>CAJQUW010009685.1:100000-308700 GCA_907163375.1 Prostheceraeus crozeri
TGTAGAATATTGCGTACATACATTATTGAATTATATGAAAGATGCTTGAGGCAACATGACTGTAATGTACCGATTACAGAATTTGAAAAACTACTCCGCGCATACAAAAAGATTAACATCCTGTGAAGAATCACCCTCCAAGACAAGAACATCTATCCGAACTTTATCTGATCTTCTACACTACAAGGTCTCTCGTGGCCACAGTGGTCTACGTGCTGCTTATCGCCTAACGAATTCTTGTGTTCCAGTACAGTCGGAGCCCCGTAAAATGTCATCGGAATGTGGTTCAGGAAGGGCGCTAGTTACCGGACTAGAGGATCACAATGCTCCAGATAAAGTTTGACTGCGTCAGCAACGTCCAAGCCCTCGGTAAGGGGGAGTAGTAACGCTAAACAAGTCATCATCATCACATCAGCTAACAAAAAAGATGGACTGTAATTAATTTTCTACGACACAACGAAAAAAACAGACATTCATTTTCACGCACGCCCGAGGAAGGTCGTGACCGAAAGCTCGTGCGCCTGTAACTATATATTTCTTCGAGCCCACGCACTAGTGTCTTTTTTGCGCTCTTTTCCCAAAAACAGACACATTGTTGATATCTAGAGCCGCTGCATTTCAACGGCTAGGTTATCCCACACACAACGTCACATGAATCTGGTTTTTCAAATAGCAGTGGATAATCCATTAACTTGTGGATTTGCGACTGTTCATCAACCCCCCCTCCCTCGCAACATTCAACCAGACAAACAAGATGATGACTTCAATGAATTCTCAGAAGGGGGAACAATTATTTCACTAGGCCCAGGGACGGGGGGGGTGTGGAGCAACTGGAATAGTGCTGTCATGAGTGATTTTCCCCCTGTGTACAAATACGGTTCAGTCCAACTACAACGACAGTTCCCCCATAAACGGGCGTATCAGCGATGAGCGAGCACACTAATCGCCCACAGGAGACCGATGGTTTGTTCCCACCCATACAATTATGCGGTTCTCGTCATCCAAACCATGACATCAAAGAACATTACAAGTGCGGGAATAAATATCTATGACTGAGCAACATGACGAGTCGAAATGCAATCCAATTAAGCCCGGCTAATTGATATGGTTCTCAATTTTATAAGCCCTCAAGGAAACCGGAAAACACAAGTCGCTGGTTAACTCGCACATAGCAAGGGCTAGCTTTTTACCCAGTTGTGATTGATGATCATGTTCAAGGAGCATCACAACCCCCGTATGGAACGGACATACTTCGACGCTAAGTTTACACAACAATTGAAGCCCTTCATCTCTCTCGATAGCCCCCCCCAATCCCCCCTCCGCCTAACGCCAAACTGAGCTTTTATTTAAGGCGAACTTGAAAACAGGGCCTTTATTGCTATTTCATACAAATACCGCCCGGTACGATCAGGTGAGATTCAACCAGGTTCTTGAAGGCTTCGATATTTGTCTCTAAGATAACGAAGACCACTATCTGTGGCTGCTGAGAAATTGACCATTAGACTCACACCCACAGAATCAGGCATCTCCTTCCGTTCATTTCTAAGTTCTTAGAATTCTCTGCCTACACCAAGAACAACAGAAATGATGATGATGACATCTTCAACGAGAAATACTGGATCAACGAATTATTGAAAAACACTAAAAATTGCTGAGCTTTGAAGACAACAAAGAAAAAAAGAAATTCCATTTCATGTATTTCATCTATTTTTTTTATTTTATGCTAAAAAATTGCCACACGGTAATGTCAACTACACCGGGAATTCGACACACCAAAGGAAAGATGGTTCACTTTATTCTTTTCATTCTATTAATCACTAATTTAAACAATCATTGAGGTACAGATCACATTCTCAATGTAGATAAACGTCAACGAGTTTCGAAGCCTGTTGTCGAACTCAGTAACCTTATCAGGAGGTCAATCACAGCAATGTCAATCAAACCAATATTCGGCTGACTTCTTCAAAACCTTCACCTTCAACACTGAATTCGTCATCACACTGATAAAAGCAATCTCTGTTGTCTCTCAAGTTGCTTCATCGTGTCTACTGTGAGGAAGCGATAATCTGCATCAAGAGTGCTTAAACTAACACTTCCCTTGTATCAATCATTGTTATCAAACATCTACCATTGACACCTTTCTTTGATATCTCCGGTACATGAATCCCACTTCGTTACGCATCAATTATTCAATGAGGTCATCATTTTCACGCTGATCCATTAGCTCCCTCCCGCTTCCCTTGCTCATTCGCATCTCATGTGGGAAGAGAATCACTCCCTGACACAATTTCTTATCTCTGAGCCTTCCTCTGCACGAGATCACCTGATGTATGCAAGTTACTGCACTGGAGGTACAGTCCAGCGAGAGCACTGCACACAAACACACACTATCACTCCTCCCCAGTGAATGGGAAGCAGGAAGACCTGGAGAACAGTGGAAGCAGGAGCAGGAGGGAGGGAGAGCTGAGAAAGTGAGGAGGGAAAAGAAGAGAGAAGATGTGCGGAGAGAAAAGGGGGATCGGTAATAATGATAAGAGAAAGATTGAGAGAGACGGGAAGGAGAGAAAGAGAGAAGAAAGAAAAGAGTGAAGAGATAGAACCATCGGTGAGAGAATGAGAGAGAGGAGATAGAGAGAAAAGAAAGCAGAGAAAGATGGAAAAGAAAAGGAAAAAGGAGGAAGCAGGAGAACAGAAGAGAAGGGGAAGAAAGGAAGAGAAAGGGAGAAGAGAGAAGGATTCAAGCAAGGAAGAGAAAAGGAGAAGAGGCGACAGTAGAAGAGAGGGGGAAGAAAGGATACAAGAAAAGAAGAGAAAGGAAAGAGAAGAGAAGGAAGAGAAAGGGAGAAGAGAGAAGGATTCAAGGAAAGCATAAAAAAGAGAGGGCCAGAAAAGGAGATGAGAGCCAGGGAGAAGATGAGAGAAGAAATAGACCGTAAGAGAGGGAGAGACCTGAAGGGAGAAGAAAATGAGCCAGGATTTACAGGAGAGAAAAGGGAGAAGAGGCAGACGAGAAGAGAGAAGGATTCAAGCAAGGAAGAAAAAAGAGAGAGAAGAAAGGAAGAGACAGGGAGGAAGGGAGAGTAGGATCTAGAGAGGGTGAGAAAGGTAAGCGACTAGCTACGAGAATGAAAAGGATACAAAGACGAGGAGAGGAGAGAAGAAGAGAGGAGACATGATAGGGAGAAGAGAAAGGGACAGAGGATTCTTGCTGCCCAGAAAAGAATAGCCAGAGAGAGCCGGAAGAAAGCGAATAATCCAGGGAGAAGAGAAGTATAACATGAAAGGATTCAAGGAAGGAAGAGAGAGCGAGAAAGATGCAAGAGAAAAGCAGAAGAAAGGAGGAAGACAAGAGAAGATGAGAACACAAAAAAAACTAAGAAGAGATTAGGATTACTCCCTGGCAGAATTTCCTATCTATATACTCTTCCTCAACACATAACCTGAGGTATGCAAGGAGAATTATCAGCACTTACGCTTGAGCGTAATTCTTCTCGATCTCTGCCCTTTCACTGATGAAGTTAGAAAGTTCGGTAGCCAATTTATGAGCATTGTCCGTCCTGCGCACCGTCCTGCGATATTGATTCACTTCCCAAAAGCTTCCATTGGAAGGGGAATCGTTTCCAAAATTCTCCTCGTGAATTGACATTGGCTGCAAGAAAGGATCAGTCCTGAGGAATTTATCAGTGAATGAATTAATTTGCAACCATTCGATGTGACATGCATAGACAGTTGAGGGATGATCTCGTGGGAATGATCGAATCACATTGGAAACTCATGTTTAGAATTATAAATGCGCCTTCATTTCTGCGTTCTTTGACTTATTCGGATTTATTACAGCAAATAAGAGAAATGAACATGCAATAGAGGCGAATTAACTGAACAGACGCATCATCAGCATTATCATGCAAGGATTATCTCCAAAAATCTCAACATTATGACTATAAGTACATAATTTTCATCTTCATAAGAAAATCGTGAGTCGAATTGAAAGTCAGAGTTTGCTATTCAAATAAAACTGCTAGTCAGTGAGGAAGGGAATGAACCACATAATTAAATATTTTGTTTATCTGCTTCGGTTTGCTAGAAGTGTGATTAATACGAAACTGACGGCACATTGAGGAACCTATTGGGTGGGCAAAAAGGAATTCCTAATACAGATTGTTTCATAAAAAATGGATCACCCTTAAACATCGCCTTAACTTCCAACCTTTTTGATCTAAAAAAAAAAAAAAAAAAAAAAAAAAAAAATTAAAAAAAAAAAACCTTCCGCGACCAAACTTGAACGAAGTTTTCTCTGAAATTTTGGAAGATATGTCAGTTTTTTTTTTTTTTTGTGCTCTACTTAACAATCATTGTTAAGGAAATTTCAAGCATGAATATTGAGTCTTGTTTTCCTGCTATAGATACAAAAGTAGTATTTGATTCTTCATTGATCTAGGCAATGTTAAACAAAATCATACCTCACTCTTATAAAATTACATTTGTTTTGCCTTAGTTATAGTAATATGTTGTTTCTACAAAGTCGAAAGCCTCATCAAAGCAAAACCATACAACATATAGAAAAATCGGTACATCAGGAGCCAGTAATAGCACCATTATTCATCAACAATAATGTAACTTGCTACATGTGACTTAACTGACATCAATTGTTCCATAGCTTAGCTTGCGGCTGACTCGATTGCGGTGACGGTGTTGGCAGCACTACCTGATTGCGTTTCAGCTCGAACATCTAACTCTTACCGGTTGAAAAAAAAACACAATACAAAGCACAAAATGAACAATAACGAGATCGCGCATGGTCACCAAAAAGGCAAAGTGTCATCCATGCTCAGAACTGAAGGCTTGCTAGACACCTCACTCGGACCCAAATGGGCCGGCTCATGAACATCCGGCCATCCTCCCGCCCCATCTTCCCACCTATCCCTCCCCCCATCCCCCCCATACTCCCCCCTCCTCCTGAACTTCCCTCTCTTCCCCCCCCACGTCCATCCCAACTTCCCCGCTCACCCCCCTCCCCCCCCTACCCCCCCTCCTCTTCTCCCCACCCCATCCACCAATCGCTCCCCGCTCACTTTCACCACATTCCCCCCCCCCCCCAAACCCCCCCCCCTTCCGTGTTCCCACCCCCCCTCCCCACCCTTTTCTTCCCTCTCCCCCCCATTCCCAGGTTCCCCATTCTCCCACTCCCACCCCCCCCACCTTCCCCCCAATTCAGAACTTCCTCACTCCTACTTCCCACCCCAACAAACTTTTCCTCTTCCACACCCCCTTCACCACCACATTCCCCACTTCCCCCTCCGACACCTCCCTCCATCCCCAAGTAACTTCCTCCCTCTGCCAAACCTTCCCCCTCCCCAATTCCCCCCACCTTCCCCCCCTCCCCTCCCTCCACCCACCCTTCCCCCTAATCATCACCAACTACTTCCCTCTCTACACCCCCACAACCCCAGAACTCTATCCTTCATCTCTCCAAGCTAACCCCCAATAGCACATACAAGCAAGGAACCATGAATTCTGAACGCTATGTGAATGTTTTACGAATGAACATTGGCCAAATGACAGATCAACTTGGTGATCCATCGACTTGGTTATTTATGGATGATAATGCTACGTGTCACAGGAGTAGTAGAGTCAACTTATGCAAGACTCAATTAGGGCTTAGGACATTATCCGGCCAGCCCTCGTTCTCGCTTATCTGAATCACCATAGAAAATGTATGGAGTATTCTAAAACGTAACCGTTTCGTCGTTCACTGCTACCTACAGATGGCGTATCACAACTTACGTCACTGTTAAAAAGAGAGTGGAGAAAGTTAGATCAGTCAAAAATCAACGATATCATCGAATCAATGCCTAGACAAATTGGTAGTGTCATTGACAATAAGGGTAGGGCCACAAAATATTAGCTTCTTAAGAACCGTTACTGTATCATAGCTTATCAGATTATATAGGGACATTTAAATATATTAGGGACATAAAATAACATGAAAAATGCTTTCTGTATCATACTTATCTTTTATTTAGTCAAATTTTAGGATGATCCACTTTTTATGAAACGGACTGTACCTTACAGAGATAGGGAAAAAAGTCGTGCGTCGCTTGCGGATTAATGTGAGTTCCAGCAAAGTGCTTCGATTGCCGAAATTCCTTCAGATTCGAAGAATTCAGATCATTGCGCACAAGTTTTCTCCATAATGTTGGCCCTTCCGATAATTATTAAAGAAAGTAGCAGGCGTACGAAAATTAGTTCACTTGATGATCCTCTCCTCGGCATTGCTCACTGCATAGTGCATACATTGAATCGAAGCCACGCATCGATGTGTGTTTTGGTGTGTGCGACCGTGATATCACAGCACGCACGCATCTCTCACTGGCTCTACTGTCCTTTGCTGACAGCTTAGTGTTTGCCATTTCCAGTAGCAAGCGATACACGAATTATCCATTCGAGAAGGAGCAAGTTGTCTAATTCTGTGATGTGCCATTTCAATATTAAGGTTACATACAATTCTTCCTTTTTAGGAAACCGAAGCGCGCGCAGATGAATCTAATTCTGTGGAATGGACAGACTTGAACTCATTCACGGCGATGCCATCAGACAGCAAGAGCATATCCAAGCAGCAACATAGCTTCCGGTTAAGCTTAGTTGCTAACCGACAGCTCAGTGACTGGCGCTGTGCCCTTGTAGTGGAGTGTTGGCTCTGCGTTCGGTGACCTTGGTTCAAATCTTGGTCGGGTCAAACCTTGATTTCTATAGTAGGTACACTCTGCATTTTTGCTTAACACTCAGCAAATGAAGAATGAGAATGATGCAAAGTTACTTGACTTGTGCTATTTACATTGACGAGTCAGCTCGTTGCAGGATAAAAGAACATCTCTCACAGAATAATAGTGCTGTTTTTCAACATCTACAGACTCATCCCAATTGTTCGCAACCCTATTTGATGGACGATACTGCATCGTGGATTGAATACTACTCAAAAGAGACTCACGTTAGAAGCTATGTACATTCGGCAACATGCAGGCTCCCTAATGAACGGATGTCAAGGTCTAAATACAGACACTGTCATGTAACGGGTTCATCCAAGCCCCTCCCCCCCTCTCGGGTCCCTCTTCTAGCTGTACTCAAAAGTTTGTTTAAATAGGCCCACCTTTTACCACTCTCTGCTTTATTTATTGTAACCTTGACAAAGCCGCAAGGCGAAATATTGGTTATCGTAATAAATCAATTTAGTATCCGCAGAAGGTTATTTTTTCATCATACAATACACAAGTTCATGGGCAGTCGGTACATTCGTAGTGGATTCATCAAAAATGCAAACGTCCGCACAGCATATGACCAAAGATCAGAATTGTCGGCCTTTTCCCGAAACTCATCAGATTTGCGGAGATAAAAGCAAAAAACTGAGATAGAAGTATATTCACATTTTGATTGCAGTGCTGGGTAGGCCTATTGACTTGTCTATGTTAGATGAATGTCTGATTTATAACCACTGACTGCACAATTGGCCAATC
The DNA here is from genome assembly GCA_907163375.1 of Prostheceraeus crozeri. NCBI lineage: Eukaryota > Metazoa > Platyhelminthes > Polycladida > Euryleptidae > Prostheceraeus > Prostheceraeus crozeri. The sequence goes on from CAJQUW010009685.1 coordinate 107,512, forward strand.
TCAGCGACTGCATGGATTATCCCATTATGAACTCATATCCTTCGAGGATGTTATACCTCTTTATATCTTGGTGAAAATGATGGGTTAAAGAAAAAAATGCAATCGGGTCTACGTAAGTAACCGCTATCTATCATCATTCATGATACACAAAATGTTATTTAATTACACGTGGCGTGATATTAATCGAGCAATTCTAAAAACTGGCACATTCATCTCAACGTTGGCACCACTAATCAATGGAGCGGACTTAAATCTCTCGTCAAGAATATGGTGGAAGACCTGCTATGTACTTGCATAGCCCCAAGAAGCAAAGTAGTCGCCTAATTGCCGAAAGCTTTCAGAAGAAGACAACTAAAATATTCTCCGCACATATCCTTGGATTCATTGGATAAAATTGTTGCAAGAATGCTTGTTGTTATTCACAGTCGATAAAGAGAAGCAATAAAAACTTAGAACAATAATTTCAAGAACGAAATATTAATCTCTCCATGATAAGATGTATAAATCCCTTGAAGGCTTTTACAAAATACGGTAGAAGGAAGCATCGTTAGATCGCTGACTGTGTCTATCAACTCGTTTTTATCAGATAACATGATATCTGATATTCACTGAATTTTTCATTTCAATCAAATAACTCGTGAGTTCTTCTACGCAGGTGGAGGTAAACTGCAAGAATTGGGTAGAAGATGATTAAAGCGCATTTGCGCAGTATCACATTTTCAGTACAGAAGTTTATGACAGCACAATTGCCCAGACAAGAGAAAGAATGCAACGTGAGCTGCTGTGATACCGGTGTGCTGTAATTCAGCATCTAAATATGCCATCGATTATCTACTATTTTCTAATTTAGATGTTCATCGTATCTACGAGGCATGATTAATGGAACAAGTACGGTGTCGCTACATGTTCTTCATAGGCCCAACATAGTTTACCAGTAGACGAGAAGGGTTAGCCATGTGTAAAGTGACTTAGGTCATTTTTCAAATATCAAAGTTAGGAACCCAAGTATTTGTAAAATACTTTTGTTGTCACAAACCTTTAAATATTTCGACCAGCTCTTTTGTCATCATCAGAAGGAAGGATTTTACAGGCAGATATTATTCAAAATTTATGCATGGGAAGTAGCATACATGAATTTTGAATTATGTCTCCCTGCAAAATCCTTCTAGATGACAACCAAACAGCTGGTCGAAATATATAAAGGTTTATGACAATAAAAAATATTTTACAAATATTTGGGTTCCTAATTTTGATATTTCGGTTAGCCATAGTTACTGCAGGTTCAGAAAAAGCCGAGAGCTACGTTCTCGATAAATAATCTTTTGATCAATAAATCACGAAGTTAAATTTAATTAAGCGTGATAGGGTCGTCGCCGTCCAGGGCATTCTATCGATCGACCGAAAACCTAATTTGTTAAGGCTGTTTGTTTACAACTTATCGAAAGGGTTTGGAAAGCCTTAATTTCAAGGTTTAGCTTGCACGTCGATCTAGAGGGCAATCAAATAAATTATTCAAGGAAGAATACTGAAATACATGAAAACTATGACTGCTCTGACTTTGTGGGTCCCGACTTAGTTTTCTACCCGAATGATGATCGAATCTTGGTCATAAGGGTTCCAGTCGGGAAGATTAGGTGTTGGATTTACTTCCTTCCTGGATTTACTCCAGATCTTCATGTTGGTTTGTTCTAAATGTAAATCACATGAATTTTAAATGAAGGTGCGGAGAATCATTAAAAAGTTCCCGGTTTAACAGAGATTGCACCGTACTGGGTCATTGTGTGCAGGTGGCTAGACAATGAGCAAAAGTCAAGTAACATCATTTTCTACTCATTGTCAAGCTACATCATCCAAAGGTTTATCTCGTGCTTATTTGATACTGAAGATTTTTTAAACAATGATCCTGACGGTCTCATGAAGGCTCATTGGACGTTCATCCGTCCTATTATGGAATGTTGTACTCAAATCTGGAGCCTACAATTGATCAAAGACATAAAATTGGTTGAGAACTAGCAATTTAACCGATGTTCCTTTTTGTAACTTTTTTGCTTTGCATTCTCAATCCAAAGACTTGCTCGTGAACATTCACTCAAAGTGTCACCTATTGATCGTCATCACAGTGAACTAAGAAAGCTCTTTTTTGTCATCGAGTTTTAAGAATATGGAATTCTTTACCGGAATATGTCTAATCACCGTCCCTCTTGATTTTTAAGAGACACTTGAAAACTTTTGACCTCACACCATTTTGTGTAATTTTTCATTGAGTTGTATTTCAGGCCCAATGTAAACGTTCTCTGGAACCATTTGTGGCCCTTTGCTTTTGCAATACATGAATGAGTAAATGAATAAACTGTTAACCGCGCATGACGAGTGTTCCGTCATTTCGATGAACTGCTGCTGTAAAACACTGGGCCTACTTAGATTCAGTTAATTCGTTAGTCAATCAGTCAAAGAATTGATTTGCCTAAGATGAACGTCACTAATTCAGCTGTTATTCGCTATCTAGGCCTGAACGGACTCACGCCAAGGAGATTCATCATGATTTGGTTGGAGTGCTTCGTAGAAAAGCTCCGTCCTAAGCCACAGCTAAGTAGTGGGCAGCAGAATTCAAGAGAGGAAGAGTCTGGAAGAGTCGAAGCAATGGAAACGCCCAGGATCACCAGCTCCATGAAATGCCTGGAAAGGTCACAACCTCCATAATTTGGGACTCGGAAGGTTTGCTTATGATCAACTTCCCAGAATCAGGTGGGAGTAGGCTACTACACTCAACAATCGTTTCAGCAGTTACGAGCATGGTCAAGATCAAACGGAGATGGAGTCTCACAAAAGGCGTGCTCTTCCATCAAGACAACGCGCTTGCTCACACCTTCGCTGCCACAATGTCTGCCCTCCAACGTTGTGGGTTTGGCATCCTTTTCCACACCCTGTTCTTCAGATGTGGCTACACCGGACTGTCATCTCCATTCTCCCAAAAAATGAAATTGGAGGTCAGTGGTCGGCACTTCTCATCCAACAACGACGTCATGCAGGCAGTGGTGGTGCATTTAGACAAAAGACAAATGGCTTAGTCTGTTGATGGTAGGAGGAATTATATCAAAAAATAGCCTAGACTTGCATAACCAATGACCATATATAACAGGTCTATGTCTTCTTCCATCTCGCAATGCGAACTCTTCAATCACACCGCGTATAATCAATCTGTAATAGGGGCCCAGTACTTTTGGCATCTAAATTTTGAGCGAAATACTCATGTAAAAAGTCGTTACAATATAACATCCTTGGTATGTGCTCATTAGTAAAGTTCCAGTCGCGATTTTAGTAGAAGAGGATAAGAAGGTACGATAAAAAAGATGATTCAGAAGACACGAGTAACCTTATGCTCATGCATTCGTAACTTTCAACATGTGAGCATTAGCTGTTGTATTATACATAATTAGCTGGATCGAAGATTCATCCGTTCTCGCAACTGCACAGCCGACACCTGGTCCTTCAGAGACACGTCACTCATCCAAAAAAAACATTCTCCGCTCTGTCAGTTCAAATCGCATTGCTCCACGTTCATGCCATTAGTCTGACTTCCGCAAACCATTGCGCTCCTTACACGTGCCTCTTTGCCATAAAATCCCGCTGACAAAGCTGTCATGATTGTATCTCATACATATTCATACATTATATGAATGATGTAGCCTTACATACCATTAAAATGGAAAAACAATAAAAAACAGAAAAATGCAACAAAAAAATAAAAATGAGAATCTGAAGGTTAATTTTCTTTAATAATGTAGTAATTCCAGTTCGGATCTCAATGTCGACCTAATATACACTAAGTTCAGTGGCATGTCCCTCCTCCCCCGAAATGAAATCTGAGCGGAGGACAATCTTTGTGTTTTGTACGGGCTCACCTTTACCGGCCACCAATCCCAAATTCCTCCAGGGTGGGCCGTATCGTCCTCTTCCATTTTACTCAATCGAGGGGCAGATTATGGGCTATGCTTTTTCTCTCCAGATCTTTTTCTATGACCCTTTTCTATGATAGGGGTGGACGACCTCTTCTTCGTCTGCCAGATATCGGTTGGTGCAGTGCTGTTTGGGTTATATGATCGTCCGGTCTTCTTCTGACGTGTCCATACCATGCAAGCTGCTTGTACTTCATGAATCTATCGATGGATGGGATCCTCATCTTGCGTCGAATCTCTTCATTCTTAACTCGGTCCCGGAGGGTTAAACCTTGACTTCGCCTGAGCATCTTCATTTCCGTCACCATCAGCCTTTGCGTATATTTCTTCCTTGGTGGCCAACACTCTCCTCCATAGGTCATTGCCGGTCGTATCATAGCTTGGTAGATCTTTGATTTTAGCTTGAGAGGAACTCCTTTGTCGTAGATAACTCCTGTCACTTGTCTCCAACTTTTCCATCCTGTTTGTATGCGGTTTTTGATGTCCTGCTCGCAAGATGATGTTACATCTAACAGTGAACCAAGATACTTGAACTTCTTAACTGATGGGAGCGAGGTTCCATCCATTTGGCTTTCTTCTTCGTTCGCAGCGGTGGAGAGGTATTCACTCTTACTTCTGCTAATTCTGAGACTACTACTTTCCAGGGCATTGAGCCATAACTCCAGCCTGCTTTCTACCATTGTTTTAGAATCCCCACAAATCACCAGATCGTCAGCGTAGAGCATTTCTTTTGGGGGACTGCTCTCCAGATGCCCAGTTATCACATCCAAGACCAGTAAGAAGAGATATGGACTCAACGCCGATCCCTGGTGCAGCCCAACAGTGACCTCAAAAGGTGGAGTGCAACCATGCTTGGTTTTTACAATTGTCAGGGTTTCTCATACATTTCCCGAATCAGAGTTACATACACCTCCGGCACTCCTTTCCTTCTCAAACAGTTGAACAACAATGCTCGAGGAACAGAGTCGTAAGCTTTTTCTAAATCCACGAAAACTGCCCTGAAAGGCTCGTTTCCCTCTCTCAGGTTCTCCATAACCGTACGCATTACAAACAAGGGATCTGTGGTGCTATATCCAGGTCGGAATCCAAACTGGTTGTTTCGTACATTTGTGCACACTCTCAACCTCTTATTAATTATTCGCTCTAGGAGTTTGAAGCTGTGGCAGAGCAAACATTAATATCGGGGGTACATTAATATCATTCTATGTCGAATTATTAATTTACTAATGGGAAAATCTGAAATCCTACATTAGCGCGCTTGGTTAATTTTCGCATGTCCCCTGTTGCACAACGATCGCGAGAGATGTTCATTTCTGTGAGTCAGGTAGTCGGTCAGGCGCCGATACTAGTTGTACTGTCACAGACGTCTCGATATGGCTTGTAGCCAGGACACGACACAATTCTGCGACACCCACAAGTACAGGCCATTCAAGACTGTGTATATAAACGCCTGTTCTATTTCGCTTTTGCTTCCAATTACACATCTATCGAATGATGGGCCACTTATATTAAATCAATATCAATCTAAAGGCTACATCTGAAGTTACTTGTATAAACTGTATGATTTTATGTTAATCGTGTATCATAAATAAAAGACAAAATCAGATCATAATCGAATCAGATATGAATGAATATTACGGCATCTTCTGATTTACGAAATTATTAAGTATAGACTTATATCAATTAGGCCACATTCATTGTCCCTCTCCCGGAAATGAGATCCTGGCTACGCGACTAAGTTGATGCAATCTTGCATCTGGATGGCTGCTTCAGCAAATATGTTTCTGACTACTTAACAGGCAGAACATCTAACAGATGCCGCAAATTCTAAAATTTAGCTGCTTCGCATGCAATTCTACCGATACCCGGCGGTAGCAGAGAATAACTATCGTTCATGATTGATTGCATAAAACGCGATCTTATGTATTTACATTTTCGGAAATATACAGATATTTTACAAATTAACAATCTATATCAATTATTTTACAAATTAATTAGGTTTGACTTTAGAATCAAGGACATTTCTCAGGTATTCGGCAGATAAATGAGCTAATTCTTGAATTATTTGCTGAATATACGTTGATTTACGAATTAGCGAGGGGCCATTACACGTTAATGTCAACCAAGAGATCGAAGTTCAAAGTGTCACAAACGATGTTGATCAATGAATCATATGATCAAGGGATATTCTACAATTTAAGAAATTCCATATTTTTTAGCAAAATGCACTATGTAAGCAAAAATTGCTTTATCACTGTTGGACTATTTTCAATAAATATCCCAAGGGGACCAACACTTTGGAAATTATCATGTTTGCGCTATTTTTATGATCAAATTCTGAGTTTTCTGTTTTGTGTCGACTAACTCTCTTTTCAATGTCAGTCCTGTTTGCATGTAAACAAATTGCCTTTTAGGTCTATCTATTGAGGTACATTTAGTTTGTTTGAACAGTAGTTTCTACGGTGTCACACTAGCTGAGATGTTTTGTTTCAAATAAATATTTCATCATGAGTAAAGCTAATGCGAATATCTCATTCAAGATTCTGTCTTTATGACACTAGTTCGAGTCCCTGTGTCCCAAAACTTCTCCGGGGCTAAAATCATAAATGCAGCATATAAACTAAACCAAAAAAATGAATGTCGCACTTTGAATTGCATTTTGTTGATTACATGTGACATCACATCTTAATATCATTTCTATGCACCTTTATTCAATGCCAAAACAAAACGAAATACAAGATAGCTATCTATGAATACTCAGTTTTGCTAGTATAAGATTTGAATATTTCATATATAAAATTTGATGTTACTTAGAAAAATATAATGGTTTGCGGAAAACACTTACTGGTTCTTACTGTTGATCAAAGTAGACGACTATTGAAGCTGGCATTTTAAAATGAAGTTAGATTTTAATGAACATCAGAAGCAGAAAAGAGCATGCACTAGAGGCCTGGCGGTCGGGTTGTCAGCAGATATTGTCTTGCAGATATGGGTTGATCCTGACTGTGATGATGTCGACTCTTCGCTAAGGTAGGTCGGATTGTCAAAGATAAAGATATGCATTACTGACATTGCCAAGTTGCTCAAAGTCGAAGGTCCCTACAGCGAAGGAGAAGAAGACATTTCCACAACGACACAATCAACAGAACATCAACAGGAAGAAGACTCAAAACCAGCACAAGAAGCAACCGCTTGCTATTACGACCGGCATAGAAGATTAGGTTTTATTCTGTCGGAGATTTGCTGAAGTTGTGGCAGGGTGTCACTGCACAGACAGTGTACAATAGGTACACATTTCTTTCAATTTCAAGGTGTCCTTTTACTGTTCCTCTTCATTCAACTACTAACAGGAAGTTAAAGGAGAGCTGGGCCATGAAATGAAAAATTTCCAAAAGATATTCCATCGAAAATCTTGCTGAACTGAAAAAAATTGTCTCAGAGGAGCGGAATGCCATTCCACAAGAGACGATTGACTATTTAGTATTAAGTTGACCTCGAAGAATGAGGAGTGTCTGTGAGTTCTGTGAGAGGCGGTCCAACCCATTATTGACTTTTCTGAGCATTTGTAATTTTTAAAACAATATTTCATATGTTTTACTTCCACCTCAACTGTTTAGAAGCAAATAGAATACAAATAAGCAGTCACACTGATGTGAATATACACTCTAGCTTTATTTTAATTGAATCGATGGAAATCAGGTGCGACATTCATTTTTTGGGTTATTGTATGTAGAGTACCCGGTTCTAATCTAAAAGTCACTTTGGTGCTTTCAAATAATGATGAAAGAATGAAGAAGTGAAGGTATGTACGTGTAAACTATTAGCTGCGCGTCTGTAAGATTGGCCGTGATTAGCCTGTCAGTGCATGTAGTGTATGTGTAATTCGTAAAGAATCCCCTGCCTTCGTCCGGGTTCAATCACAGATGGATTGCTTCTCTGTGAGTCGCATGCAATGAAAATTAGACCGAACTGCACCTTTAAATTGCTGAACATACCTTTGCCATGGTGTAAATTTCATTGAAATCGCGCATATCATTGAAAAATCGTCAGATGAAAGAAGAATGACGGAATCAAATCAGCTATACTTGAAAAATTAGAAGAACTAGATCGTTTTATTAATTCGACTTTACTAGTAATTCATCGTTTATTTAATTGGACCACCTGCTTCCATCATACCGAAATTTGGATTAGCATGACTCTACTCTTCGTCATTCATTAAAAAATATTCTTATTTGTAGAATATTTGATTCCTCTTAGATTCAAGCGTCTTTACCGGTAGCAATGGTGGTTTAGGTGCACGAAGTGCTACACAGCTATCCTTATCTGCTTTCTTGGCTTCAGTGCATAGCACTTTAACGCTCTACATTACTCTTCCGCCCTCTTATGATGAAGACTACAAAAGTCCAGTGTTTGATGAGGCTTATGATAAGTGGAAAACTCTCTCGTGAACTTCGACTCATCAATTATTGCAGACAAACAGCGACTTTGAGACAAGCCAATTTTAAAGAATATATAACCTACCAACGAATGATTGATTCGGACTGTCGGTAGTAAATCTCGCTTTCTTGCCGTGTCATCCAAATATGCCAATATCCGACTTAATGCGCCATCTGTATCATCACAAGGTCTAAAACTGACTAATTCTCAACTACGAATAGCGTGCGCGTTATGATTGGGCATCCAAGTGTGTCACCCGCATGTTTATGTATGTGGTGACGCCTCTGCTGTACATGGTTTGAGGTGTAAGCGAAATGATGGAAGATCTGCTCGTCACTTTGAAACGAATGATTTGATTCGAAGTGCTCATATTTCGGGTGGTGTCATTGTTATACCTAAACTCCGGGTATTTCACGAACAGATGGCAAACGCTCCGACGGTTTGACGATTCCGTGGATGGCTGGCAATTGTGCTGTATGGGATTTTGCCTGCCGTGGAACTTTGTCCCCACTCATGCGGAATCCTCAGCTTCAGGCTCAGGAGACATCGAAAGGTTGTCAAATATTCAAATTTGTCGGCAACTTATGTCATTCCCATATTTCTTGAGACATTTGGAGCCTGGGGACCTTCTGTCGCACGGTATCTTTTATATGTGAGGTTAGCAGGAGGATTGAAACAACCATTGGGGATCAAGGATCCTTATCTTTTTTGCGGAGACTCAGCATGGATGTTTACAGGGGGGATGTGGCTTCTGTTCTGGCCACTTTACCACCTGCCTGAGATTTATTTGAAATTTTTGATTTTTGTTAAACCTTGTTTAAACCTAATTTCTTAGATGATGAGGACCTTATATCTGAGGGCAAGTAGTTTGTGATTACCAATTTAATTCTTACATTATTTGTATGCAGGCCCACTGATTTTTTTGAAATAAATTTTTCAACATTCAACAAAAAGATGCAGGCGCAAGGTGATAGGTATATCCATTTGGTTGTACCTGAGTACGCATCAGAAAAATATAGTAAGCCTACTATATTCCAAGGTTATAAGCTAGTTTTTTTGTTTAATTGACAAAAAAATTACAGAGAAGCTATGAATAACAGTAATAATAAGAAGTGCTCAAGTGCTGTAATAACATCAGGCTAAAAAATCTAGTTGCTTTCATGCATGAATGTATTCAACAATAGCTGCCAACAACTGATTTCAGGGCTTCCCATGAATAACATATGACCACTCATTGTGTCAATCATGCATGTCAAAATTTAATATAAGAGAAAATGGTAACAGATATTAGTCATGCAAATTGCGCAGCTGATTGTTTTACAATGAACAATGATTTCGTAATAAATTGAGTTATGATTTAATCAGTAGTATGAAAAGACAGAAAGAAATATTAATAGAAAATGAGAATTCCAGATGATTCTAGAAATTTTGTAATTCCACAAAGAATTCTGGCAGCAGCAAATATGGTAATAATGCATGTATGATAACACCCAGATTCAAGATGAAGCATCGCAAACCTCACTTGTTAAGTGACCTACGTGGATGTAAATTGTACCAGTTAATAAATGGAACATTGTGCATGAATAACTTTATACATGAGCCAGAAAGTGCGATCATGTTAATTGACAAAAGCTAGAATTATTTCGTTTCCAACATAATCCTAGATGGAATCACTTCAGCTGGTGTGCTTCTACAGAACTATTTACCCAATCATCTCAAGAATATTTCATATCAAGCACATTTTGCAAGATGTTTAATCAAAGTTCTAGAATAGCTTCTTGTCATGTCAACAAGACTTCGTTCAAGAGGTTTGTCAACTCAATCTCTCGGACCGCGAGAGCTCTTCATGTAATTAAGCTACATTTAACATGCTACCTCAAGTAGATAACAATTTACTTTTTTGTGAGCAAAATAAAAATATATGTTGTCGAAACATATTTCGCGATTTCCCTTCCTTATTGTGATATTCAAGATTAATTAGAAAAGTTCCAGTCATTGTATTGAATGATGTAAACAATATTTATATTACAAATTACACAATTATATTTCTAAAGACTGAAAGTGAATTGCAGATCCTGATCTGCTGGAGGTTCGAATTCCAAATCTTAGAGGCCCTCCGCTATTTCATTGTGCTATTTCTATATCTTACATGATCGAATTGCTGTATTTCATCAACTAAATCAATCAAATGCAGACTCGTTGCCTAATTCATAATTGTGTTCAACTGTCAGAAATAAAAACTAGACTTCGCAATTTTAGTTGAGGAGCTGTGGCAAGCAGATCAAGCAAAGGTGCAACAGAAGTTCCAACGTTTTGCATGACACATGGCCAAATATATTTAATATTAAATATTTTAAATAATTGAATATCTTTGCAGATGACAGCCACAAAGTCTACAAAGATATTTGTTGCTGTGGTTTATGGCATAGAGTAACATATATTCATATGCATCCCTATATATACCTACTCTATGGGTTATGGTGAAATTTAATGTCATAGACCGCGTGCATTTATGGTGAAACAACATAAAACAGTGTGAAACGGTATGACACAACACAAAAAAAGTAAAAAGAAAGTAGATGATGAGCTTGCAAGTTTCGCCTCACACTACTTCACATTGTTTCATGTCGTCAAAATTTGTTTGCAGACCATGATTGTTTATGAGCAAGTGCTGCATCAATTTGTCAATTATATGTGTAAGAAGGAAATATGAGTTGCTGAACGCTGTGGGGCACCCCAACAAGCTGATGTTGCAAATACCGTTGAGAATGATTGCCGGTGAACTTCCAGATTTCAATCAGAGTTTTGTGTTTACAAATACAGCAAATTGAACTCCCCAAATGGAAGGCATGGAAGTTCAAACCGCACTGTTTCAAACAATGAAATGCAGATGTTTTGGAAACACTGGCTTTCGGAAACACAATATTAAATAATTTCAAAAATGGATCGCTTGACATTTTCTGCTTGAATGATCGATAATAGTGGAACAAGTACAGTTCATAAAAGCATTTTGTGATAACCTGCAAGAAACTCAAAAATGGTGTGATTTGACCTTTTTTTAATGATCAGAAACATCCATTTTCCGCAGTAATTTAGATAGCATTGCAAATCAGCTTGTCATCTAGATTTTGAAGACACACTTTAAGCATCTTGCGGACAAGTCAACCGTATTTTATTGGCACCAATGGAAAAATATGCTTACCAGTAACTTTGACAGAACGGTTGTTTAAAAGCTAGTAGGGCATCCTTATGAACTTTTCTCTAGCTTTATAACTTTACGTTTCTTCAGCTGCTGAAGTTTTTTCGTAAATATATATTAACGTGATGGCTTTGAAGTTGTAATATTTCCCCATGATGAGGGGAAGGAGGCGTAAATTTATTCTTCTATAATGACTTCTTAACTGATTTTGCACGAGTAGGTGGTCATCCTGCGAAGGTTGTACGCATTGAGATTTTCCTTTATTTTTGTTTTTGGCAGTGGCCATCACCATGCCACAGCCGGTACAATTTCCTTTTCATCTCGGTAGCTCAAGTGTCTCAGCTATAAATGACTCAAAAATTCAGGAGGTATTTATACCTATACATCAGAATGTGTCTTAACTAGTGGCTGTGTCTTGTTTGGTCCAACTTGCTCATGCCGCGCCCATCTTCATCTTAAGGGTCTTAAGAAATTCAGTGATTAAGCAAAGCAAGCCTTTGTCTTGTCTGCATGAGACTACTAATCTCAGTGTATCAAGAAATATTTAGGATTATGAATAAGATTGCATATTGACAAGGCATTACTTCGTTTTCCCAGGTTATGCCTCTCCTGCTTCATCTTATGTTCTATTTATTTATGAGTCAAACCGTGTTAGGGCATAGGCGTATATTTCCTGCCTTTTTATTGTGTTAACAAAAGTCCGGTAACGCGAACATATAGCCTACCCTAATCTAACTGACCACACTTCATGAATTCTCATGATGAAAGTGACAGTGACAATGAAGTTGTTTACACAAATTCATTGCTTATTCAGAAAGTTCGCGATGCAAGGTACTGGTATTTTTACAAGAATTTCGGCTTGTCGCTTAGGATAATTAATTAATTACAAATACACATGTTTTGCATAATTTACAGTTCGGTTACATGCAGGCATACATGCATGTCCTCAACAAAATAGTTAAATGAATCGATTGTAAATACTAATGACATGAATAGGCTGCACTATAATTAAGAAAAATGTGATTTGAATATGTTGTTGTAGTACATGAAGTAGGCCTATTGTCAAGTGTATATACGTGTATCATCCTCAGCTCCTGATGCATTGCCTTCAAGGACATCAAGTCACTTACAAAAAGCGTCAGTAGTAAGTCACAACATAATTTATGTAAGGGATTCGCAATCAGTGCATTCGAACTTTCTAGTCAGTAAACTAAGTTTCGAGCTGTTCACTGGGGGGTTGGCTTTTTTGCCGGTTCAAACCGGTTTTCGTCAGCTAGTGGTGGCCTTTACCGGCCAACCCTGCTACACTGATGAGCGAGTGAACTGAGCTAATGAGATTTTCTACTAAATGTCGCTGAATTGAGCTGATTCTGACCTTGCTGTTCATGAACTGTTGTTTCCAATGGATGTGTTCATCCATTTGCATTTCGAAAATTAAATGAACAGTTTGAAAAAGTTGTCTCCGTTGCGCTAGAGTTGATACGATAGATTGGTCAATGATATATAGTTGCACTTAGGACCATTTTCGCTGTCGAGAAATTCTGTGAATGTTCGATTTAAAGGTCATTATGTAGTTGTAAATCGACATATTGGACAATTTTGGAGTAATATCTATTTACACAAGCTATTCTCCATGTTGCTCTAAATTCTGTGCGCTTTAATTTACAAATTCAGTGGGACATCTGGTTGTAGTCCAATTTTACCAAAACTTCGATAACGATTTGAAGAAGGTGCCATATTGATTGATAAGTATTGACGATCAACAATCGATGCGATTACCGAAGAAATTTGATTGCCTACTTATCTCGAAAATAGCGCCGATCAATGTAATTACAACAAATATCCTTTAGTGACCGAGACATCGTGATATTTGCAAGAACTATTTATGATCGGCTTTCGCTACTGTTTTCACTCGTCTAGCATTCAATATACCATGTCATATATAAAGAAGTACCATGAGAGGGCCGATTATGAGCTGTAACTATGAAAAAAATTACCTGAAAAATATATTTAAGCTAAACTTAAAGCATGAGAAAAAATCATCGTCAGGAGTTTTGACAAATGCACGCATTCACGTCTAGGTTCAACAATAGCTCATCCTTTTCATTTCATTTAGTACAGTGTTTCGAAACTTTTTGATGTCTCAGTGCCACTTGAGATCTTACAGGGTCGCCGATTATCAGCTAGTCTCGAAGTTTTTTTTATTCTAAAGAAACGAGTTCGTTTTCATTTTCACTCAAAAAACAGAGATAGGATTTCCTCCTAAAACAAATAAATTTTTCTTATGTTAGGAAAAATATTATTCTTTTTTATGAAGCAGAATGAAAAGCTGAAACTGATGCGTTTGTAGTCTTACGTTTTCTGCAATGAAATTTCCTAAACGGGGTGGTGCAGAAGATATAATAATTGGATGCGTGTGCACTTTCAACCGATGTAGTGGAAATTTTGATTTTACAAGGCAAACTCACGTAATTTGAAGATCTGATAAAAGTAGAAACAGGTCTTTCCCAAATCATTCTTCTATTTTTCTTCAACCGGTTTGAATTGACGGTCAGATAACTGCCGTCAATCTTCGTCAGGAAGTTGTATAAGAAGAATTATTACAATCTGATGAGCAATTTTCAAAATTATTTTGTAACATAGCATGCATAGTGTCAAGAGGATATAGATGCAAACAAAAGAGAGGTTAGCACTTTACATAGTGGGATGTCATAGCATTTCTCAAAGACATTATTGGTCATAGCACACCATAGGAGTTTTAGGTTCAAAAATAGGAGACCTCTGAAAAACATGCTGCATGTTTGACCTATGTGGCCAATCCGTCATTAGTTGGCTGTTGAATTTTAGTTCTTCAATTTTTCGTTCTTTATCTTCTCCATTTAATTGTTTAAGAATTGACACTGTCATTTCAGAGTCATTATGGTTGTGTTGCACACAATGGAAAGATACAACTTTTGTTTCATCTTTATGATTAACATCGTATCGCTGTCCATTTAATCTTTCCCTTACAGTTCTACCTGACTCGCCAATATACAAAAAATTGCAATTATGGAATTGGGTAGAATAAATTATGTTTTTTGTGTTGCATGTTGTGTTAGCTGCATTAATTCTGTATGACAATCCTGATACTGGAGATTTGATGGAGTCTTCAGTTGATAGAATGTTGCAGGTTTTGCATCGTTTCGTGCCACACACAACAGCAATTCCACATGAATTAAATTTTTTTGGTAGATTGTCTGAAAGTTTTGACGAAACAAGAAATTGTTTTATTCTGGATGGAGGCTTCCACCAAAGCACAATTGTTAAATTAGTCTCACTCAGAAAATGTTTATATTTGTCAAAGATACATGTGATCTAATCATAGGTTGAAGGATGATAAGTAACGACAAATGGGATGCATTTACTTTACTCACTTGAAGACTTTTTAGTTGGAAAAAATTTCTTTTCATCTAAACGCAAAGCCTTATTTATTTGTTGCAGGACTCGTCTGAGAGGATAACCTCTTTGAACAAGAGATTCACTAAGATCTTAAAAATCGTAAATGAAGTCTTGTTTTCAAAGTGTCTGAACAGAATCGTCGAATCCGCAGAGCTTTAGAATATGCAATCGGGATTTTGTGTTCAGGAGGATGGCATGACTCAAAATGCAAATACTGTCTCGTGTCTTAAAAATAAAAGAAAGATTTGAGAAAGACGTGTTTATACTTTTATCATTAACCTATTGAATCGCTAGTCGATCCGTCTTTTCGAGCTGCTTTCCTGAAATTGAATAAGTAATTTGAAGATCTATGTTTCGAGAAGATAACGCTAATATCTACGTGAATGCTGTTTCAAAATAATATGTCAAATATCTACGATCTAATGAAGATACATCACCTTTCAAATGACAGCATAAATCGTTGGCGCGTCGCGCCAGACGATTTAGGCTGATTATTTGAAAGGTAATATATGCATTGTTACTGAATCTTAAATCCATGACAACAAAAATCCAAGATTTTGATATGTAAAAGACTCAAATCTATGATTATTTTCTACTTAGCCCATGCATCTCAGAACATTGAAGTATGTAAAGCTTGAGATATCTATGAGTCCAAATTGTGAACCATGGGAATCATCCCAATGCCATTTTCACTGGGAATGCGAAGATGGGAGTTGAAATGCTCCTGCCTCAATGGTATTACATATAAAATTAGGCGGCCTTAATCATGGCAATTAAGGCCGTCTAATTTGGATTTGGAGATATACAGGGTGAGCGGAAAGTCTCTCCCTGATTTCGAAAGCCTGTAGTTTCAAAGCAAATATATTTTTAAATCTAATTTTTCGTCTCATAATTAAGTATGTACCACGGTTTTGTGTCAAAACAAGCATTTTGATCCACTACAATCTATTCAATCGCTCAAGGGTTAGAGATGCTTTCGTACAAAATTGAGCAAATGAAATACGAAAATATAAATGAATGAGCTAAAAACTTGCAAACACTGTCTAAGTTTATGCTGAAGTGAATGTCCTGTCCTTTTGGATTCTATTTCTTGGAAGCAACCAGGTGTTGTAAGCTTTTGATGATTCTAGTGCGTCAATGCGATAGAGAACACAGCTGACCGGCTTCAAAGCGACCAGATTGAAATGCATGTGCCTAGACTAACGACACCAATGTCGTCCAGATATCTGTGCTTTGAAATGCTTCTGTGCTATGTGTGAAACCATTGTAATCAAATATCTATTGTCAAAATAAATCGAATAGTTGGATTCATATTGTCTGCTTTTGATTAATACGATTCACTCAGATGTGTGTTGGTGCTGAAAAATATGATATGAAATCAAGAGAACAGAAGTTTATTTTCATTTCACTTCGCGATACTATCAACCGAAGAACGCATCTTCATTGTCCTGCTAATGGCAGAACATCTGTCCAGAGGAAGTGGCATTCTCTGCATGATAGCAGAAAATACCATTCGAGAGTGCTTCAAAAAATTCAAAGAGACTGGATCTGTTCACGACCGTGACAGAAGCGGTCGACCATCTCTAAATGATAGTGATGATATGATCGAGCAGCTGTTCAGTGATCATCCATCAACGTCACTTCGTTCATCATCTAATCAATTGAGCATGCCTTACTCAACTATCCGAGATCACTTGAAGAGGGATATAGGAATGAAGCCCTTTCACAGTACAACGGTTCAAACCCTGTACCCATCTGACAAAGCTGCCAGACTTGAAATGTGCACCGAGTTTCTTACCAGAATAGCAGAGGATGACGCCTATCTTAACTTTTTTCCGACGAGGCGACCTTTCATCTGAATGGCCGCATCAATCGCCATAACTGCGTTATCTGGGGAAAAAACAATCCTCATGAAATTCACGAAGTTCCAATAAAATCTCCATCAGTTTGTGTTTGGGCAGGGATGTATCGCGATCGAGTGATAGGACCATTCCTATTTAAATCGACGGTCAAGGCCAAGGAATACCTCGAAATGCTGCAAGAATTTGCCATTCCTGCGATGAAGAGGATGAGACGTTTTTCAAAAACCATCTTCATGCATGATGGTTCACCATGTCATTGGGCGAACACGTCGAAGTCTTTCCTTTATTCTAACTTCGGTAACCGCTGGATCGGTAACAATGGCCCATTCCATTGGGCTCCACGAAGTCCAGATTTGACCCCGATGGACTTTTATTTTTGGAGTCACGTTAAATCGTTGGTTCAAAAACAAGCGCCTACCAGCATCACGGGTCTCAAGTGTGCGATTCGAGAAGCGTTTAGTCAACTTTTGCCATCGCATCTTTACTCTGCTTTTCAGTCGTTCGAGAAAGACTTGATCTTTGTGTGTCAGTTGATGGAGGTCATTTTGAGCAATTGCTGCGAAAAAATAGATTGTAGTGGATCAAAATGCTTGTTTTGGCATAAAACTTTGGCGCATTCTTAATTATGAGACGAAAAATTAGACTTACAAATATATTTGCCTTGAAACTACAGTCTTTTGAAATCAGGGAGAGACTTTCCGCTCACCCGGTATGCACGACTTTCATGGAAAAATGACAGGCGAAATATCGCCTGACAACTCTACTTACTCAGCAGCAAATGCATGTTGTGCATCGTTTTTAGGAAACGTAGCCTACATGTACATTACTTGTGAAGACTTTTGACTTACGAAAGTTGTATGTAAATTTCTACGCTATCAGCATTTTGAAAATGCGTGATTTTGCCTTGCTGAAATTCATGCATAATCTAAAATGCATGGTTTTGTTTTGTCGATTTCGACCTGTCGATTGCTCAATAGATGTCATTACATCGCTTGTCGCTTTGACATTTAAACAACTTAATATTAAGTTTGATGTGACAAGATAAAATCTATGCACAAGACAAATATTCGTCATTTCACACTATGAAGAGTGATAAATTGCATCGAATTTTGTCGTCGATCTAATCAAGCTGGAGAACACTTTTCCTAGTAGATTAGGTGTGCGACATAAGTAGATTAAATTATCATCATGATTCGTATATATATATACCCTACTTCGGACAGGCACTCGCGCATCATCTGATGAGCCCTCGCCAGGGTTGGCAACCCGTTTTACCCGGGGCGGGTGGGACGGGTTTTTTCAAGATGAAAAAAACCATGGGTAAAACGGGTTTTTTCAAAATTCATATTTTTCATGATATTTATCAGATTGGGCTATCACGATGAAAAAACGGGTTTTTTCAAACTTCATATTCTATATGATATGCCTATTCTTTAGGTAAGGTTATTGATTAGAAGATCAAAATGAAGAAACCCGTGAGGAAAACATCTAAGGAGTTATTTCAAAAATCAAGATGAAGAAACCCGTGGGTAGAACGGTTTTTTTCGAACTTCATATTCCATATGATAGCCTCAGACAGTGACTGTGCCCAGAATTATGTTCAAAATCAAGCAAACTGGTTGTGTCCGGACTACAGAACTATGAATGCGAAATACACAAATGTGTTTTAATCGCCTTATTCTCAATATCGAATCAAGGTTTCGAGTCTGTTACTTTGTTCTTCACCTTAGGTAGGTTGTTCTTAGATGAAAATTTGAACAAGCGCTATTTACCCGGTCGTAATTCGAAATAAAATCATGCAAAGCTGTTCAAAACAATTCATCTATACTCAAATACCGTACATCATCATGTCAAATAAGTTTTTATATAAGAACAGGATTAGGAAGATGAGTTCAATAACAAAAATCCTCAAATGAAACTCTTTATGTGCAACATGCAAGTTTGTAAAATCTTTGAAACGCAGGTAAAACAAATTGTTTAAAATTACAAAATATGCTGATAGAATAATATACCGTCAAAATCGACTCAAAACCATAAAAAACTGCATGATAAGAAGCTGAAATATCAAAGTTTTTTTGTTGTTGCTTACATGTTGTTGCTTATATTGGAGACACGGACGATTTTTGAAGGTGTCGCTTACAGTATTAGAGTTAGAAACTTAGAAGAGTGCTTATAGTAGAGGAAATACGGTATCTCGAAATGTTCCATGCTGAAAGAAATTGTTCAATTGTGATTGGCTCATCGCGGAAGTGGTTGCAATTCACTAATCACATAATTAGCACCTCGACTGTTGATTTGCTACATCGTCTATAAAAATCGTAAAGTAGACTGTAGTGTTGGCCTACTATGCGCTCAATCGAATATTTCGAATGTCGGTATTCTCAATCTGAAATAAAGTAAGATAGTGAATTATAAAATTATTTACTAGCTACAACGTAATGCAAAAATCAGATTAATAAGAAAGTAAGAAAATATGTAGGCAGTCACTAGTCATGCACTTAAACAACAGTACCATAGTTCGTCGTATTTATCGTATAGTCATTAGTTCTACATTTAAGGTCGGGATGTATCGAATACGTAGATTTGTAGTACCGATAATGGTATTCGTAGCCCCTCAGACGTAGTCAGGAGGGACCATCCAGATATGATGAGATGAAGTCCCTGTAATGTTATAACTGGGACCCTCTTGATATGATCCAGCACCCGATTGTGATGTGGCATCCTCGCCTCGGGCCCTCATTATTATAATGCATGTGTACGGCTCGTACATGGCCATCTTCAACTTGATGTGACATGGTCCCCTTGTTTACCAGGACATTAATCACAGATGTTGTCAACTGCATTGCTATGTAACCATATGGGTAATTGCAGATTATCTAAATTTGCAGGGACGATTTAACTTGAAAAAACCCGAAAAACCCGCCCGTTTTACCCGCGGGACGGGTTTTTTCAAACCAAGCCCGGGTTTTGCCAACCCTGGCCCTCGCGTACCACAGGTTGGGAACCTCTGACTTAGTATGTTAGAAGCTGATCGCATTAATGAGTAGAAGCATCAGCGCACATTATGTTTCACGATCTGTCACTTACTCTCTCACAAGGAATGTGCATTGCAGCGGCACAGCAGAAATTTTCCTCGATGAATATTATAATCTCCCCCTCCTCTCCGATTTTAGTAGTTTGCTGGATTCTTTTCAAATTTGGAATGATAAAATTTAGATGCGATTTTGCTTGTTATGTAGGTGTCAGGTTTTCGTATGAAGCTACAACATCGCTAGCACTCAGGTTTTCGTATGAAGCTACAACATCGCTAGCATTCAGGTTTTCGTATGAAGCTACAACATCGCTAGCACTTAGAAAGGTTCATCTTTGCACTTATATGAGGAGCCTACTTTTGCCTATGTGCATTTTATAAATTTTTATCACTATCTTCAGTGTTGCTGTATCGTATATGTAACACGTATGTATTAGTCCGGCAGCCAGCACGAGTTTCTGCAGGGAACGAGGCCGAAATTGACACTTTCACAGAATGATGTCCACCTCATAGTCCGGCAGCCAGAACAAGTTTCTGCAGGGAACGAGGCCGACAATGAGACTTTCACAGAATGATGTCCACCTCATAGTCCGGCAGCCAGAACAAGTTTCTCCAGGGAACGAGGCCGACAATGAGACTTTCACAGAATGATGTACACCTCATAGTCCGGCAGCCAGCAGGAGTTTCTGCAGGGAACGAGGCCGAAAGTGAGACTTTCACAGAATGATGTACACCTCATAGTCCGGCAGCCAGAACAAGTTTCTCCAGGGAACGAGGCCGACAATGAGACTTTCACAGAATGATGTACACCTCATAGTCCGGCAGCCAGCAGGAGTTTCTGCAGGGAACGAGGCCGACAATGAGACTTTCACAGAATGATGTACACCTCATAGTCCGGCAGCCAGAACGAGTTTCTGCAGGGAACGAGGCCGACAATGAGACTTTCACAGAATGATATGCACCTCATAGTCTGGCAGCAACCAGCACGAGTTTCTGCAGGGAACGAAGCCGAGAATGAGACTTTCACAGAATGATGTCCACCTCATAGTCCGGCAGCCAGAACAAGTTTCTGCAGGGAACGAGGCCGAAAGTGACACTTTCACAGAATGATGTCCACCTCATAGTCCGGCAGCCAGAACAAGTTTCTGCAGGGAACGAGGCCGAAAGTGACACTTTCACAGAATGATGTACACCCTATGCCTACTACGAATCGGCACGTCTGCTGACTTCTAGTGAGTTCCTCTTCTTGTCAGACAAGATCAAAGAAAAACACACGTAAATGCAATGGGACGCACATTGCAATTTTTGGTTAAAATGAAATTTTCTATGTTTTCTCTCATTAAACGAAAAGTACTCAGCTCAGAGTCACAATGTTTTGGCATGGAATGTCTCCAGGAATTTTCCTTTCATATTCATGCACCCCTGTCTATAAAGCTAAACACATTTAGCTTTGGCGAGCCTCTTAATGTCGGCAAGCACAAACATTTTGAGCTACTTTATTCACATTCAACCACATTCTCACATACATTGCCGATTAGATGCATGATAAAAGCACATGTACATCATAGGAAATGACCTGAAGACATTCATGCCAAAAATTATGACTCTGAGCTTAGTACTTTTCGTTTAATCAGAGAAAACATAGAAAATTTCATTTTAGCTAAAATCTGCAATCTGCGTCCCATTGGATTCACATGTGCTATTCTTTGATCTTGTCTGACAAGAAGAGGAACTAACTAGAACTCGGCAGACCTACAAATTCGTAGTAAGCATAGGGTGTACATCATTCTGTGAAAGTGTCACTTTCACAGAAATAGAAATTTGGCACTTTATGGCAGAAATAGAACTTTGTGGAGCAATCACTTGTAAATCCTAATTTTTATTCATTTATCAGAGGAACAATCAGAAAAATGGCCTCCTTTCCAAAATGACCACTGAGGATCTGTTGACTCAAGCAGTTGTAAAAGACGACGCGTAAAAAAAGTGAACGGAAGTGAATAGAGCGAAATGACCATTGGTGAAAAATTAAAATGAACGGCGAACGAACTGAGGGAACAATCAAAATCGCATAATGAACGAGGTGTTGAATGAATTGAAAAAAACTTGCACTCTGGAGTGTGTTATTCATAGTTCTTATTCAACACGGCTTCTAGGCACTTACGCAGACTTTGTAGAGATATGAACTGATTTTGTATTTGAACTGCATTTGAATATTTACAGAGTATTTTGTTTTCTAAAAGAATTGTATCTGACTTTGCAAAAATGGACTTGCTCACTCCTCTTCCATCTCTTTTCAGACAGTCCGAGACTCTGAAGTATGTGTCGTCGGAGCCGGCCCATCAGGACTGTGTGCTATCAAATCATGTTTGGAAAACGGTCTTTCTGTCTTCTGCTATGAATCACAGCCTCGTCTTGGAGGTATCTGGGCATCCACTGATCGATCTCTATGGCCTTCATCCGGAGTTTCACGACGTGCAGGAGTTCACGACCGCCTGCGACTTGATTCATCACAATTTGTTACCACTTTTTCCGATTTCCCTTTACCAGATGACTTGCAATCACATTCCTCAAGATTCTTATCTGCAGTGTCCTTTCGAGATTACCTTGATCGATACGCAAATGTCTTTTCCCTCAAACCTTACATCCTTTGTCACTCAGAGGTAATTCGAATAAGGACGGGCGAGGAGAAGGATAATCGCAGATGGGCGGTAACTGTGAGATCAAGATTTCGTCCGAATAATGAAAGAACTTCGTTTCATCGCTTCGTCATTGTTGCTACCGGCGCGTACTCCTCACCAAAGATGTACAAGGTAATTCAGGCTTATGTAACTCGTAAATCAGCCAATAATTTCATTAGGGTTCGCTGGTAAGGTAGATGCAATAATATGGATGGACGAGGGAGGGAGATACTTATGGGTTATCTCCTCACACGCTTTCAAGTTTGTCAAAAATCTGTAAAAATAAATCAATCGCCACAAAGTGGCCGTGGGGGAATTTCAGATAGCAGTGGAAGAGACGAAGAGGTAGAGAGAACAATGAACACACGAGTTACGTGAGATCTTTCACTCCTTATAAGGCATTATATTTCACTCGTTTGTGAAAAACGTAGCTGTCATTGACATTAATAGCAAGCATGCTGTAGAACATTTGTTCCTAATAAAAATAGTCGAAAATCGAAACAATATTTTGTTTCTTACATTGAGCAGACAACTTAAGAGAAAATAAGAGGCACTGAAAACAGAGATGGACAACAGAATTGATGTAGGCCTGCAGTCAATATGCATGCATTATTTTTATTGAAACTTATGTGATTGTTTTCTTAAAGCTTTTTGACTGATACCAAGCACAATTTCAAGCCAGCATTTTAGAAGCTCTAGCCGAAATGGGTGCAGCTAGATTATATCAAGCTGATAGAGGATTTGAATCGCAGTTTAAAGTATCAATAGTTTATCTGCAGACCTAAAAAATGATCAATTTGGTGTCGGACGCAACACAAGAGATAAAACTTAGAGATTACTTGAATTTCTCCATAGATGCAATAGACACAATTTAGCTGTTATATCTTTTATCATGCCTACTTTCTATTGCGCTCGAATAAAAGACAATGAATATTTTATAAGCACAGCAGCTGATTTTCTAGATATCACCTTGCTCCGTCATTTTTTAACAAAAGAAAATCAAAGTTTGAGCGTCTTATTACAACTTGTTGGTACCTCAAAAAGGTAAACCCATGTCATTTTCGGAAAATTCAGATTTATAGCTTTCAAATGATTGGTAATAAGTCTTCATTAGAACGGATGTTGACTTTGCATAGAATTGTACACAACCAAATATATGATGTTTAAGAAGTCTTGAAGCTGTTTGCAACAAAATTTAATTCTTCATGAAGCACAGCTGGCTGATAACGCAAACTAACGGTCAAGTATCTCCTCTAACAATGACCCAAGTAAATTAATGTGTTGAATATTGTCATCTTGCTTCTTAGTTAAACAGATAAGATTCCTTCATTTGAGATGTACCGGCCTCATCCTTCACCGTTGATTGTTTCAGATTCCTGGGCAGGAGGACACTCGCGTCAAAGTGTTCCATTCGTCGTGGATCCGGGCCTCTTCTGTGTTTCGTGGTTCTGATGTTGTTGTCTTGGGCGGCGGCTGTAGTGCTGCAGACACCGTGGAGTGTGCATTAGTAACAGGAGCTGCGAAAGTAAGGTCATTCTCTGATACACCAATTCAATGATCTATTTTCAATCTCTTGTAGCCACTCGCTGTCTTCATTCATGTTCAGTTAATGACTTCATTTGTTCATTGCACAGAATTAGATTGTTTAATCGTATCACTTTGCTAGAAGTGCAAACTGATTCAAAGCGATGGCACATGTAGGAACTTAATAAGTGGGCAAAAAGAATTTTTTAATATCTTACAGAGACAGGAAAAATAGTCGTGCGTCGCTTGCGGATTGCTCTGAATTCCTTCAAAATACCGATCGCCACGATTCCTTCAGATTCGAAGAATTCAGATCATTGCGCAAAAGTTTTCTCGATAATGTTGGGTCCTCCGATAATTTTAAAAATAGTTAGCAGGCTCATGAAAAAACGTTCACAAACTTCTCTGTAGAACTTGACATTGACTGTGTCTCTTTGCTGTGTGATCCGGTTGATAACAGTCACTGAAACTTTGCACAATTTGGCGTGTTTAATGTTGAACTGGCTGCTCATTGTTCGATTGCTATGGTATTTAGTCAGCAGATTGTGCCATTTCATTAACGTTACATGTTCCAATGTTTCCTTTCCAGTCAAACAGAAGAAGAGACGAGCTGTTTAATTCTGTGGTTCATTGTTTTGCTAACTATAACCCGAAATATTTTGTTCTACATCGAACGTGCGAGCGATTTTTGTGCATCTGAAACAAAAATGACATTCGCTCTACGTGTAGGCTACTGTTTCAGTACTTTCCAAATTCATTCAAAATGTCGTTTTAAATTCTGCAGCTTCCGAAATCGAGATGAAATTTTCCCAGAACGGCATTTGAGAATTCTGCAGTGAGATGTGAAATTAATTCGTTTGAAAGAGTGAAATGTGAAACTTCATCAATCGGATGTACTATCGATGGAAATATGATGACTGGTATCGTAGCGGCAGGATAGTTCAGTTATTTAAGGAAATTTACAACCGGCTGCATCAAAGAAGCACACAGCGCGGTACAGCATCATAACTAAGAGCGATATGAAATTACAGAAAGTCAGTATGTAGCTTATTGACAAGCGTCAGGTGAAAGAGGCGCTTTTGACTGCCGCTGGAAGGACGTGAGTGAATTTACAGCCCGCACTGATCGAGGAATACTGTTCTGAACAAAGGGAGCAACGTAGCTGAACGCACCTCTATCGGATAACTTGTTCATATTGAGCATTTTTTTTTTACGGATTTTACGTCACTTTTTACCCCTACTGGGGCCTTGGACGGTGCTGACTTAAGTCAGACTTAGTTTGGAGCGTTGTGGTGCTTTGTAGTCCGGATGCTCTTCCTGCCGACTTCCAATGACACTTTCCGGGTTCGACCTCTGGACCATGAGATCGCTAGTCCAAGTACGCAACCACTCTGCCACGGACACCTAGGAGAGTATTATCCCTATTACCTTTCAGGAGAGTATTATCACTCGACGGTCGAAGAGGGCGGGAATAGTGTTACACATCCTTGAAATATACACAAGAGAATTGAAGCTGAAGCCATTCGAGAGTTTTTAGACGTGCTTGCAAAATGAAGCGGCCACAAGACAGTTAATGTTGGTGAATGTGGACGAGCGCACCGCTGTTTAAGTTCTTCGCTGTGGGGATGCAGAAGGTTCATGATTGTCTGTCCATTGAGGAAGTATCACCGCTGAAACTAAATATTAAATAACCACTACCTGGTGACAACTACTGACCCCTCATTTGCTGGCGTGGTTTCCTGCCTTGGGTAGCATGGGAAGATACAATGTCGGAAGTCAAATTGATTTCCTTAAAATCGTTCCGTGGCACAGTGGTAGAGTGTTCGGTCTATCGGTATCCGGGAAGATCACAGCGCTCCATAAAGGTATAACTGTGACAACACCGTCTACGCCTCCAGTAGCGGGGAGTAGTGAAGTTAAACGATATAGTTAGTAGTAATAGCCCCAACTTCTAGAATGACTTCCGTTCCACAGTTTCATGCAAAACAGATGACAATCGCCTAGCATTTGCTTGAGTTCGCCGACGAGCTTCCTTCCACTCAGCTTGATTCTTATTTTATGATTGGCTATAAACTAATTTCAATAATTCTCCATTCCTCTGCCAACTTTGTTGATCACCTCAGGTCGTCAATACCCGGGTAAATACCGATTTACCCACCCCATTTTTACCGTGATGATCATCGCGTCAAATTGTATATGAAAATATTCGGATTTTTTCTTTATTTTTGTGCCACATTTTTCCTTTTACCAACTAACACCTAGGAATTGTTGGTGGCATGTTCAGTCATCAGCAAATTAAAGAACATGATAAAGTCCGCAACAAGGTGTCAACTACTGTGATAGCTTGATAGTTGTCTGCTTGGGCAGCTGCCACTAAAGTCGCTGATTTGACTTCATTGGAATGCATTATGAAATGGTATTCACTGACGCTGTTCACAGTGAAATGATGGCTTTATGATGGTGTTCAGAATGATTTTCCGGAGTTTATTAATCAGCACACAGAATTTCAGAATGTTGTGCTAACAGCTGATGGATTATAGAGTTCGAATAGACGCTGTATTTTTAATATTATGGACAGATTAATTTTGATTCATGTTACAGCCTCTATCTCAATCTCTGATCTTTTACAGAGTAATAATGAGCCTTTTCATGTATTCAGTTTAGCTGATGTGATGCTCGAATTAACGCAGTCACTCTACAATCTATGTGAAAATGTTGCTAACATGGTTTTCCTCAAGTTCCTTACTTAATTCGGAGAGTTGATGAAATATGCCTTAACTGTTCATGATGATTGAAAATAGGTTTGGAAGAGAGTCAAGTGACTATTAAATAAATTAATTAAATAGTCAAGAGACTATTTACATAAATAACCATTATCAAGAAAAGGATAATGGCTTTGGTGCAGTCGAAATATATTGACCAACGTTTCGTACGAATTTGCAATATATAACTTGACTCTCTTCCAAACCTATTTTCAATCATTAATTCGGAGAATTTGGGTAATTTAAAGAAGATTGCGCAATTAAGTGCCTAGCTTCCGCCTTGGATGGCTTGACATCATTATCAGTAGGAGTTGGATAGATCTATAGGTCTAGTTGCTATTTGTCTAGCCAAAGACTTCAACTATCTCACTGCCAGGAGATAAATAAGGCGCTTTAAACGGTTTGGGTGATAATTTTGCCACGAAATGTGTTGGAATCAACGAAAACCTGTTATTCAATATTTTTCTGTAGTCATTAGAAGTCCTGTTATTTACCACTGGCCTTATTATGATCATTATTTGACCATGCAGTTATTTAGTTGTGATCCCACAAAATCTTATTTTTAGCGTTTCTTGAATAGAGTTGGATGGTGCAATAACAACCTTATAAATTTAGCAATTTTCTAAGAATCAGATTATAACCTCAAATTTTAAAATCAATAAATGCCAATTAGTACCTACGCTTTATGACATTGTATAAGTTTCTTGATTTTGTTAGAAGGGTTGTCCATGATCTAAGTAGATTAGATAATCTTCGTCTGTTTCACGAATTATTTCACAGATTCTATAGTGCGAGTATAATGGAACCTTGGTTTTCTATAATTCTATGTACTCACAAGGTCAGGTGACTTTAAAATCTGAGGAATAATTCACCGCACCCCGACAAGACTTGAAGAATTTCTGCTTAAATATCACAG
The DNA here is from genome assembly GCA_907163375.1 of Prostheceraeus crozeri. NCBI lineage: Eukaryota > Metazoa > Platyhelminthes > Polycladida > Euryleptidae > Prostheceraeus > Prostheceraeus crozeri. The sequence continues at coordinate 135,315 of CAJQUW010009685.1, forward strand.
GCAATGGGATTTACCCATCAGTCAGTGTAGAAGTTGGTATCCGTCTATGTCGCCTAGCCGATGATTTTGCAGCAGGTAGATGCGAATATGTTCAGATTCTGGAGTGAAGCTTTGTATGACGTTTCAATCTTCGAGTACGCTGAACTAGCTTTTAAATGAACTACTTAAATCCCTTCATTTTCTCAAATTTCAATACGTTTCACCTCTTGCTAGAGAAGTTTCCCTATATTAAATCATCTCTCACGGTTATGTGAAACAGCAACTGCTGCACCCAAAAAGGACCTGAGTCATCATCTGAGCGCCATCTGTCACCGAGAATTCGACCCATTCAGATCAGTGTCTCTCAGGATGATGGGTCAGCAACTTGGTGGATTCGAGTACGCTGAACTAGTTCTTGGATGAGCGTCTGAGAGACTAAAATTCTCTTTATTTTCCCAAACTTTAACACGCTTCACCTCTTACCAGAGAAATTTCCTTTAATTAGATCATTGAAGGTTTAACGTCACTGCTCCCCTTCCTGGGAGCTTGGACGGTGCTGACATAGTCTCACTCGAATCTGGAGCGTTGTTCTACTTTAAGACCGGATGCCCTTCCTGCCGACTTCAAATGACACTCTCGGGGCTCGACCTCTGAACCGAAAGATCGCTAGGCCAAGCACTTAACCACTGCGCCATGGAGACCGGATGCCCTTCCTGCCGACTTCAAATGACACTCTCGGGACTCGACATCTGGACCGGAAGATCGCTAGGCGAAGCACTTAACCACTGTGCCACGGAGACCGGGTGCCCTTCCTGCCGACTTCAAATGACAGTCTTGGGGCTCGACCTGTGGACCGAAAGATCGCTAGTCCAAGCACTTAACCACTGCGCCACGGAGACCGGGTGCCCTTCCTGCCTACTTCAAATGTCACTCTCGGGGCTCGACCTCTGGAACGAAAGATCGCTAGGCCAAGCACTTAACCACTGTGCCACGGAGACCACCCTTTATTTAAATCATCTCTCACATATTTCATAAGAACTTCCCTCTGTCTCCACAGGTCATATGGGCACGTCCAAGGGCACAAGCACGCTTGGTTTCCCGTTATCCTTTCAATTTGTCGATTGCTTGGGACGAACTGCGTTCAAGACTTGTGCAAGCTCTTCCTCGCCGTTTTCTGGATCAAATCATCTCCTCTGTCAGCGTTCCTCTACCTTCTGATTCACAGTCTACTGATCCTGATCGATTGATCGCTCAGGACACCAACCTCCTGGCCACAGGTGAGAGATTTCAGAGGAGTCATAAGATTTTCATCACAGAGAATATGAATCAAAGTGAATCAACCGGTTAACGTACATTTTGTGTAATTACGGAGTAGTAAGATATATTGACTTCACAAATCACCTGTGAACATGATCCACTTCAGAAAATACCTTTTACAATTCGCTGTGCAATGAGGATGAAAAATTTAATCTATCACACAATTTTCCTGGAATTAGAAAATTAATGTCATATTCTTAGTTATACAGTGTTACCGGAAAATTTGCTCAATTCGCCAAATTCCCTGTTCCCCGAATAAGTTTTTTTCACGGATACAATTGAGGCTTCAATTGAGGACTGATGTCGTTCTGTCGCTCGTCGATAGCTCAGTTGGTAGAGCGTTGGCCTAGAATACCAGAGGTCGGTGGTTCAAATCAACCAGGACGCTATTTTCTTTCTGTTGAATTTCATATGTTGCACATTATAAAACGCAAGGTTAATTCGCAATTCGTCAATTTTTCCATCCCCAATTCGCAAATCTTTATACTAATCTCTACGCTTAATTCGTCATTTTAGCGCTATTACAAGATTCTCTCGTTAGCAGAAGTTTTGGTAGAAGAAACAGACAAAAAAATCAACATTTGCAGGTAAACATTTGCGTGGAACACGCAAAAATCATTCGTTGTTGCAATAATATGATATAAAAAGCATTAATAACTGCAGCAATTTACTGATGCTTTATCCAATAGAAAGTAAAATGAAATTTCAGATATTGTTTTGATATTTTAATTCAATAATCCATGTAAGATTAGGTGTAGAATAATAAAAATAATAAATTAAATTAAATATTTTTGATAATAGACTACAGAGGTTGTGTCTGTCCAGGCCCATCTTGAATCTTGATCATTTACCTGGTATTTACAGAAAGGGTCGTTGTAGAAATATTTTGCTTTGATTAAAGGGAAAGAATCAGTTGCGAATACATGATACAGAAATACACGAGTATGCTGATTACGGAGATATATTTAAACCGTTAATTCGCCATTTTTCGCTTGTCTCGAAGGGTTACGAATTATCCGGAAAACACTGCATAATGAACGTAATGTGTAGCATACTCTTCACCATAAAACTTTACTTTTCCATATAAAAGCTTCTTAGATGAAACTGATGGGCTGGGATGTGATATTCTATATTTTCACCGTTTTGAATCAGCTGTAATGCATTTCAAATGTAAGTATTTCATGTAAGTAGCGTGCAATGCATTTACAAAGCATATTTGTTCACATTTGTTTCTGAAGTGATCTTTCAAGTCCTACTCAATCACCTGTATTATAACCTATTAATAAAAATATAACCGAAGTTTGCCAAGAATCTAAAGTGGAATATAAGAAATATATTGGCTTATAAAAAATATATCAACAACATCACTTCAATTTCCCACTTTAGATCATGAATTCCATTGAAGGCCATTTTTCTACTTTATCCAGCTCATATTTGCTAGTTATTTTAAGTCAAGAATAGTTGTTCGATCGTTTTCAGGTGTGTGAAGTGGTTGACCAATATTATTCAGACAAAAATAATTGAAATTGTAAGTGGAGGATTTTCTACGTTCGACTTTTTTGATTCATTTTTTTAGATTTTCTTTCCACTTTTTCTAAATAGATTGAAATTCCGTGTACAAGATTTTCATCTTCCTTTTTGGTAGAAATTAAGACTTCTATAGATTTTGTGTGGATTCAACCAATACACAGCGATTTTCAGGTAAATGTTGGACGCTCTGCCGCCATGTTGATCACGAAAGTGCAAAAAAATCAAGCGCGAGGAGAAGATCGTCTTCTTTCTAATGTCTTGCAGTCATTGCGATACTTTGCACGTCGGCCATCTGCCTTTTCAAAATATCACTTAATTTAATTTCAGAAAGTAGGTTGCGTACAAATGTGATCATAAGCGATAGGAAAACTTATGTATAGGCTACATTGATATCCCGTACATCAATGAACCTGCAATCAGATTTCATTTATACGTCTACTTTGTGTTGAATTTTTGTGCCGTGTAAATCGATTTTTTCACAAAAGAGACCAGAAATCGTAATATTTAGTGAGGGGGAGAGATCCTCTCGATGTAAAGGCTGACAATTTAGTTCTCGAACTGGTGGTAGCAGGCCTCACAGACCTATCTTTCTTTTTTTCCTATTTTCAAGATTTTTTCCTCTTTTTCGGAATCCCTTAAATTTACAAAGGCATTTTATTCATCTGAAACATGGTTTCCTCAAATTCCTTTATTAGATTATATTTTGCGCCCTCTGACTGCAAATGGACACGGACGCCACAAGAAATCTAATAAGGGCCAATGAAGCCGAATTACATCCGAATTGCTGTCAGCTTCTAGACCTAAGCTTTCGGGATCCAAGTTCACCAATTTTAGACTAACTTAGCTCGAAGAGAGACTTTCTTCTTCCTAACTCCTTGAATATTGTTTCCATGTTGGATTGAAGAATCCGAAATTAGGCTGACATGCACCAAATTTTATAAATCTTTAAGAATCTTGTGACATCGCCTTAAACCCTTTGAAAGCTTCGAAATATTTCAAATACAATTTTCATATGATTGTATCAAAGTTTAGAAAGGAGAATATCTTCTTCGGATTGGACACGTGAACAAGCTTGCCAAGCGAAACGTCGTGTAACTTACCATCCAATAAATTTGTATCCGAAGAAGATATTCTCCTTTCTAATCTGATATTACCGGATACGTGGACTACCTATGATTCTGTATCAAAGTTGTCTCCTTTATTCGAAATAAAATCCAGAACTTGAAGAGCAGGTAATCATGCTTCAGATGTGCGTAGATAAATGTGGTCTCCGTGGCACAGTGGTTAAGTGCTTGGCCTAGCGATCTTTTGGTTCAAGGGTCGAGCCCCGAAAGTGTCATTGAAGGGTATCCGGACTAAAAGTACCACAACGCTCCAGAAAAGTCTGACTGTCAGCTTTGTCTAATCCTCCAGTATGAGGAAATAGTGACGTTGAAGCTTAAAATGATACTGCAGAATGGACCAGTAATGGTGATACGGGGTTTTATGTAACTGATGACATTAAGTTATTTTTGTGCCCTGTTTCGCATAAAAGAATCATCATCACTTATCACTCTTGCTGAATTATTCTCATGTTATTCTCCCTCACACCTTTCCTCTTCACGTCTTCCGTCTTTCCCACCTTCCAAAGACCAACCTTTCGACATTCCTTGAGAACAAAGGTTTTCCACTTTGTTGGTCTTCTTCTACATCTTCTCCCCGCACATTCGCAGTTTCAGGATTCCTAAAGTCATGGCTGAAATCCCTTCTCAAGATATGCCATCTTAAACTTCTCCTTTTCACCGCCTCAATAACTGCAGTAGCAAATTGAAGATTCAAATTCTCAAAGAACTGTGTTTTCTTCCAGGACTCGCAGAAGATCGTTTGGAAATACGCGATTGTACAATCAAATCATTCACATCAAAGTGTGTGGTTCTGGAGGATTCATCAGAATTGGAAGCTGACGTGTGCATTTTGGCTACCGGCTTTGAACCTTCTTTTCCGTTTCTTCCTGATTCTCTGTCGGAGTGGCGACTCGAACATGGAGTCCTGGCAGTATCCGAGGGACATTCGGGGATTGGATTCGTGCACGCGCAACCCGTAGATGGATTAGCTGTTCAACTGGGCGAAATTCAAGCTCGTTGGCTGGTTCATCAATGGTCAAAATCGAAGTACCAAGCTCTGAATCGTAGACTCTTCAGAGAAGAAGACTTTTCTGTGACGTCATTGACCAACGACCGGTTTTCAGGTCCGGAAGAGGTGGAGATTTTGTCTAGAGACTTGGGCTGTCACCCGCCGTTGTACCGCTATCTTTTCAATCCCTTTGCAGTACAGAGGAGAGTTGGTCTGGCCCTCTTGCTAGGCCCTTGGCTGCCTCAACACCTCAGACTGCGAGGGCCAGGCCGTCAAACAAAGCTAGCAGAACACGTCATCCTCAATGTCACTCGTGACGTCATCGGATGGCGGTTCGAAGTGTTGGCACTGACGTATGACGTCATCTTCTACTCGTGTGCTTTCTTGTTTTCAAAATTCATATCTAGAGCAATCCGAGGACGATTTAGTTAATGTCTTCCCATTGGTTGTTGCATTTACATGAACATAGCTTTGAAGATCTTTATGACATTCTTTTGGAATTCATTTTACGATCATGACCGCATTGCGATTTCGCCTTCAGTCTTTCACAGATAAGTTTGTCTTCGGAAACATCATTTGTCGATCATCGCAACATCGTATTGATTTAGGATGATCATCAGGATGTCATTGCAGATATCTGCTGCGTTAGTGTATTTTCAATCAGGCAGATTTTCAGCCTTTAAGGAGATTTCCCTTCGAAAAGTTCATCAACAGTGCCACTAATGACAGGGGCTTCGCGATTGCAGTAAAAAAGACCCGGGTTTTCCTCCTTTTCGCCCATTAGGCGATCAGTTAATGATTATAGACAAAAAAGCATCAACTGCCCGACTTTCGATTTATCGCCAAAATAAGCGAGAAGGAAGAAAAATCCGGCCGCTTTCTGTAAACTAATCACTTGTGCTTTTTATGTTTATCTACGACTGAATGAGAAAATTGTGAGCACCAAATACTCTGACGAAGGACCCAAATTGATTTTTATGTTAACTTTATTTTTGCTACGTTTTTTGCATGGACTTTACATGACGTTTTCTGATTTCATGTGATAGTATTAGAATTCTTTTTGCATTGGTTTGTTATTTATTTGGAATCTGTCTGCTTGTTTTACGGTCAACCACTAAATAAAGATGTTTCGTCAAAGGCGTTTTTTTCTGAAATATTACTACTTTGTTTCTTGTCATGTTAGAAAATGGCTTGAGGAGATGATCTACTAATGAAATCTTATTTGACTGCAAAACAAAAGTTAGGTCGCCGATAATAATTCGATTCGATTTATTCTGAAAATACACATTAAAGAATGCGTTATTGACGTGCGACACAAAGATCCAACAATTAGGTCTAATTCTGGTGAAGGACAGGAACAATTTGATGAGAAATGAAATATTTTATGAATAGGCCTAGCTATGATTAAGGATATGAAATGGAAAAATTACCGGAAAAATATAATATTTTTCCACTTGTAATTTTTCCGTTCAATTTCTGTATTTTGATGAATCACTTCATTAGTAATTTGAAAAAGATAGAATAACAACATTGCGGTTTGTATCATACGACTGCATATGACAGCCATAGCTTCAAAGGAAGAGAAATATTTGCTATCATAATAGCTTTCAAATCTCGAGATGGGCCAGTTTATAGTAATGAACTTTACTGGTCTATGATTGAAGATGAAACGGATCCACTACAATAGTGGAATACTTTTTGTGGCCACAGAGTGTTAGCGCCAGTCGCTAAACAACTTCTCAGTCTTCCAGCATCTGTGGCTTGTGTAGAGAGATCCAACAAAGAATATGGCATGCAAAAGACGAAAATAAGAAATCGCCTCACAAATGATAGCTCTGCAAAACTTACAAAAGTGAGTTACAATATCAAGGTGAGGCATTTTGCTAATAAACGTAAAGCTGATCAGAACCAACACCAGGCCCTGACAGTTCCCGATCTTATTGAAGTCGGCACTGAACCAGCAATTGTGGATGCTGACGATACAACAAATAAGGAAGATGATGAAGAGCAAGTTGTTGAATTTGACCAAGATGTCGGAAGCTGCAGTGAAGAGGATGACAATGACAATGTGGAAATGGTGGAAGAAACAATTGAAGTTGGTAATTGGGTCTGTGTAGAGTACATGATACAAAATCAACGCAGTCGCCGAGGAGTAGTACGGCTATATTACGGCTGCGTTCAATTTATTGAAGGTGACCAAATCACTGTTAAATTTCTAAAAAAAGGTAAGAGACATGTAAATACATATAAGTATGATAGCCTAGATTTAACACACAGTACCTTACCTTTATCTAGTACAATCTGGACAAACTGGCATTATGAATATCCTACTGGCCATATAAAATTGAATAATTATTATCGTAATTGATTTGCCTTTAAATGATTAGAATAATTTGAAGGTAAATCAATTAATTTACTATAATTTAGTTTAAATTGGCTTACTTAGAATAGCTGTCTTTCATGAATGAACGTAGTAAACTCAGCTCATATTGTATCCGCATGTAGAATTAAGTACGTACAGACTTAGGAAAAATAACAGTGAATAAAATGGAAGATATTTTCAACAAACAATTTTTTAGGTCTACGAGATTGTTTATTCACTAAATAATATGATCTAATAATATAATAGATAGATGATGATTGATAATATAATAGATAAAGATAATATAGAAGATCATTAAAGATTGAATCCATTATCAAAGTTTGAATTATTAATTGAATCCATTATTATGATTATGGATATGGATTATGATTATGGATGATATTGAATCCATTATTAATTGAATTATTGATTGAATCCATTATTAAAGTTTGAAGACATTATCATTAAAGATACTATAGATAAAGATAAATATAATAGATAATATGATAAATAATATAATATAATATGATTTTAATGAAATGCTCACAAAAAGTATGTAGGCCTAATTATTATTCGTATAAATCCCAGAACATTTGTTAAATGTTCATATTATATCGTGTTCTTTGATATTTGTTTCACTTTCAGATTCTCGTGAGTAGCTATCAATTTCCGGAAGTGGAGGAAATCGACATAGTAAACCGTGCATTCTGCACACGCGTCAAAGAGCCGGAGCTGGCCTCTGGCTCTACCAGGAGGAGAGCTATCTATGTATTCTGCGAGTTAGAGCGTGAATCCTTATTGAGAAGGTAGCAAAAAAGACATAACCTCAAGCACAGTGAAAGACTTCGTATGGTATTGTTTTTCTTTATTGAAGATTTGTAAGAGTATATAATTTTGTTATCCAACTTTGCTAGCCTCCAATTGTTAGACTACTGATTTTTTTGTTTTAATCAAGAAATAGAGATTTTTGTAATTAGGTTATGTTTTCAAGTATCGGTAGATTATTTAGGCTTCATGTCCAAATCAAAGTCAAAATCATAGAATCCCTTGATATCCTTCTCCCTCAAATAGGCCTAATATATTCTTCTCTATTTCTTGTCGAGTAAATTTCACGATATATCCGTGTTTGTTTAATACTCCTAGTTGTGTCTTCCAGTATTTGTTTAATTTAAATTAAGCTTAATTTACCAATCTCTTAAATAAAAATTGGGCATATGTTGCTGTACCATAATGATTGTTTCATTCAAAATGAGATACCGTATCATTTACCTAATCAACACTATATTGCAAATTTACTTAGATGGAATATTTTTCGTTGACAGGATTTTTTTATTTTTCCATATTTTTCCAATTTTTCCGGTAATTTTTATATCTATAGCTATGATCTGATAAGATTTTCGATGCGATATCATGATAACCCGAAGAAATTCCTGTTAAATTGAAAGTCAACCGAGCACGTTGTTTCTGCCTGATGAACGCATGATCAGCAGCACTGCTTTTCAGAATTAAGGGAAATATGAAGAACATTGAATTACCCATTGCGAAAAACGATGCGATTGTGAAGGAGAACTTTGGAAACTCTCAACTGAACAAGAACAGAAAATTATATTCCCATTCATACATGAATGGGCAATATTTTTTTTTCTTTTTTGATGATTTGCCCACTTTCGTAAGCCTTTGATTTTCAATTTGATGAAAAATATACGCTACCTTACTTGGGCTATACAGTAAAAGTAACCCTGATATTTACACAGGTAGGGGAGAGTGGGTCACATACCAGCCTTTTCTGCGATTGGCAAACTATAAACGCTCGCCCGCGCGTATTCATAAACATTCCCCATGTTTTGACAGCATCAGATCACGTGATTTCTGACTCTCAATGCAGCGCGCATGTACGCGGGTAGAAGAATAGAATGTCCTTAACCACTGATGTTTAGGGTGCTCCGTAATTGCGCGTGAATTACGCGTGGCATGTCACCTAGTGAATAAACATGATTCCTCTGATAATTTCAATTTTTTATGCCCTCCATCATTATTTTCACAGAATTTCCCAAAAATTCAATGAAAAAATAAATTCTTAAGAACTTTTGTTTTAATGTAGCCTAAGCTTCGCATTAGAGAGCATTTTTCTCAAGTATTGTTTATCAGTTTCATTACTGTAGTAGTTAAAAGCTATTTGAGTGCAGTCTTGCACACGAGCAAGTTTTTGAAAAGTTGGCGAGATGTGGCCATGAACATAGAACTTTGAACATATCTCATAGTGCCCCATTTTGTTATTCATATTTCTTTTATTTAGTGAACGAAGTGATTATAAGTTTTGACATGAGATCATCCTACAAATTGGTCTGCACACGCTATCAAATTCACCTCTTTTAGAAATACTTTAACAGCTAGTTGGTATTCGTTTTTATGCACTGTATCTCTTCGAAAACGAAGCACTAGGGCGGCATGCCGAAGAAAAAATATTGAGCAATTAATTGATATAAATCAGTGATCTCAATCAAAATGATGTGGCTATGAATACACTGTAACCTCCCTTGCTGGTCAAACAAATTGAAACGTTAATGCATCTTGTTTTGGTTCTTGATAATTTCTCAGCGTTTTTGCCGAGGCCTTCGCGTGTCTTACATGTAATGCGTAATGCCTACACATAGGCCTACTTAAAATGATGATCACAAATGATAAATGTAGTTGTAGCCTATATCAATACATTCAACACTAATGTTCTTACCAAGGTTCTTCTATCGATGAAATGATCTGAGAACTCTAATGGTCTATGAACATTTTACTTTCATAAATTAGCATGCACTACTTTTACATCACAAATTTTCTATCATTTTTGCCAACAAAAATCTCAATCTGAATTTCGTTGCTTGATTTTCATAATTTATGAACTGAAGCTGCAGATCAAATACATAAAGTCTAATAAAATAATAAGTCTAATAAAGTTGCATAAGAGAGCCATAACAAAGGTGGTTCAAAGTGCTCCACCCATGGGACACTTTGAACCACTCTGGTAGACATTTTAAAATATAAATTGTGAGAAGATGAAATGTCACAGAAGTAGGGTTGGAACAATTGCACATTTTTTCAACTACAATTGCAATTACAGTTGAACTTTTACTATTACAATTATAATTACAATTACTTTAAAATCAAAATCTTCAATTACAATTGCAATCACACGACTTTTATTCAATTACAATTACAATAACATGTGTGACTTTGCAATTACAATTGCAATTACACGACTTTTATTCAATTACAATTGCAATTACACGACTTTTATTCAATTACAATTGCAATTACACGACTTTTATTCAATTACAATTACATCAATTTTTCGAACAATGTTGATCAAATATGAGTCAGTTGTCCAAAACGATTTTAAGTTTTAGTAAACTTGATTTTGAGGGCAAGATAGAGAAAGAAGTAGGGCCTATAACTGTCTATCGTTATTGCAACGTTGCTACCCTCCAATGATCACTTTAAGGTGGAGCATAAAACTTTATCCTAATCAGTCATGATATAAATCTTATCTCGATGATACAGTTATAGCAACTGCCAGAAACAGGATGAGTAGTCTGTCTCTGAATCATCATTAACAGCAGGCAACCATTATGCTACTTTAGGTAGGCATATTTCTGAAAACGGTATTAACGCCTAGGTTGCGCCATCTCCTCCTATAAGGATCGTCCATGCCCATGCAAAGTCATTCTCCTCCATGTACATTCTTTTATGTCAAATCTAGGTCTTAATTGATGGCTTTGGGCGGGAGGACCATTATTCAAAAAATATACACTACGAGTGTGTAGGCACAAAACTCTCCCGATTGTTGTTAGGCCGAAAATTATAATGACTTAAATAAAGACACAAGGTGGCCACCTTGTGTCTTTATTTAAGTCATTATAATTTTCGGCCTAACAACAATCGGGAGAGTTTTGTGCCTACGCACTCGTAGTGTATATTTTTTGAAATCTAGGTCTCATGTTAATTAACACGTTGACCTCTCAGCTGTGGCGTTCACTAGAGATTGGCGTAAATTATTAGGGGAAATATTAATGTATAAATTCGAAAATGCGCATACTATGACATATTCAAATTTGTGAGTTTTGTTGTAGAGGCTTATTCCAATTATTCGGTAAAACGCGGCACAGAATCAGACCTGTATGTAGGCGACATTTGTACATGTACAGATTGTAGGCTATTTCATAGGCCTGCATCAACACTGCGATAACTGTAAACAGTTCTATATTGGACAATCTGGGGATACATTCAGACATCAAATGACAGTTCATAGACAACAAATTGCTACTGTGATATCCCACAGAATTAAATATTTTGTTTATCTGCTTCGGTTTGCTAGAAGTGTGATTAATACGAAACTGACGGCACATAGAGGAACCTATTAAGTGGGCAAGAAGGAATTCCTAATACCTTAGAGAGATAGGAAAAAAAGTCGTGCGTCGCTTGCGGATTAATGTGAGTTCCAGCAAATTGCTTCGATTGCTAAAATTCCTTCAGATTCGAAGACTTCCGATCATTGCGCACAAGTTTTCTCCATAATGTTGGCCCTTCCGATCATTATTAAAGAAAGTAGCAGGCGTACGAAAATTAGTTCACTTGATGATTTCACATCCTCTGCTCGGCATTGCTCATTGTGTAGTGCATACATTGAATCGAAGCCAAGACAGGAATGTGTGCGAAGTGATATCACAGCACGCACGCATCTCTGCTCTGGTGTCCTCTGCTGACAGCTTATTGTTTGTCATTTCCAATAGCAAGTGATACACGAATTATCCATTCGAGAAGGAGCAAGTTGTGCCATTTCGACATTAAGGTTGCATACAATTCTTCCTTTCTAAGAAACCGAAGCACGCGCAGATGAATCTAATTCTGTGTGATATCCACTTCTCTCAAGGTAAGCCACCATCTATCTAATTGTGGGGGCAGCTTCAAAACCACGCCATTAAATCAGTTGCCTCAAAATGAAAATCGCTTGGACAGAGAATCCAAAGAAGCTATTTTTATTCCTACTTTCCATCTCTGCCTAAATGCTTGTTATAATTTCTTTTATTCAAATTAATTTGATATCTACATTTTTATGTAAATTTTGTTCAATATATCAGTTTGTCTTGATGAACCGCCGTATCGGCCGAAATCGATCGGCAATAGCAAACTTTGGCTTTTGATTTTCCTGTGGGATATAATTTCGTATTATCATTTCCCATTTGGACATTATCAAACTGCAGTCCATGTGAATTGCACTTGCTTTTGTGATGTGGAATTTGCCTACAAGACAAATATCTTTCATTGAAATCTGATATTAAACAGTCAATGAAAAACAGATTAATTTTAAGTTAAGCTAAGGAAAAGTTTTCATCAAAAATTATTCATTTTCGTCAAATAATTCAGCACTAACCAAAAGACTGAAAAATTCTTCAATTTCCGGATGAAGAAAGCAAAAACCCGTTCTTTATTACTCGGCCGTTTATTTCATCAATTCTCTATAAATAGACATACAAAGCACACGGCTAATACAACACTGAGTTACATTCTTATATCACTAAAATTTCTTACAAATGTTATCGTTCGTGAGGCGTTTGAAATAAATTTTCATGATACAGAGAACATTGTTAAGAATAATGTTTCAGCTGTTCAATTATTCATTGACTGCAAGGATGTGCAAGGATATAAAGAATTGCAATTCTCCAGAAGAAGCAGCCTCCAATTTTCGTTTTTGAACAGATTATGTTGGCTCTCAAGTATGGCTTTGAGATGTTGAAGATCTCCTTCGATATGATTTCTGACAGTTGATTGGTCTCCGAAAATCAGTTCTTCATGATTCGGATGAGAGAGACTGCGACTTGATATTTTCATCATTATCGGTGCCTCAAAGTTGCACTTGATCATCAGATTTCGGCAATCTTGTCTTCTGATGGAGAACTTCCATTTCCGCATCATGTTCCAATTCGTTGGCATCTGCCGATGGTGGTGTACTTTTATAAAGAAGCAGCCAATTGACACCGATGAAGAGAGCCATATTGATGCTTGCAAAGATTGCCATGCTCACGAAGAAGCCTCTGTACCCTAACCAGTCAATTAGTCCTCCAGATAACTGGGGAGCCAGCAACATTCCAAATGCGCCGGCCATCTTTGTCGAAGGATATGCAACACCTCCTTCGACTAGCATAACCTCCTCGGAGGTAGCGTACATGAATGTGTTTCCAACGCTGATGGTTGTGCCGACGAAGAAGGCGATCGCATAACTTGTGGTTATCAGATCGTAGACAAATTGCCAGATGACAAGTGCTACAGTCAAACCAAATGATCCAAGCATGTAAATGAAGGGAAGATAACCTCTGACTTTGTCTCCAGTGAATGCACCGATTAGAAAGGTTAATGTCTCACCTGTGGACAACATTAAACCCAACCTGGCGCCTCTCTCTACGCTGCCGACTCGATCAGCCAGAAAGTCAGTGAGATTCATGAGCAATCCGTACATCATGACATTGAGGGCAATTCTATGCCCGAACCAGCAGAATATCTGTGGATTTGCTTTCATATGCGACCAAGAGACCATTGCAAACTTCTTTTTCTTTGCTTTCAGTCGGTCGGCATCCATTGTAGCATCTCCGGAAAATTCACGCGGTTTAAAAACCACGGCTCCAGCCATGATTTCCACAAAAAATAAGGCTCCAATGATACGAAAGGCAGCGCGCCACCCGAGATGTTGAATAAGTACAGAAAAGAGAGGTCCGAAGATTAGAGCTCCGATAGGACCCCCAGAAATGAGACTTGTAGCAAGAACGTGCCAACGATGGGTCTTGTCGAAGTATTCTCCAGTTACAAGGGCAGTTGTGCAGAGAATCAATGAGGAACCAAGACCATGCAGAAGCGTGTGTGTGAAGAATAGCCATGCCGGCGAAGAGACACTCGCCGAAGTCAGACAACTGATGAAAACCAGGAACGCAGCCACAAACATGGCCAGTCTATATGCTCTTTCAGCGGCCAGAATCAGCCCACTGACGACAGGCATAAGAAAGAAGGCCAGAGCAGCATAACTGTCTCCAATCCAGTTCAATTCTACCATACTTGTATCGTTGTAGGTTTCATGGAGGGCGGAGACGAAAGTTCCGAAACATCTTCGCTTTCCTCCGACAAAGACGACGTTGATCGTAGACACCGTAAGAACCAGCCATGGAAGAATTCCGCGAGTTTCTAAGCAAGAGAGACCACTATTAAGGGATGCCAGCACTCCCATCGTAGTATCGAAGCTGAAATGAATGGTATTTGGGAACGTAAAGAATTCATCTTATGTCAAAACAGACATGCGCCATTTCCGCTCATTCCTATGTTTGCCAGTTGGAAGGAGGCGATCAGAACTCGCATTTCATGAGGACATTATCGTCATTATAGAGGCAAAATGAAGCACCAATTTCCTCAAATTGGTTGTATGGATTTGTGCACACAGATGGATGTCTCTTGATCGATGTCAGATAAGAGCGGAAATTATTTCCGATCAACTGTTGAATTTAGAAACTGTTTGTTGCTAAAATCATCACTATTGAAATACAAATTGCAATTCTCAAATTATCACATCATGTGCTATGAACAATCGTGAATGAGATTGTCAGTAATTCCCAAGCTCAATTGAAATGCTTTGGTGGAAGGAATTCGGTTTACAATTAAATGTAGAATACAAGTTTTATGTGAAATTCTTTGCTTGTTTGCTTATGCGAAAGGTCAAGTCATAATTTGATTGAACTATTCCGCACCTTGCATTCCATGATACATCGGGTTTATCAAAGATTAATCAATTGAATTTACTTTGGTTAAGCAATCAATCAATTGCAATTATCTATCACCGCCATTTGAATAGATTAATCAGTGATTTTTTAAGTTGTACGTCGATGTTCCATTTTAAGGAATGAGGCTACATGGGTCTACATGTGTTGCAAGTCACAAAGTAGCTTATTATCGATTTGGATAGTAACTTGAGATGACCCACTGCATGAAATACAATGCAGGTAACTATATTCTTACTGGAAGTGAATATCAATGAAACTTTGATACAGACTCATGTTCAAAGTAAGCATGAATGAAAATGTCCTACATTGTCTATACTTATACTTCTAAATCTATGGCGCGGTGCAATAATATCCGATAATGACAATTTGTACATTGCTGCCTGCTGTCGGCAGGCAGCAGTATAGGAATACCATATGAGATTTCAAGGTAAGTAATGTAGAAATCAGAGGCCGCTCTGACGATTTGTCCATTACTTACCGAGAAATCTCTTGTGGTATTTCCATTGTCTACTTATAGACATCTAAATCTATCCATAGACTTCCTGTAACAGAACATTCTTCTGCAATTTAGAAGTCTATGATCTTAATAAGAAGCAGTAACCTTCTATGTTATAAGTATTGAAAATGACGGCCGGGTAATGCAATTGCTGCCTGCCGACAGCAAGCAGCAATGTACAACCTGCCATTATCGGATATTATTGCACCATACATTCAGAAGTAAAAGTAGACAATGTAGGAAAAAAGCGGGCATCAATGCTGTGAATTCACGTGTAGGTATACGCTGATTGAGATTTGTGAAATGTCGTTCACATGCATACTAGATACAGATATCATCATTACGAGATACTTTGTAATATGATGTGTGTTGTATAGCCTACTCTCCATGTATCACATAATCCTGACCGCAGTGATTTTACCATGGAATCATATTACAATGCCTCTGTGAGCATGTTTGAATTCAGACAGCAATAACTATCAGCCTCGGCTGCTAACGCAGCCTCATCTTTGCATACGCATTGCTTTCCCATCAAGCATGCTCTCAGCTATACATTGTTGTAGACTTGAGCGTCCAGCAATGAAATTTTACTCAACCTAGAAATTGTCTTAACCTTAATTTTAGAATTCAATGATATTTGATTTTTACCGTCCAGCAATGGAGGTCATTTCTAATATCCCATAGCACTTTAATCAGAAGAGAAAATAGTTCAGAGTACATCCGTAGTAAAGTAAATACATAAGTAGGCCTACTCAGGTATAGTACTAAATAATATGATACACAGTACATGTACGCATACAATGTACAAATAAATATTTGTCTTCACGGCAGAGAAATGCAGTGCAATATCAAAAAAGTTCAACAGTAGCCCAGAGATGGCAAATAATGAATAGAATGGATACAATAATAAATAATTCAGCAATTAAGAGATGCATTAAACAAAGTGTGAAAAAACTACTACTAACATGCCACATATTCACATTCACAATCATTAATGGAAATGCTGATTTACGTCACATCAGATTAGATACGACTGTATCAAGAAAGCTATATATTTGCATTATGATCGAAACACCTATGTGGATCAGTTCTTTCAGCGTCCTAAAACTTTGAACAATAATAATAAAAAAACTAATCGACGAGAACACTCCAATTTTTCATTGACATCAGTCTCCAAAATTACATGCATTTCGCCATTCTTCAGAAATAGCGAGGAGTTGAAATATCGAAGAATGGCTAATTAAAAGCTATTGACAAGTTGGTGATACAAGATATATTTCTCTGTTTGATAAAAGTCTAGAAGCAAACAAATAGTCACTTTTCTCAACTATGAGCGGATAAATATCAAAACGACAAAAATTGCATGTATCCTGTTGAATGAAGAATTACAGATTTGTCAAAGTAATCCATCACGCAAAAAATATGATCCCTCAATTTTATCCTTAATTAGCTCGAGATATCAGTATTCAGTTTGAATTCTTTACGGCTTGTTACTTGCTTCATTTAACACTTTTGGGGCATGATAGAATATATATATATATATATATATATATATATATATATATATATATATTCTACCAACCTATTCTACCAACCTTGCGAAGTGGCTTGATCAATTACTGAAACCTCAAATCCCAAAAACCTTTTCTTTGAAAGACACTTTTCAATTTGTTGACCAGCTGAAAAATCTTGATGTTTCTGATCAGTCGTATAAAATGTATAGTTTCGATGTTGTCAATCTCTTCACCAGTATTCCTTTGAAGAGGACCATCAGACACATTGTTTCAATGATTGATTTCAGCAAATTACCTATAAACTCGACTGCATTATCGAGTTTATTAGAACTGGCTTGCGAAAATATTTTGTTCTCATTTAATGATAATTTGTATTACCAAATCAACGGCATGTCCATGGGGTCCAGTTTAGGACCTACCATGGCAGCCTTCGCTATGGATCTTCTTGAAAGCCAATTTCCTAAGTACGACGGCAATCAGCCATTTTTCTATCGTCGCTATGTAGACGATTGTTTTTCTCTTTTTCGTAACGATAATGAAGCAGAAAATTTTTTGAATTTTCTGAATTCCTTAGACGATGATTTGAAATTTACGATGGAAAAAAGTGTCAACGATTCTTTGGTTTTTCTTGACACTAATATAACGTTGAAATCAGAGCAATTCAAAATTGACTTTCATTTGAAAACTACCAATACAGGAGTTTATATGCATTTTCACGCATATGCCCCCAAGCAGTATAAATTAGCTGCTATGAGATCCCTCTTTTATAGGGCTCATCGTATTTGCTCTGATCGTTCTTTGTACGATAATGCTGTAAAAAAGATAACTGAAATATTTAAACAAAACGGCTTCCCAGATCCTCTTATAAATGAAACAAAATCAAAAGTAGAACAGAAGATTTTTCAAAGCCAGCAATCGATTGTGAAAAATGATGATAAGAAAGCCATTTTATATTGGTCCGTTCCGTTCATTGCTGAAGGCAGTAAAGAGTTTAAAAACAGAATCAAAGACTTGAATCACTATTTATCGAACACTACCATCAAACCGGTTTTCAAAACCTCCAAAATGAGTGATTATTTTCCTAACAAAGATAAGATTGCCAGCGGTCTGAAATCGAATGTTGTTTACAAATACTTTTGTGACCGTTGCAATATGCGGTACATCGGCGCTACAAAACGCCATCTTGATACGCGCATCGCTGAGCATCTTAAAGGTTACCCTGTCTTGACAGAAATTTCTATGCATGAACACAGTCCTGAGAAAACGAACTTAAAGGTCATCGGTCGGTACAAGTTGCCCTTTATTCTGGAATCTATTTTAATCAAGCAAGATGTGAAATGCCTGTCCAACGAACGGAACGGATCTCACCCTCTCTACCTCGGATTGTCTGACTAGCAATTGTTAATTTTATTCAATTTCCATGCTTTAGTGATTTCATATATAAGGCGAATTTTACTTTATTTTAACGATTTGTCCGCTGATGATGGTGTAATGAACACTGAAACATGTCCGGTTGAGAAAAGACAATTTGTTTTTCTTTATCATATATATATATATATATATATATATATATATATATATATATATATGTGCAATTTCCTGTGCTTTCTTTTCTGTTAGTTGAAATATGGCTTCAGTCTGTAATTTTGAGAAATGTATTGAAACTCTCCATGTCATTTTGTATTTGCACGATGTACGCATTCTATGAGGAATGAAGAATTCAAGCTAAGTGTCCAATAAAGGAACTATGGGAAACTAAAATTTGAATTTGGCTTGCCATCCAGCAATGAAACAGTCATGGCTTCTGAGAGATGTCTACAATGAAAACAGCAATCGAGTGCATGTTAGCGCACTTTTGTCATTGCAATGCACAGTTTTTGACATTACGGGGATATAGAATTCATAGATATACAGTAGAATTCGCATATATCGGCGCCTCAAGGGACAGATGAAAACCGCCGATATATGCGAACTCCCTGAATTTTGAAGTTTTGTGAAATCTACACGAGCTCTGAGATCATGCCATGCATCATACAATGTATATACGTGTATTGACTCATGAATTATTGCGTTGCTATACCTAAATACATGTACATATTGACTTATTGTCCAACATGTACAGTACATGTACATTGAACTGATGCTTGCAACGTAAGTATCGCAAACCGGATATCACTATGTTTGTCATAAACGGAGTATGCTTTTTGAATCAAGAATATTGAAGCTTCTTGCCTACATGCTTACCTGCTATATGAAGTACAAAACAAAGAAGAGTATGCATAAAGTGTTTCAACACTTTATCAAAGGAGACAAGACCGATGTAAAATACATGTACATGAAAACCGCTTGCCGGTATAGAACATAGCTATGTCACAACAAGAATAACAAAAATCACTGTGTATACGCTGTGAATAACAATCTGTAAGTGCTTAACAACAAGAATAACTATGTTTAATACAAAATGGTCCTTTGCTTTTTCTCAACTATGTAAAAGTTAATCAAAACAGATTCAATATAGTACAAATATGGTCTGAATAACAATCTCTTAACAACAAGAATAACAATTTTTCTATACTTTTCTAAAATAATCTAAAATGCTTTTTGTTTTCTCTCAGCTATGCAAAAGTTCATCAAAACAGATTCAATGTTATCAAGGCTTTGAAAAAGACTGATGTCGACGTTACGAACCTGAAGTAGGTTTCTTAGTTGAGAAATCATTCCCAATCCTGTACTCACAGAGATCGATGGTTTAGGTTCTGACGAATCATCATCGTCATCTTCTTCGTTATCAATCGAAAGATCTTGAATGATACTTTCCTCGACTGCTAGATTCTACAATTTTGATCAAACCCCCAAACATGATCGAGATGAATTGTAGACGATCTAAATTTTCACATGCCACTAGAATAGTTAGAATCGGATAGTCCTAACAGAATCTACAGCCATCCGTGTCCACATATACTGTCATTCTAGTGACTCTTCTAGACAAAACACATCGCCTGAGGATTTTCAGGAAATCCGCCGTTATAAAGGAATCTTTTTCTGTCAGGGACAAAAAAACCGCCGATACAGACGAACCGTCGATATAGCCGAAGCCGATATAAGCGAACTTTACTGTATAACAGCCAAGCAATCAATGTACAAAAACTGATAACTATGACACTACGACACTTGAAAATGTCTATCAATGTCTTGTTGCTATTTACTCGCGGACTCGCACATATCAATGACATTGATGGACTATTCTCCGTGTCGTAGTTATTCATTGTTGCCTTCTTTTTTTCACATTGTACCATAGCTAAACTACGCACAATATATTGGAAGAGAGGAATAAATGGTTGATTTGTGGCGACAGCGTACTTTTTAGCCAGCGCCTATAAGTAGTTTTATTTGATATTGCAATTGCCAACAGAATGAAGGGAATGAATAGCTATGTCAAAACTATGGATCAGCGAAAAAATTACATAGTTATCCGTAGAAATTGGAAGACAAAATACATGTACAGTAACCTACTGTCTACGAGGAGTTACACGGTGAGAATCTCCTAGCCGAAGGCGAGGAGATTTCTATGTAAATCCTCGTAGACAGTAGGTTACTGATATGTAACCCACGAGAAGATATGAAATATTCCAATCCCCAATCTGAGATCCAATACCATAGATCTATGTTGCGCTCTATACATCCATTTTTATACCAAACTTAGATATTTCAATGAAACACAAACTTAAAAATATCTTAAATATCATAGTGATTTCAGCGGAGAAATAATTGAATTTGAATTCAGCGTAGAAATACTTGATTTTGAATTGAGCGGAGAAATACAAATGGAAGTATGTGATCATGGAAATCTAAGAATTCCACAAGATAGGTCAAATATAGTCTATTCTTTTATGAAATAGGACAGGAAGAGCACGGTCATCAACTATGCAGTAGTGGGCTTTAATGATGAGCTGTTTAACTTTGACATTGAGGAAAAGCAATACAAAAAGGTTACGATCAAACAAGAAAGGAATTGAAAGAATTCCTGACTCAATACTATGACGATAGAAAAGTCGCGCTTTACTTCAACTGATTCAAGCGAAGGCATAAATAATGGAAAGTGACTCGTGACTACCAGAGTAAGGTATCAAGAGCACTGAATGAGGATTCCCTATCAAAAGATGGAGACGAACTATCTGTTTGACTGCTTCTTCTTAGAGCTCAAGAAGCAAAATGGCGATCTGTATCCACTTCCTGCATGGAAATCTTTTATGTTTTCTATACAATATTATCTCAACTAAACGAAAGAACGATGACCGAAGGATTCCATCTTGAATTGACGACCACCTCAACAGCACAAAGTAGGTCTTCATCACATTTATTCTTGCCATTTCAATATTTAAATTCTAAACTACTGAGTGGGTTAAAATGAACACGAACTCTATTTGCTCTAATTTATTTACCTACTCATGCTAGAATTTTTTAACCTGCAAATAGTTCATTTTTTGTGACATTTAGAAATTTATGTCTAGGCCTACATAATAAAACACATGCAAAGTTGCATGATAGCTGGAATGTATTTATGATTCAATGAAATCATTGACTAACGAGCAATAGTGCTTAGTATATGAGTATCAAGTAACGAAAATGAAATCAGTCATGTAAATATATAAAGCATGCATGTATATTTTGTATATGCTGCCCATACAGAGAAAATTGCCTCTTTGTATTTATGTTTCTATAATAGTCCATAAGTATTTTTCATTCAACACCAAAAGCTTGAGCTATTAAGTATATGGTGCAAATCATTTAAGCAATATAAACTGGTAACGGAACGTATTCCATCTTTTATTTATTTGCTTACTATTTCATTCCAAAATATAAATGGTAAGATCAATGGCAACAGATTATGATAGCAAATACTGTAATATATTTCTTGACTTTATTTCATTGACTACAAAATACCATAAATTTCTTAACAATTCTAATTGTTCTAATTCTTATAATTCTGTTTTAATTCCAGCTCCCCTTCGAATGATGGATCAATTGTGGTTGCATCACACAGTTGCTATCAAATGCAAATTTTCAATGCCGTGGACATACTACAGCAAGCAACAATTTTTCTAAGCAATGAGATCCAAGAGACGTGATGCAGATGACATAGTACTATGCCTTCTTTCCAATGTTGTAAAACATTACTACTTTGACATATCTATTGTCTTTTGGCCGGAGAAATATATAGTGAGAATTTTAAGTAGATATCAGAGTAATTCATCGTCAGAGTGGGTTACATGAAGGTCCATTTCTGTGGTTAGTAGAATCAGGGATGTTGATCATAGACTTCTAATTTCCAATGAATTTCTAATTTCTAGAAATTTAGAAGTCTATGTGTTGATGGTTGATTTGACATAGAAATTGGCTAAATAAGATGGCGGATTTGTCGCCACTAAAAATGCATCAGAATAGTGGTGAGTTTCCACTATGAGTACCACTTTGTATATAATGGTAATATAGCCACTTTGGATCAAATTCATCATCAACCATTGAAGGAAGTGAATGAGTAGTCACACGTGCTTGCATGGGATGCAGTCAATGACATGATTCCCCATCATGAATCAATCAACCAATTGATTGCAATTAATTTATCTCACCAATCAATTAATTTTAATTTTTGAAAGCAGCATTTAATAATTTTTTTATACCCCTGTTCTACATTAACAAATCCATGTAGGGGATGCCACGGAAACTGACCACCATATAGGAATATGCGCGCTAAAATTGAGTTCTGCTTATTCATTACTATCGAACCCGCTATCGTCTTGATCTTAGGGATGTCATTGTGTTCGACAGTTGAATGACACTTGGTGACATGCCGCGCGTGATTCACGCGTATTTACGGAACACCCCAAACATCCGTGGTTAAGGACATTCTTTTCTTCTACCCGCGTACATACGCGCTGCACTAAGAGTCAGAAGTCACTTGATCTGATGCTGTTAAAACAAGGGGAATGTTTATGAATACGCGCGGACGAGCGTTTATAGTTTGCGCGTCGTCTACGGTTGTCTGCGCTGCCGCTTGAGCCACTAAGATGAACCGCTAAGCATGTTCTGTCTTCCCTGCGCATGAAATTGAGGTCCTATCACATTGTTTAGCCTCTGATACATAGACACATGAGACGCAAAGTCTATGTAACAGGACTGCCAACTATACTAACTTATATAACAGATTTTGCAGCAATATCCCGCATAGCCACGGATGTTTGGGGTCATGTGTAATTACGCGTGATTGAGCGTGAATTACTCGTGATTGAGCATGGCATGTCACCTTATGTATCATCGGAGAATATAACATAACATCATGATCATCACAAAAATATGCTAACTCTATTAAATGATCCTTCTTAAAAGTGCATCACTTTTTCAAAATCAGATTGCAATGAAGATGTCACTGCTATTTGAACTGTTTCTTGCAAACATTGGCTTAGCGATGTAAAAGTTTCATGCGAATGTTGATTCAACTTCATTGATTCAAGCAGAAAGAATTGTCAATTTGTTTGCAAACTCAAAGTTTTTGGGAATGAATTCTTTCAGCTTTCAATGGCATGCCGGTGAAAAACATGCTGAAATATTCATGTAATGTTTGTTATGCACTGTAGCCGATAAGAAATGAAATGATATCCAAAACTTTTTCCGGTAGAATTTCCAGGGTACTCCAAAACTACAAATTGTAACTCACAGGAGAATTTTCAACGAACTCAGCAAGTTTCTTCGGAAATAATTTTTCCTTCATTGGATCTTACAGGAAGTCGAGTAGGCCTATAGTCTAAAGCATAGATAGGTAGAGTGTCGACTGTAAAAGTAGAAGATGAAGAGATTCTGTTTTTGCGGAGATTACGCTCCCGTGATCCAAAGAAATTATTTTGAACAGTTTTAAAAAAGCAAACATTTTTCCAATTTATATACTACCGAGATGACACCTCTATATAAGTAGTAAGAAACAAGTTGGATATCAGAAGGAATGAGTATTTTCTAACAAGCATCCTAACTAAGCGGAAATCAAAGTGATTATCAAGGGAATTTCATGATCCGCATTATAATGGAAGTCTTTATGAAAAAGTATCGATATTATTCGTGCTTTCTTCAGGTTTTCAGGTGAAATTTCAGGTTTTTAATTCAATTTTCACCGGCATGATTTGATGATTCACTAAATTCATGTTTCATTTCTTGAATCTGAATAGTGATGTGGACCCATTTACATCTTTCAAAGTTGATTGAAATAATTGACATTGATTCTGTTATTTTGCTCTGCCAGTGGCAGGTTGCCTGATCACGCTGAAGAAGATTCTCTTGAGGTTCAGCATGAAAGCAATAGCAGGTCATCGAGTTGCTAACATTACCTATCCAAGACTGTCATGACACGGACGATCTGTAAAATAATATCATTTCCTTCTGCATTGCAGTCACGATCACTCAATTCCGTTGTAATTTCTGCAAAACTGTATAGATGTGCATATCTAACATTTGGTGACAATATCACCTTCATCCCTCGAGTTCATTTAATAAATCTAATGCGGCGTTGCCACTCTACCTAATATACCTACTCTATGGTCTAAGGCTTTCAAAAGGCAAAGAAGTCATGTTCAAAAATTCGTATCATGAAACATGAAAAACTCGACAGGCATGTAGAGGGCTGAATTTTGCCAACAACAATTACCGTAAATAATAATAATAATAATAGTAATGGCGTATATTTTCGAAGATAACATACATCATACATACAAGATACAAGTAAAGTAAGTAATGGACGAAATGGCACGTAGACTAACACATCAAGCATTATAAGTGACGAACACTAAGCTCTTCATTCATGAGTACAGTTGTATTGGGGAAGAAAGACATTTTGTACTTCGCAGTTCGACAAAGGGGGACACGAAAATGGGAAGAGTACTTCAGTTTACAGGGATTGTATCTATGCAGAGCATGACAGCTGTCTGAAGCAGCTTTTTTTTGAAAGTAGCAACTCAGCTATCTTTCCCATGCTACAAATCACAGCTGACAATTGTTATTGCCTTAATTTGAAGTCCAATGCATCTGATACACTTTTGTGTGTTTAAATAATGCTGAGAAATCACGACAATTTTAAATCTACCAAAGTTGAGCATTATGAAATCTTATTTAAGATGATCGGTCCGACTCAAAATACAATATGATAGTCCCCACGGGAAATAGGACTTACTAAAAAGTGATTTTTTTCCTTTACTATTTTATTTGCTACATTATTTGAGCTTTTTCTTAAATCTAACAAAATCATGAGTCTGAATTTTAAGATGATGTTTATAGTGACACTTCTAAAACGTCTCCTCTGCAATTACAAAGTAAGTTATGCATTTTGAATTACCCTCATTGCACGATCATAAACAAGTTTTCGTCATTCTTTGAAGTCATCACATCACTGCCTTTGTTGTCGTCAACGCGCCCGATTTCTGGTCATGTGTCCTTCGGTCATGGCTTTTGGCAGGACGTTTTTCTTCTTTTACTGCAACATGCCCGCAACACTTCATTTCCCGATTGCTAATGATTTTAATTGATGGTTGTAGTTCGGCTTGATGTCGTAGCTCAGTTATCGTTTTGTGATGGCCCGTGGTGAAACGTGTGATGCGATTTTGATGCGCTCTTAATCTTGTGCACCTGAGAATCTATATATGAGTATTTAGAGATGCTTTCTGGCCGTGGAGGTGCATTTTGACTAGACTTGGAACAAGTTTACATGATTTGAATTTGTACATTTTAGGTTCAGGTGCAACAAGCACAACACAAATCACACTACTAGTCTATTGAAGAAGTTTTTTACTAAGTAGTTGCTACTGATAGCTACAAGCTAGATACCAGCTATCATACCGCTATTTGTTCATTGAAGAATACTGTCGGTCAATTACACGACAATTACTTTTGTCTTTTCGGTTAGACGAAACATGAGATTACATTGATTGAAATGCTAGTTTTCAATCTATATTTTCTATTTAAAAGTTGTGAATTCATCCATCAGAATGTCTCTTTTACAGACTTTATTATTCCCCTCATAGATATGCCCTTGCACAGAGATTCCTCACATAAGCAAATGCATCGAAATCGCCATAATCACGGATGGACAAAGTCGCGCCCATCTTCACAGTGGGGGAAAGAAATGTGGACGGTGTACATGTATTCTATAGAAACGTCGATTTTGCCTTCAATGTATCTTTTTTCTGAAAATATATCAGCATTTTCAATGACAAGTGAACGCTGTATTTCGATTGGTCCGCTAGCTGTGTCGTCATCAGGGAAACTGTCTTATATTTATCTTATTATTACTTTTGTTGTAATACAATGTTGTATTTTCAAAGATGATGTAATAATTTCGACTTACATTATACGGAGGAAGCAAAAAATTCTTCAAAATTATTCTTGGCATTCCTCAGTGTATCAGTCCAACAATTGATTACTTACATGACTGTTTCAATATGGAACACATCCATTAGTGTCGTGTCAGTCTTCAAGCATCAGGAGTTCGAATCTCCTGTCTCAGCGCTACAGAGATTTCGGAAGATGCAATAACTGACCGACCTTAACAGCCTATGAAAGCCGTTTTGTTGAACTGGCAATTCGAGTTCTTTCTCCGGTATTGCAACAAGAATTAACAGTTCAACTACTGGTTCTGAAAACGGAATTCAGTCCATTTTCTTCCCAGAATTCTGACTGCATTTCGCTAATACTTTCTGGAATTTCCGATTTGTTCACACAATGCGCCAACAATATTTACTTTCAACCACTGCCTATTCAAATGGTGAGAAAAGTAAGTCAACAGTCTTTATATCACAGCTTGTAAAGGGAATGAAGAAGAATTTCTTATACGACGTTGCCTTCAAGTTCGTGTTGACGCTAAAAAGAAGTTTTCACTGTGCATATAGGCGTGAGTGAAGTCCAGTGACGATAATTTTGGAAAAGTCGAGTTTTCTGTTTCAGAAAATGTACAAGAAAATTAATCAATGTATTTGTTGCATAAGTCGCAGGTAATAGAATATGATATATTCCAAAACCAATTTCTCTGTGTTGCTAAACGGTCTGGCAGCGAATTTTGTGCAAGGTCGTGAGCGACAGCTAGAATCACTCAGATTGAAGCGGTTAGACAAGCAATATACATGTGAATATGTGCAAAAAAATAAAAAAACGGAAAATACTCAATTTACAAAAGGAAATTTATTGGAGGAAAAATCTCGTGCATCATATTTTTGGGAAAATTCAAAGCTTGGTTTCGATTTCCCATGAGGGAGAATCAAGAGCAGTTCACCAGAAAGCGGCACAGTGTCACATTCCTCCCCGTCAGCAGAAGTTATCGTATTTGCTTGGCTTTCGCAGACCCGTTGGCTTCGTCTTTGAGCAGCATCAGTCGTACTATTTGTTCGAAGGAACCATCGGAGCAGGAGTAGCCGATGAACGATCACGCTGGAGAACCGCTTGTGGTCGTAGGGTGATAGAGAAATGGTTTTGGAAAGTACTGC
Organism: Prostheceraeus crozeri; assembly: GCA_907163375.1. Taxonomy (NCBI): domain Eukaryota; kingdom Metazoa; phylum Platyhelminthes; order Polycladida; family Euryleptidae; genus Prostheceraeus; species Prostheceraeus crozeri. The sequence continues at coordinate 162,953 of CAJQUW010009685.1, forward strand.
AGCAGGCAAGTGAGTAGATGTGGATGGTAACGTGACCTGGTCTAAGTGTCCTCTGTAAAAACGTCCGCCATCACGATCCATAACATTCAATAGTCGTTGCCCAATTTTGTTGAATACAAAGCCTTCATAAGGACGGATGTTGTTTCCTCAGTAAAACGCAAGTTCAGCATTGTCCAAATTGATAGTTCTGAGGTTTCCATATCAGTGCGAAAATTTCCGTAACGCGAACTTTGTGAACTCAGTCGTTGCTGTCGTTGTGAAGAAAATCTATGGAAATTTGCTGAAGGAGTCTACTACGACTAACGCCCAATATTGACCTAGAAATGGACCGTAATAGTCAGCATGAACATCAGCTGCCGCGTTATGGTCCATGAAAACCAGTTAGTATGTGCTTTCAGTTGGTCTTCCAGTTAGAACAATCCTTAACAAAGGTGGTTATGTCCGTATCCACCATCGACTTGCTTTTGGAGAACTCTGCGAATACAACTTAGGAAATCGTCGTTTAGCAGGGTTTAACCAATCACGAGTAAGGCCGAGAGGCTCTGAACCATAAAACAAGTGAGTTTCTTGGATGAACTGACTGCATGAATACTCGAGTTGATGCTAAAAACAGCTTTCGTCTCTCCTTGAAATTTATGGACAATTAAAAATGGGGGGGGTTAATTAAAAGATATGTACAACCCCTACGCGTTTGCGAGCGTTCGCTCTTCCTCAGAGGGTAATTCGCCTAGAAAACCAGCGAATTGGTTTTAGCCACGAGTTGAGGAATAGCGAATTAACCCCCTGAGGAAGAGCGAACGCTCGAAACGCGTAGGGGTTGTACATATCTTTTAATTAACTATTTTAATCTGGTCAATAAATTTCAAGGAGAGACGAAAGCTGTTTTTAGCATCAACTCGAGTATGAAGAACCTCCTGTTGGCGACCATCCTGTATGACTGCATGAAGCCGGAAAAGGATTGACAATGTTGACAGAAGTCGAATCCTCAGGATCTTGATGTGCGTGCCTGAACAAATAATCAGCATTTGCGATATCGACGCCTGATCGATGTTTGATGGTGTAGTTATTTGTATTTGCCTAGTGATCGACCAATGTATTGCAAGAGCTTCCTTTTGAACCTGACTGTAGTTCTTTTGAGCCTGAGATAACCTCCTGGAAATACAAGTTACTGGATGACATTGCTGTTCAAACATTGCACCGATCGCATAACCCGATTCGTTAACAATACGTTGTGTCGGAGCTCCAAACCGAGAAATATGCAGAACTCGGCCATCAAGAAGTGCGCTCAACACAGGTTTGTAGTCTTCTTTCAAACTGGATGCTTTGTCAAATTCTTGAAGAGCATCGTAGAGCTCGAAGAAAATTACTCGAATCTTTTAAAGATTTAGTATCTGATTCGCTTGGTAGGTCCCGACTCTGTTTCCTCATTGACATCGAAGATTATTGTTACAGATTTGACGCACATGCTTTGTTGAGAGAGAAGCCATACATGGAGGCTTGTTCAACGGAAACTCGTGCAAGAAGTTGCTATCCAAAATCGATGCACTACGATCCATGTGCCCGTTGCAAGGCTTGAAATATGTCGAGGCCTTTGAAAAATTTCGTAAAGTTGTGGACGCCTGCTACGGCCATGATCTCGATCCAGATTTCCGAATGATTATCCGTGACTTTGAGAAAAGTTACCTCTCTCTCGGTATTTCGATCAGTCCAAAGGTCCACACAGTCTTTCACCATATTACAGATTTTTGTGATTCTGTGCACACTGGACTCGGACGATACAGCGAGCAGGCTGTTGAGGCAGTTCATGCTCACTGTAAATCTACTTGGGCCAAATATAAGGTCCATGAAGTGGACCCGCGTTATCCGGAGCAGTTGTTGAAGGCAGTTAACGATTACAACGCAAAGCATTTGCGTATCTTCTGATTTTGTGCTATTTTTTCCTTTTTTTCAATGGAATATTGAATAATGATTTGAGCAACGTTTTTTTTCGTGAATGAATTGTAAAGCGCGTAGAAAACAGCTGCTACAAGCTGTAGTGCGAAATTTTGGGTTGATGTATGAAAAACGTATTCCATAATTTCATATCGGTGCATTTATAAAAGAAACAAAATTGGATAGTAATTTTTGGTGATTTTTACATCACATAATTACATTATAGTTTAATACTCGTCATATACTACTATTAAAAAAGCGTAATCACTGTTTCTGCTGTCTGAATTTATTTTCGTGTATCCACTGCATAATACGGACTATACAAATGGTCTCTAATTGCCAAATACGTAGACAGATTATAATTTCCTGTTAACATAGGTATCAAAATACAGTATTTTGGCGGCCATTTTGAATTTTGCTCTATGTACAAAAAGGACATTGAGATTCGATTTTTTAAATTACATATTCGAATTCCTCATGATCTCAGCTCTCGATTGGTGTATAATATGTAGATGGACAATTTTTTTTATCCTAAACGTGTTTCCGCCCTACCGTGAGAGAGATCTTGCCAATTCCGAAGAACGGGGTGGGTACACCGCATAATACTGCACAAAACACAGAAGAGATCTGAATTTCTCAGCGTGTCTGGAGTTGAAGCCGAGACTAAAGCTTGAATTCTCGTCAAGTCAGGCGAAATACCACGTCCACGTGTAACCCAAACGGCGGAAACTGATATTGAAAAAGGCACTACCATCGCGGATTTCTGTAGCGGTACTTAGAGGAACGCGTTGGACAAGTCAATCTTCGAAAATATTGTGTTACTCTCCAATCAAGCGAACATGTCTTCAACGGGTGGGGTGACTGTAGCCGTTTGCCGTAACTGAGGGTTGACAGTTCCGCGGAAGTCTCCACAGACTCTGGGATGTCCATTCGCCTTCAATGGTGTAGCGATTGGAGTTGCCCACCTGCTGGATGGCACTCACTTGAGGATCCCGCTTTGCACCATCTTGCTTTCCAGTCGACCGCTTGATGTCGAAGTCGACTGGAACTATCTTCATACCTCCCGTATGCCAATGACACTTGGCGAGAAGCTCTAGGATGTCAGAAGAAAGAGTGGTCGACGCGTTGACATAATGAAAGACGAAGTTGATTCGTAGCAGCTTGAGATCATCCAACCCTAGAACCATTGTATCAGACTCAGTGACGATGAAGCTGATCTCGGAAGCTTTGCTTTTAACTGCAACCGCCGCCTTGAACTGCCCCAGAACCGTGAGACCTTCACCAATGACGCCTTCAATGGGAACTGAACATGAGGAAAATTAGGAGCAAATGTAGCCCAATCTCTGAGATTCATGTATAAGCATAAATGTGATTGTACTGCCTGTGTCGAAGATGAATCTCTTCCGTTGACCGGACTCGAAGAGCACTTGTTTGTAAAGGTGGCGCTGGTGTAGCCGTGACTACTTAGTCATCCTGGTCGCCGTTTGAATCAGGAGGAGAATGGATCACCCTTGGCATTGAAGGTGAAGGCGGGGATTCGAAGGTTAAAGGGACTCCGACTCCAACGCCAACACCAGGGAAAACAGACTTCAAGCCCTGGAGTCGGAGTCCTATGAAACCCAACAGTCGGAAGCTCTTCAAACCCAACAGTTAGAGGCTATTCATACCCAACAGTCGGAAGCTCTTCAAACCCAACAGTCGGAATCTCTTCAAACCCAACAGTCGGAAGTTCTTCAAAACAAAAAAAGGCGGAAGCTCTTCAAACCCAGCAGTCGGAATCTCTTCAAACCCAATAGTTAGAGGCTATTCATACCCAACAGTCGGAAGTTCTTCAAAACAAAAAAAGGCGGAAGCTCTTCAAACCCAGCAGTCGGAATCTCTTCAAACCAAACAGTCGGAAGCTCTTCAAACCCAACAGTCGGAAGTTCTTCAAACCAAACAGGCGGAAGCTCTTCAAACCCAACAGTCGGAATCTCTTCAAACCCAACAGTCGGAAGTTCTTCAAACCAAACAGGCGGAAGCTCTTCAAACCCAGCAGTCGGAAGCTCTTCAAACCCAACAGTCGGAATCTCTTCAAATCCAACAGGCGGAATCTCTTCAAACCCAACAGTCGGAATCTCTTCAAATCCAACAGGCGGAATCTCTTCAAACCCAACAGTCGGAATCTCTTCAAATCCAACAGGCGGAATCTCTTCAAACCCAACAGGCGGAGGTTCTCCAAACCCAACAGTCGGAATCTCTTCAAACCCAACAGTCGGAAGCTCTTCAAACCCAACAGTCGGAATCTCTTCAAACCCAACAGTCGGAAGTTCTTCAAACCCAACAGGCGGAAGCTCTTCAAACCCAACAGTCGGAAGCTCTTCAAACCCAAAAGGCGGAGGCTCTTCATACCCAACAGTCGGAATCTCTTCAAACCCAACAGGCGGAAGTTCTTCAAACCCAACAGGCGGAAGCTCTTCAAACCCAATAGTTAGAGGCTCTTCATACCCAACAGTCGGAATCTCTTCAAACCCAACAGTTAGAGGCTCTTCAAACCCAACAGTCGGAATCTCTTCAAATCCAACAGTCGGAATCTCTTCAAACCCAACAGTCGGAATCTCTTCAAACCCAACAGTCAAAGGTTCTCCAAACCCAACAGTCGGGAAGCTCTTCAAACCCAACAGTCGGAATCTCTTCAAACCCAACAGGCGGAATCTCTTCAAATCCAACAGTCGGAAGCTCTTCAAACCCAACAGTCGGAATCTCTTCAAACCCAACAGTCGGAAGTTCTTCAAACCCAACAGGCGGAAGCTCTTCAAACCCAACAGGCGGAATCTCTTCAAACCCAACAGGCGGAGGTTCTCCAAACCCAACAGGCGGAAGCTCTTCAAACCCAACAGGCGGAATCTCTTCAAACCCAACAGGCGAAGGTTCTCCAAACCCAACAGTCGGAAGCTCTTCAAACCCAACAGGCGGAATCTCTTCAAATCCAACAGGCGGAGGTTCTCCAAACCCAACAGTTGGAAGCTCTTCAAACCCAACAGTCGGAAGCTCTTCAAACCAAACTGTCGGAATCTCTTCAAACCCAACAGGCGGAGGTTCTCCAAACCAAACTGTCGGAATCTCTTCAAACCCAACAGGCGGAGGTTCTCCAAACCCAACAGTCGGAATCTCTTCAAACCCAACAGGCGGAGGTTCTCCAAACCCAACAGTCGGAAGCTCTTCAAACCCAACAGTTAGAGGCTCTTCAAACCCAACTGTCGGAATCTCTTCAAACCCAACAGGCGGAGGTTCTCCAAACCCTGGAGTCGCAGTCCTATCAAACTGGAATCGGATTCCTATCTGACCGTGGAGTGGTGTCATAATAATGAAAAAAGAGATATTCATGAAGACAATTCAAGATAGCAGTCGCTTTCAGGTTTGGATATTATTGGACTGAAAATTCCGTCCAGAATGTTGAAGTTGTTATCACTGGTCAACAAAATCAGACGAATTTATTTAACTTTCGATTTAGTTGACAATATATTTTGACAATCATTTTGAAAGTCGTTCGCTTTGCTGTCGACTATGAACAGTTGTTTTAGCGCAGATTTTTGATTGATAAACATTTATCCGGACAATGTATCACTAGGACGATGAATAAACATTTTTCACACAGCTCGCAGATGGTAACATGAATATTTTAAGGTATTTTGCAAGTATTTCAATTCGGGATGTCATTACACACAGAATTACTAAATGTGCTTAACATGATTGAGAATTTGAAGACTTGATTCGAAATGACTGGTTGTAGTAGACAACTTGATATTCTCCTTGTTGTATAATTGAATAAACACGACTCACATGCAAAAAATGATGCATTTATTTATGTTTGCATGGTAGGCCTGCTATCAGTTCAATTACAACTCATTTGAACCGGTGAAACCGTCAGATCATTGTGATTTTCCATGCTTGTTGAAGTTTGATATTCGAAATGCATAAAAGCCACCAAATAAAAAAATTAAAAAGAAAAGAAAAAATAATCTGACAAGAGGAGCTAATAACAACACTAAATAGCCGATAATACAACTAACTCCGTCTATGCCCTTTGAATTATGACATAGGCATAAGAACGACGCGCCGACGCCCCCATTCGATTAACTTTAGTGAACGCCAACTCCCACATCTTAGCGCCACTCGCTGCTATTGACAAAGTTTCCTGCGAACGTTATTTAAGAAAATTTTGTCTTCAGATGCAATATTTATTGGAATAAGTGGAATAAAAGACCTATAATAGCTTATTGGAGCATATACTTCTTTTGGAGAAATATGATGACAGTGATAGGACATTGCTTTATGAATTTCGTTCTTTGTAGACGGTTGAAAATTGTGCATTGGCGGTTAAACTTCATCTATCGACTTTATATCTTAGTGAAGGACAAACTGGGTTTCCCAAATCCCTGGTCAAATTGCAGGCGAAATTTATGACATTAAGTGCCAAAAGAGGAACTGATCCAAGTCCCGCTGTAGATCCGTGACTGGTGAGCTCCAGTTAGCCCTGACTTGATAGTTACCCTGCCTATTCAAATGATGTATAACACGGCAAGTGAACGATGTAGGTCTATTAAAACTAATAAAATCGATATAATTTAATGAAAATAAAATATTCTGTAGGGGTCTTTAAATTGTATAAATCCAAACACATTTTCGGTTTAACAGCGGCTCGGAAAGGATCGCAACCAACTGTTATTTTACATACAGGCATAACCACAGGTGCACCCTGTATTTTAGAAAATGGTATTATTGATAAAATGGTATTATTGTTAAGAGTTCCAAAAAGTTTTCTCTGAAGCTCATCATAGGACAGAAATAAATGCAATGATGACAACCCTCAATGTCCTGACAAGTGGCTCCAGTGGACCTCGGAACCATATTTTTCTATTTTACTTTTTGCGCTGAGGATATATCGACCGGTCATGCCCATGTAGAGACATCATTTTTAACAATGACTTTGCATGCATTAGGCCCTATTTCATTTCAGTTGAATCAGTAGAAGTGCAGTAGAAAGGCCAAGGGGGACCCCCCCTCAGGTCTCAGAGGGTGTAGAAATTCCCATAACAAAAATTTTTACTGTCAGATGAAAGATGATTTTGTACTTGTCCACGATGGTCCATATTGAGTGAAATTCAACTTGATTTAGCGTCATTGATTGGGAATTCAAGGCACAGTTCTCTCACTAATCGTCAATTAATGCTCGTTGATGACGTCAGCTGTGATACGGCCGGTGACAATAAGGGATGGCAGCCATACACAGCGCTGGTTGCAGCACTGAGGTCTCAGCGGTCTCAGTTAAGTCGCGTTTGCTGTGAACATTTTTCCGATAGCGACAGGACATTAACCAGGAAGTACAATTTGTTGAAAAGGATTATGCAAAGCGAAACAACCGCAGTACTTCTTAAAAGATGAAGCTTTTCCGAAGTTGAACTAGGAGCGAAGAGGGCTGGTTACAAAGCTTCCACTATGAATAAGTCGCGTATTAGAAAAATTACATACCATGAATAAGTGAGCATGTATGTTTTTAGTGCACGCAATCGTAGGTACAAAGCATAAAAGCTGATAGATGGGTTCAGTCATTTGTCCGTCATTTGTTAAAAATAATCACATTTCTAGCTGCTTTGAATACATCAAAGACCGTTCAAACGACAAAAATACGGAAGCTTGCATGAATACTCTACAAAAAACTTTGCGCATATGGCTTCATATATAGTACTCGTAAAAATATTTCTATTAACGGCTCTAACAAAACTTTGCTCGCAATGATAATTCCTAGGGCTGTGCGCGGTGCGCCGGTTCTTCTGCCTCCGCGGTTCTCTGGTCAGTGCATCAAAATGTGTGATTTTCTGTCAAATTTGTATTTTACTGCATAGCTTCAATTACGCTATAAAGCTTAGTGTCACGATGCCTTCATCGGTTCTACAAACCACCCTTTCTATTTACGTGTTTATGAGCATGGTCGCAGCATTATTAATTCGGATAATAAGAGTGCCATTTCTGAAATATGCATTATCAGTAATAAACCTGATTCCCTTTCATCTATTGATGATTTTAGTATTGATCTCTTGGACTGTCAGACTGACCCTATCCGTCCTCGGATTTCTGAGGTTGAACTCATTGACCTTCACAAAGCTGCTATGAACTGCAAACACGAGCTATTGTGCGGTAATTATCGTCGATTTGTATACATGCTAGGCAGGCGTATATAAGCATTGGCTGTCAATGTATCTGATCAACAAACTTCCATCAACACGAGTCCCATGAGAACACGTAACGTCGGGCAGTTTGTGATTTTTGACTATTATTTTTTTACCATACATTTCGCTAATAAATTCCTGGTATAGATAATTCAGCCTTCTTCAGATATGGTCTATGGAAACCTTCAATAAATCTAAACATTTTGCTTGCAGAATGTTACCGATAGATTTATCTAAGGTCGACATAAAGAGGTTGATAAATGCACAATATGTGTATATAGTTGATGGGGGGGGGGGTCGCCTTAATCTGATCAAAATTTAGCTTCAAGTGCAAACTATATAATAAACCCACGGTCGGATGTGCATCATTAAATTGTGCTCTCTACATGTCAACAACTGCGTATGAGAAGGCTTATAAACTATGACAAAGTTTCATCTTCATTCTTGCTGTCCATGTTTTGATTTATAAATGACTTTTCCGATTGGCCTTCACTTTACTTCTTCGTGAAATCGGCTTATTCAATCACTGCACGCTACGCTTGCAGTGCGTATCACAGCTGACATCATCACCAGCATTAGGCCTCAGCCATACTGAAAGCAAATCAAACACGCGCGTCTCGAGCAAACGTATCTCCGCAAGCTATTAAATTAATTTTTATTTAATTAATTAAAAAAAAATAATGATGACTTTATGTTTGTTACAAACCGCTTTGCCCGGAGACGCTAGGAAAAGCTCGCAGCGTGGCTGAGGCCTTAGACAAGCGGATATCTCGTAAAGCAAATCGTTTCAGAGTGCGGATACGGATAGAAATGACAGCTGATGTACAAACTTGCTTTTGAGACAATAAAATCACAAACAAATTTTGCCCGTTGCTCTGCAATTGCTATGTGGAAGGACAAGATGAATAGCATTATTGTATTCTGCAGCCATATTGAGACCAAAGCACTTAAGAACAATGTATTGGCTGACATAAATATAATTGCTTGAAATCATAGAGCTTGCATCGTGCATGCACTAGTATGGATGACGCGTACAAAGCATTTGAGATTTTCAGTCATTCATCACACGCGTCGGAGGATTTCTGTAAATACGTGTCGATTATTTCCTGTACAGCTTGATTGGGAAATGGAAGTATTGGAACAGATGCTTGAATGAAATTTCTTCTTGAAAATAGCGCGACATTTGTTTTCTCACATCCACAACACAGAGCACAATTGACTAACTCCATTTTCACTCAGTTTGGCAAACAAAGTCAAAAGGGGGCAATTTGCATTTTGCATATTAAAGTGCAATCACATTATGAAAACTTGAGGCAATTAATACAGTGATGAAACTCAATGTTTAATTCATAGTGACAACTCTATCAACCACCGCGGTCGCCCGGAGGTCGCTCTCATCATCGCCAGGGAGTCCCATTTGTCCACCGCCTCGACTACCTGGGAGGTGTAGCAGCGGTCGCCTAGCAGATGAACTGCGGTCGCCGCTTTCATCGATTTGCCCATTCCCGTTCAATTGAAATTATTTAGTTTAGCGCTATTATTTAGTTATGAGTACTAGCTGTCTGCCTAAGGGTAGGGCCACATGACGAGCCACGCTTTAAAGCTAGCAGCGACGTATAGCTTTGTCAAGCTGTGAGCTGTGAGAGTCACGCGGCCACATGTTATGGGTCGGTATTTACGTTTGATCTGATACCTCATCCTCAAGGTCAATCTGTGGACATGACGGCGTCGTCTACACCAAACCAGTAACAGTGCCTTGAAGTGGCAAACCGATTCCCCATCTAATGCGTGATACTCTTGTATCCATACCATTTGTCCCCCTGAAACCAATGTGACTGCTACAGTGTCTAGTCAATTTTTGCATGTACATTAGAAGATTCTGCTGTTACATAGGCACTTTCGATCGATGCATTTGAAGACTACTTTTTGATGATTGGTCAATGGGGTTACCGTTTGTTTGTATAACATAATTCACATAATGAGCCGCAAACCCGCTTGCCACTCGTCAGAATTGTTGGTTTACTACGTTAATTCTAAAAATAGACTATCCCACCGCTCTAGGTTTGACCTGTGATAATTGAGAGAGGAATACCGCTTCTCGAAGCTAGCTGTGACAAGCTACCACAGCGCAGCTGGAGTGTGGCCGCTTTGATTGAAACACATAAAAAACATTTTCACGGCGTGGCTACAGCGCAGCTCAAAGCTCGTCATGTGGCCTTGCCCTATGATGCAGGTGTATCAGTATCGCTCCAATGAAGCCCAATAAACTACAGCTACCAAAGCGAAATTACAGAAAATGCAATATTTTGCAAGTATTTAATATGCAAAACTTAGTATTGACGATGCACCTGCTACGATTCAATAAAAATTCAATGTTACCAATTGAAGATTGTAATTATAAGCACCGAGGAAATAAAAGTACAAATTGATCTGGACGATCGCATACTAAAAAATACGGACGATATACACTAGTATAAGAATACTACCAAACTGCGGTTTGATAAAAATTCAGAATGCAAACTCGGACTAGGCCAAGCTGTTATATGGAAAGCATCGAAATACACTTTAAATAACAGGAACCTTCTGAAAAACATTGAAAAAATTGATGATTCTCAATGGTCTGCTTTAGATAATTGCCCATACCTTTTTCGTTTTCTTAAATCTTTTCTTGCGAAAAACGCCTCGATATATAAAATGTTTACTTGTACTCCGTTTCGGAAGTCTTAGTCAGATATATGCGTATTTGTACGTTGGCAAGACATTTGAAACGTAATACAAGTGAGCAGAAGAATCCTATATTGAGGAGTTTTCACAAAAAAGAGGCAATCGATATTTCAGCTTAAATTTGAACAGAAACATCAGTAGGTGACATGCCACGCGTGATTCACGCGTAATTACGGAACACCCCCCAAACATCCGTGGTTAAAGACATTCTATTCTTCTACCCGCGTACATACGCGCTGCACCAAGAGTCAGAAATCACTTGATCTGATGCTGTTAAAACATGGGAAATGTTTATGAATACGCGCGGGCGAGCGTTTATAGTTTGCGCGTCGTCTACGGTTGTCTGCGTTGCCGCTTGAACCACTAAGATGAACCGCTAAGCATGTTCTGTCTTCCCTGAGCATGAAATTGAGGTCCTATAACATTGTTTAGCCTCTGATACATGCAGACACATGAGACGCAAAGTCTATATAACAGGACTGCCAACTATACTAACTTACATGTGTGTAACTTATATTGCAGCAATATCCCGCATAGCCACGGATGTTTGGGGTCATGTGTAATTACACGTGGTTCACGCGTGAATTGCGCGTGATTGAGCGTGGCATGTCACCTAGTGATACGAGTTTGATATTGTCAATAAAATTCCTGTTATTCAATTTCTATACTCAATAACAGCTACACAAATGCAAAGAAACACCAAATACAAGAGAGATAAAAAATTGAGGTCGTCAGACATTCGAATATTCAAGAAAATGTCATTTTCCAAAATCGAGTGACACGAAGTAAAAGTTCCTGCTAAAACACATGCATGTATCGAAGAGTGTGAAAGTATGCAGTTGACCACAAAATATACTGTCTCTTGCAATTGGAGACACTTTCTGATCGAGTAAAGCCACGAAAGCTGGACCGCCAGTCATTGGGCAATGCCCCTAGTTGAGAAATGTGGGTTTATTTAAGAATACTGCAATTACATGCAATTATTTAGAGTTCGAATTTAAATGACTACATTTGATACAAGATCAAAAAATCTCAAGTGAGATCCAGATATTCTATTAATTACGAATTTGCAGCGCCTAAGCGAACACAGCAACTTAAAAATCGTAGCTTAAGCTATATAGCTGAATGAAGATAAAGGGTATGTTCTATCTATCCACGAGGATCCATGAGTAACTACTTAAATATAGACAATAAGAAATAGAGGCTGTTGTGTTGATGTTACGTAGCACGCATATCGAGAATCATGTAATGTGATTGACGAATGCCGTTGAAAATATTGATTTAAAATCTAACTTTGCATCAAAATTTACCATGCCAACTCTGAACCATCGAAATTTCAGTATTTTACAAATGCGAACCCTGAACTTATTGACAGCCTCAGAAAATTGCTAAACAACCGCCAAGATTTCGTGGCTTTACTCGAACAGGAATTAGAACAGAAACAGGACAAACCCTTCATTATTCAGCTTGCAATATATCGCAGACTGGATAGTGTCCTTAATAATCAATGACACATATGTCCTTCCACAATTCCTTATGACAGATCCTAAGATCCTAAGCTGTGACTAAATATGTTGATCATTTACATACAAAGTCCGAGAGAAAAATAAATGCCTTGGCCAATTCCAATGCCACTAATTTGTAGAATATTCGGCGGCATAAATCGCTCAATCCACTTCCACAAGTCAATGAGATTTGTTTTGACCTGAAGACTGAAGCTGCATTTAAAATGGCCAAGCTGCTCTAAATCGAACTGCGTCACTGTATTTCCACTTCATTGTGGTGTACCTAAATCAATCAGGAGCTAATTTTAATACGATGTAAGTGACAGTATGATTCGAGTAAATCTATTGTATCTGTAAAAGTCATTTGAATGATTCAGTTGATAATCAGGTTGTGGATGGCACCGCTGTTTTGATGACGATAATCATTAAGCGATGTAATTGAGAATGATAGCTTCTGACTTTATTTTGAATTGATAAGCTCACACGGAGTTGTACATGCATCAACATTCAAAGTCATTCAGGTCAATATGAACTTTAATTATGCATTAAAGAAAGCCTTCAAAAAGTTCAACGTCAAACACTTAAATCACATCATCTGCAGGGGTACAGGAAATACGACCAATTATAAAAATCAGACAGAAAGCAGTCACTGCCAACTTCTGAACGTCAGCGAGATAAGGAGTTAGCGAAATGCCATTTCGGTGCTTTGGCACAGATTTGCGCTACTCATCTTTCCCTCTATTCATCCAACGAAATCGTTGAACGACAGTCGTAAGTCCATGCTTAGACCAGTCTCTTAAGCGAATTAAAATCAGGATCATGCGCCCTAAACATTGCTCCTGCAAGATTGGAATGAAAAACATCACTGCATGCTGCAAATGGTTATCAGATAGATGACTGGAGGTCTGAAACCACTTATCCAGCTATTTTGTGAAAATCACCAGGTAATATCTTTAATTTCCTGTTGATAGAATGAAATATTGTGAAGACTGATACGCAACCGGAAATACATTTATTCTTTGGACTATGATCAACTGCAGAGCTCGCATCTTGAAACAGCTGCATCTCAGATTGGAGATTATTCTTAAAGAAAATGTTATAGAACTTGCAGAAAGTTTGATACAGCTCTTCAATATAATCAATCTGGAACCACGAATTTAGTCATCTAGAAATCTGAGTTGCTCCGAAACAATAGTCAATGTCAATCAAACCAGGGTTGCCACTTCAGTAAGACAAAAAATCAGATTAAATGACTTTAGTTGTTACGGAAATCCAATGACAGACCATTAAACTTTGCGATGAATCTTATCCATCTCAGGAGAATAACGATAAGCATGCTTTGCAGATCTGTGAATATCTGATAATAATTGCAAGAGAGGATTTTGCTCCAATTCAACATTTTCAAAAAGTGCAACATTTTCGTCAAGCTGATCTCTTGACATATCGTACTTCCATACTGCAAGAATGATGTAAGTGAAGACACCCTTACCACGATGACCATGTCGGCGACTGCTAGCTTAGAACATTTCAGCGAACCATGATCTTTCACGAAGAGCTTTCGATAAACTAGATTTAGTAGGTCCACACTTTCATCCCTTTCAAGCATAGACGTGTGACAACTGGGTGATTTCGTTTATTTTCTTTTATTGTCGAATATTGGGCCTATATCAAATATAGTCAAACCTCAATTAGAGACTGTCTTGCTATAGCGACATTCGCGCTCAAACAACCGCTGTTTTTAGGAACCGAACGATTAGATAAGAAATCCCATCTATTTTAAGTCTCGATATAACGACCACGCGAGAGTCCAGAGTATTGACAAAGTGTTAAATATCAGACATTCACAATTTCTGCTTTCTTCGTTATGGTACTTTGATAGGGATGATTGACCGCAAAAATGACAACGCTATGATGCCATCATCTTAGTGATGGAATTCAATCCTTTAATTGCAGACAGTTGGAGTGCAATTGGAGACAATTGGAGAGAGTCAATTCTTCTTTTGATTTCGAATCAGCTCACGCAACTCTTCACGTACTCCTTTGACAAACACTCCGACAGGAGTACATACATTGATTCTATGATAACGGAGATGAAACAAATTTATCCGGAGACCCGCATATTTGAAAAATAAGTCGTCACAACATTCTCAGAAAGAAATGCTTCTTTCGTGTTTTAAAAATTAGTGCTTTACTTTCCTATGCTTCCAATATGTCTAGAACGAATGTTTTGAACGTATCTCTAAATAATTTATTTAAAGCACCACTATCCCTGCATCGTTATAGGCAGGCGAGGTGCCTTACACAGCAATTAACGTGCAACTGCAATGATCTTAAACAATTTGGCACTTAGACGGGTAGACTTGAGATCGGATCGGAACATATGGGTAACGGTGACTTCGATCTCACCTGACTCAGAGAACATTACATGTACATCATATAAAGCGAGTTAAAAAGTATGTGAATGCTGCACAAAAGTATTTCAGAAATCTACTACTGCTAGGGACATCTATAAGTAGTACATAAAAACAAACTTAATATGAGAGATTCCCCGAAAATTAAAAAATATCGATACCTAATTTGTTGCATTTGGTAGCACACGGTTTACTACGGTGATGAATTAATACACCAAATATATTGTGAGGCATCATAATCTGTTCATTTTTTGACTTGAATTTCACTATTTGTAGCATAAAATTGTCAACATTGCTCATAAAACTATCATGAGCAGTGTTTGAAATCAATCGAAATTGTTCTTTTATCCAAACTACAGGTTTTGGATTTCAATAAAAAGTACGAACTTAGCAATTCATGAAGACATCGCGCAGAAGTTATCGACAACGCAAAATCATGACAGACAAAGAGACTTTCAGTCATGAAATTGCGATATCTTGGACAAATGCAATACATTCCCCTCTGAATTCCGCCTTTCTTAGTTTGAAGTCACAATGTCATTATTGAAATCAGTATTTCATCAACCAAAGCTTAGATGTGTCACTCTTGTAGTCACAGAGTAAATATGTATTAGGTAGAGTGGTAACTCCGCATTCATAAAATCCCCAATGTGTATACACTTTCGATTTTATTAAATGAACTCGAGGAGGATATATGTTGGATACTGTCACTAATTGTGAGATAAGCAAATTTTTGGGGTTTTGAAGAATTTACCACGGAAACGATCGTGAATGTAATCGAGAAGGAATGGTAGTATTTTACAGATCCTCCGTGTCATGACAGCCTTGGAGAGGTAATGCTCAACCTCAAGAATATTTTCTTTAGCGTGATCACATCACAGGCAACGCCACAGGTAGAGCAAAATAACGAAATCAAAGACAATGATTTCATTAAACTTTAAAAAAGATGTAAATGGGTCTGTATCACTAATCAGATTCAAGAAATGAAACATGAATTTGATGAATCATAAAATCATAACGGTGAAAATTGAATTAATATAACTTGAAATTCCAGCCAAGAAAGCTCTCGTTTTTTTTATAATGACTTCCATTTTTATGCGATTCATCAAATTCCCTTGATAATCAGCTTAATTTCCGCTTAGCTAAGTTGTTTTTGGCAAATGTTCGTTCCTTTTCATATCCAACTTGCTTCATACTACTTCTAAAAGAGGTTTCCATGTCTGTAGTATAAAAATTTCCAAAATTTTGACATTACTACAGTTATTGGCAAAACTACTCACCTGAATTTTTGGACCACAAGGAACTTGATCTCCGCAAATAACTGAATATTTTCATATAAAAATTTTCACTGTATACAGATACTTTTTTTGAGTCGACACTGCCTAATATACTTACTCTATGCTTGTAGTCCAAAGCCTGTACATTGATACATTCGTAGATGAATATGGAATACTTTGCAATTCATTTGTACCTTTCAATGGTTTTTAAGATATATTTTAATTGATTTAGATGCATAAATTAATGAAGAAATTGACGAAAATTCTCGATTATCAAACAGTACAGGTTCTTCATTTAAACGTTTATGTTTTGATGTTCCCCTCGTCCAAAAAAGGTTGTTGCAATAACAGAAATAGTGCGCAGAAATTAAAAGTCTAAAAAACTAGAATCGCAACTATCGGAGTTTTGGGGCAATAACAAGACGTACATCGGGAGCCCCTGAACCCATGGGTAAAATATAGGATTTTCATCATTTGCTTGCATGCAAATTTCTTGTGCGGCCGACAGTATTCACGAGTTTGAACGTTCTATGTAATTGCTTGCGGGAAATTGCGATGGAATTGATATAAATCTGACCTTCATTGATAACGTAAAAAAGTTATTGCCATTAGGGGATAGGAATTTATATATAGGAGCAAGTGATGGAGGTACATATAGCTTGCCAGTTCTGGTGAGATTCGAAGGGATCATTTTTCTAACAAGCCTGGGCTTACAAACCTAGTCTTTACCTTCAAGTATGCTTGTCTCGGTAAAAACAAGACCAGTGCCACGGTGCGCCTGAATCAAGTTTTGGATTAAAAAAATATACCATGAGCGAAACCAATTTTTTCACAATCTATGACCTCTTGGGACAAAATAATCGCAAAAATAAAAATATTTCAATGTACAGATTTTTTACAAATGAGCTTTTTCAAAATGGTCGCCCTTTTTGCTATAAAATCGTCAAGTTGTACATTAGAATGACTTTTCTGCCTTGTTAACTCACTCCAACTGCTCAAATATCTCAAAAAATATTATTCAGCAAATGGCATAGCGTTTAGCTCGTAACGGAATATCTATTTTTCATTTATAAGTAGTCTATTATCGACATGATGCTATTTTCATAAAAAGGAAAATATTTTTTTATTTTTTAATGAAACAAAAAGTCATTCAGTTATTAGCGTTCCATAAAGGCATTAGATCACATGTTGTCATTGAATTGATGGATTTAAAAGGAAAACCATGTCTTCAGCTAGCAATTATCAACTTAAATTTGGCTGCAGGAACATTTATGAAAATAATTATAGTAGTATTTATCTCAACTGTAACTTAACTTCATACATGACTGTGACGGCGGTTTTTTGATATTCACCCCTCAAGTACTATGTATCAATAGTATGTTGGCCTATGTACATGAGGAAAAGTAAAAACACGATCGTTAATCAAGTAACAACTTGTTCGAATCATGAAATCGTAGTGTACTAATTCGTAATCAAAAATGTCTAGCATTAAATACACAGACTGATCGATGTAATCGATTAGGAAATTGAGGATGCTGGTCTTGAATTTTGAAGGTTTTCCATGCATCATTGAAACTGTGATGCAATGATTCTATCACTTGTTCGCTATAATGTCCCAGCCATCGTCCAGTCATTTCACAGAAAGTTGGAGTGTGGAAAAAAATTGCATGTAGTTTAGGGGTAATATTTAACGATAGCTTGCTACATGCATCCTTGAAAGCCAAGACTTTTATTTTGAAATCGGGGTCTAACACTAGACCATAACACGAACTGACGACTTCGTTCAAACAACGGAACACATTGACGTATTCCAGAATCACTGATTCTCTTGGGCAGATGCTCTCAAGTCGGTCAACATTCTGCAAGAGTTGTCTTGAACTGTTGCCAGAAAAACTTCCTCCATGTACTGGGCTTCTCTGGACATTGCAAGCACGAAGCCAAAGATGCGCCTGGTCCCACTCTTTTTCCAAAGCCGAATAAAGAGTGGCAGTTGGTCCGGAGAGCAAATGAAGTTCAGGAGGGGGAATCAGCTCAATGATGGGAGTTGAAGGATCTGATGTAAATTTGATGATTGTGGGGTGAATAACATTGTAAAATTGCATGGCTCTAAGTTTATCTTTACCGGTCTCAAAATACTTTCAAAAATTTTTATTTAATGATGAAAGTGTCCTCGGCGGACCCTCAGTCTCTAGTTTTCCCTTCTCAGCAATATACCAGCTGCACGGATGCTTGCAGGCCAAGGAGTATATTGCAAAGTTTCAAGTCACATGCAACAACGAAGGATTCTGCCATAGTGTGCAGACAAGTTTTCATCCAAAGAAGCTTCACATTATTATAATTTTCCTGCACGTCGGGTACTAAAGCAAGAATAGAACTGCGCTTAACCCCGGAGTCTTTCAACTGGGATGTCAAACCTGACACGAAATTACGGCGTGAAGAATGTGGAGTAGTGTCTTGTTCATTAACTGAAAAGACAGACAGTCCAATTTTTTAAAATCCGCCTCCTCCGTCAATTCCGATTCAAATAAGCATATTGTCACTGTTTAGTCCCCTTTTTGATTTTATTCTACTTATCAGTTGATCTGCATCGTTGCAGAAGACTACATACTTTGAATGCCGGTCGACAACCTCATCTTTGACCATTGAAATGAAATCCAATTTTTCGACGGTGAATAAGTCATCAATTTCGTGTGAAGTATTAACAATTCGCTCTTTAAGACCTGGATCAATAACAAATCGATATTGGAAAGCATAACGAATATCTCTGCTCATTTTAAATAGTTGTCGACTACTAAGATTCAAGTCATCTTGAATATGAGATATATCATCAACCGAAAGCTGGAGACTATCATTAGGGTTTTTCAATGAAATATTGTTATTCTTACCACTCAATGTAGGCAGTGAAGTTCCAACATCATCAATAATGCGCGATGCAAACCCGCTGTTTAGTGATTTTTGTGGGGGAATCACATAATTTATCAATATTGTGAAATCTTTGGCGCTTTGATCAACAAGAATCTCTCGAGTGGGAACATCCTGGATATAATTTCGAAAAACAAAGGCTACATACCTTAAAACTAGGTGGAGTCTCGGATGTGGCACTGAAATGTTGTTGAGGACGACCAGCTTTTTTCTTCATCTTATTGGCTTCCTGCAAATCGGCGCGAGCAACCGAACAAATACGACAGGTGCAAATTGTGGTTGATCGAAGTATTATCGGTCGATTAGGGTTGTAGTCAGAAATCAACGGAAAAGTCACATCATATCCACGTCGTTTCTTAGAAAGCAACATATAGCAGCCATTGCACAATGCCTCTGGAAAATTAGCATCTTCCGTCGTATAACCGTCAATAACAAACTCCTGGATGCTTTTCATGTCACTTTCAGAAATACCCCGCTTTCCTTTACGGTAGCATACCGTGCATACTTTCTTGCGATTTTCATTATGATTTTTCTCGGCACAGACAAGATCATCACCAGCGGAAGCCATTCCAAGCATTAATGTGAGACTAATTTCAAATTCGTTAGATATCACTGCCACATAGTTCAAATTCAAATCATGCCTGAATGCAAGTATGAGTCATAGTAAGCGAACTATCACATGATGGCGCTAGTCAAATACTGACCATGATATAGGAAAAACATTGCAAACCTGTGTCTTCCATGCCAGATATTTTTGATTGTGAATGACGTGTAACACACTGATAATGCACAGAAATATTTGATGATTCAAACAATATATCCTTATTAGTTGATTAACGACTGTTTCAAGGGTGAATATCAAAAAACCGCCGTCACAGTCATGTATGAAGTTAAGTTACAGTTGAGATAAATACTACTATAATTATTTTCATAAATGTTCCTGCAGCCAAATTTAAGTTGATAATTGCTAGCTGAAGACATGGTTTTCCTTTTAAATCCATCAATTCAATGACAACATGTGATCTAATGCCTTTATGGAACGCTAATAACTGAATGACTTTTTGTTTCATTAAAAAATAAAAAAATATTTTCCTTTTTATGAAAATAGCATCATGTCGATAATAGACTACTTATAAATGAAAAATAGATATTCCGTTACGAGCTAAACGCTATGCCATTTGCTGAATAATATTTTTTGAGATATTTGAGCAGTTGGAGTGAGTTAACAAGGCAGAAAAGTCATTCTAATGTACAACTTGACGATTTTATAGCAAAAAGGGCGGCCATTTTGAAAAAGCTCATTTGTAAAAAATCTGTACATTGAAATATTTTTATTTTTGCGATTATTTTGTCCCAAGAGGTCATAGATTGTGAAAAAATTGGTTTCGCTCATGGTATATTTTTTTAATCCAAAACTTGATTCAGGCGCACCGTGAGTGGGAAGTCGTTCACAGCAGCATGAGATTCATTCTCCAACGTCGCTGCCAATGTCCACGGAAAGAATCATTAATCAAAGAAAACCGATGTTCTGGTCATTTGCCGCATTGTACCTATACAAATAAATATCACATGGTTTTTCAAGTTGACATTGTGTTTCTATAGGAGTCCATGCATTGAGTCACATTAACACAGAAATTGAGGGCGATGCAAATATATCTTTGCGAAACCATTCGGGATGCGTGCTGTATAAATATGGAAATAGCAGTGAACAACTAAATAAGGAGAGTCATATAGTCTGTAAACGAAAATCTCTTTTGTCATAGCTTTCACACCTTCAAGAATTGTAATCCAAAGATTGATAATCTGTAACAATTGAATATATTGTCTTCTCGGATCTATGTAGTTGCCTTGGTCGATGACATACATTGTCTATCTTACATTAGGGCTACTAATTCAAAGCTAAGTGAGTCTTCTGGAAGACACAAGTATTGATTTCTTGGTGTTGTATCTTCGATAGAGATACATGTGTGAGTCGAGCAAAATATCAACAGCATCCGTTTTGTAGGCCACACAATTATATAGGCAAGAAAGGAAAGTGTCCACAAGTACAGGGCAACGTACTCGAAGCTATTTTCCTTTTCTTTCTCATTATGATGGACCCGGGTACGTTGAGGACAAAACCATGCGGCAGATGTGTGGCATGTAAAATACATGTATGAGGTGTAGCGAAATATGCTAGCCATTGAAATACTTCAAATGAGAACGATAATCAAAAGTTTCATGAGATTTCAACCTCGCCGACGCCGCATATTTCTGAACGATCGTTGCTGATTTCGATGACAGTCTGCCATGCCGTTACAACGACGAATTTTGCTGTTCGGTTGCGCATTCATACATGGTTGCCAAAGTAAAGCAATGCAGTCATGTTATCTCACTCATTGATTGCCGTCGGCACTAAAACAACGGTACTTTTGCTTATCTCCAAAATACATCAAGACAGTGTCCTCATAGCCATACAACTTAACCAATTGTTACTAAACTTGGCGGCATCATTCTTCGGATTATTGGTAACACTGATATGAAGTTTGACGCCAATAAGATCGATGATTGCTGAATAATCTGATTTTTTATATTTGCATTTTGTTTCCAAATTTGCAACAGTTGGAGAAGCAGATGACGTCAAAGATCTTTCGTAGTTAGATTGCTATGAGATGCCGTAATTCAAATGCTTGTGCACATAGAAATTAACATTACCATAGAAAGTCCTAGAATGGAAATTGCATGAAAATTATGGCACACGTCGGGGGAACTTAGTTGGGGCAAAATGCAACTTGTGCGATCTAGTTTCCAAGTTTTCTGATTGGCATTTAAATTTATCAAGCCAATTCTTGATCTGCATTGTTGGCCCTTGTCCAATGACCATGTACTCAAAAGCAATAAAGAATTTACAAAATGCTGCGCCGACAGGATGACAAAGAAGGAAATCCTTTAAAACGTTCTGTACATTCATCATTTTGAAATTTCGCTCCGAAAATCTATCAAGAGTATAATCAGACACATACGCAACTTGTAGTGTCGATTTACAGAACATACATAAGTCCAGCTTGAAATCAGAGGCCAATAAATCTTCGGGTATTCATTTTTCTTTAAAGGGTTTCCTGTTCATTATATTTGAGCAATTTTCAAAATCTCTGCATGTATTCGAATATCAGCTGCCAAAATATCATCATACTATATCACATAAGTTATTCAATTATTAATTGAAGAGTTCCAGCGACATTCTATTTATCTGAGAAATGATTGTAGGTGAAGAAGTTTTCAGTGTGCTTATTCCAGAAAAGCGCTAGGTTTCTTAAACGCTTTACGCAGAAATTATCCAATAATTAAAAATTTTGTCTGTGAAGTTTTGGGATGTTCTTACAACCAGTACACCAACCACTTTCAATTATGACTCTGAACCAAATTTTAATTCGTATTCCAGTGTTGAAAAATTGTAATGGCTGTCAATGACTGTTACAAATAAACACAGTATATTAATCCATAGAAGAGTAGTCTATTTCATACGAAACAATGCTACCATCTCACTTGAAAATCCTGTAATTTGTTGTCAACAACTTCCACAACCAATTTGGCAAATAGTTTGACTATGATACAATGTTTTAGATCGAATCTGATCTACAAACCATAGATTTTTCCATGTGCCATCATTGTACATAGGCAAGATATCAACCTTCCATTCTAGTGTACTATTATCCACTTCTATGCTTGTGCATGATCGCTATGGAACAGTGAGATGCTTCGGCATTATCAGAGAATGCGCGCTGTATGAGAAAATATGTATCAGACCGGGAAATAAGCCTGATGATGTTGCCAGTGTAGAGCAAATCAATGTTCAATGGTCACTATACTTGTACTTTCTATATCTTTCGTTTGCTGCTCTTCTAAAGACAGTTTATACGCTAGATTTTCAGAACATTGTTATTTTATCCGGGCGGCCGCTCAGCTTGTTTTACTTTGTTTCCTCGGTCGTAAGTGGAAGGATATTGATTATCCCTTCCATTGTGCACGACTCTGACAGCATCGGTGATACCATACTCACAAGGTCCGAGACAGAGGGTTGGTTCTGTGTACGAAAATCCGCACTCGCACACCACTGATAAGGAGAAGACATGGAGAGAGAGAACAACAGACTGGTCCAGCTACCTGTGCCTTTCTAGCACATCTAAAGACTAATTAATAGACTTCTCATGTTTCGTCCGTATTGGACAAACGCTATTTTGAGTGGTTGTGCTGCTGTCTAACAGTGAACGTTTAAACGGTCCTCTTAAGGGCCATCTTCAATGCTTCTCACAACACTGAAAGTTATTTTCAATTTCAACTTTATGAGTTGGGATAATTAGACAACACATCCGCAACACCAGTTCTTGATTGCTATAACAAATGTTCAAACCATAGAAATTCGACTTTTCAAATTTTTAAGTTAATAGCTACTGGAATGGACAACTTTATTTGTTGATAGCCATTTCAGCTGCTCCGTCAGGCATTGTTGCTAGATTTTTAGAAGAATCAAATCACTGAAACCTGTAATAGTTGCAGATTCTTGCTGTAAGGCGTTGCAAAGTGCATTTGTTTAGCAAAGTGACTTTGTATTTTGCGAGACAAATAATAAGCGCAAACATTTACAAGGAAGCCAACACTGACATAGTGTGAGAGATAATGACACTTTCTTCCTAAATTCGCGCACGAGCTTCTAATTATTTTCGATATATAGATTGTCACCCAGCATCAGTAAAACGACAATTCTCAAGATGCACCTCCAGTCGTCTTGCAAGTTACGGAGTGTCAGACATCACAAAATTCCGTTTGTTTTCGTAGATCCATGTGCTTCCCAGTACGGTTCACTTAATGACGTAATGATCCAGCACTCATTTGATCACTCAAAATGAGATTTTTCGTGTTCATGAATGATTATGATTGCATTTTTACGGCAGAATTCTCCAACAGCAAGCAGAAATACTCGTAAGTGACCCATTTTTCTTGAAGATAATGAAGACGTCATGACAACCGATGTTATTGTTGCAGATAGACCCTGATCACAAACTGTTCAATGATATTCACAAAACTTAGATTAAGTACAGCACCTTTTGCTTATTGACTTTGTAAATTGTACAGCAGATGGTGAATGTGAGATGGGCAATTCTTATTTCAACTCCAATTCGACGTCTTTCCTCTATTGTATTCCGACAAGACGGCTTCCGCATCAGCTGCGGGTTTGATGCATTTTGGTCATTCTTGGCATGTTATTTCCGTTCGTCAAATAAACGTTAATTCTCATCTGTTATGAATCGGTCCAATATCTATTCAACAAGAGTTCCATTCTCAACTGACAGACTTGTCCATAGAAATCTGACTAGAAATGACAATAGCTGTTTGTTGATGGCAATTTCAACTACTCGGCCAGACACCCATCTAAGTAAATGTTGCTTAATGTTCAGTATAATCAAAATATATTGCACATAAAGTAAATTCTGTAAACATAATTTGTGTTCAGAACTCTGTTCAGACAGCATTAACATCGCTCGTCATGACGTTTTCATTATCTTTATGAGGAAATTGTTAAGAGCTACTAGTAGTACTGCTTACGAGGAATGTCGCACTTCTGCCTTCTGAAAAATGTCTACCCTAAAAGTGAAATGACAATCCTAAAGATGACAAATCTCATTTTGAGTCTTTAATTGTATGTTGGATGGTGTTTAATTGTTCGTTGTTGAGCTAATCAAACCTGGAAATACATTGTATAAACAAATATATTTTGTGATGTTCGACGCTTCGTAACTTGCAAGACGACTGGAAGTATAGCTTAATAATCTGCATGTCAAAATTCAGTATTAAACTGCACTTCACGACGTGCAGTTTCACAGTCAAGAGTTGTACAATGTTAAATGAAAGTTTGAGACATCGTTCCGTCCACAGGCGTCGTGTGGGCTCCCGGATCCGTTTTGTATGAGGAAATGTTTGAGATGAATTGTGATGATGTCACAAGCTTTCGACTTCTTGACAATGTTTCCAATACGTCAAATTATCATACATTTCGATTGTCTCATTTATCAGCAGTAGCACAACTTCTCTGCTTCCATTTTTTCAGCTGGGATAATGTGCTGACTAATGTTCTTTGATAGTGATTGGATAAGTCTGATAAGGAGGCTTGGATCTGATTTTCAAACGCTTTCGTGTGTCTGTATACATGACGCATGCCCACGGTCAGTCTACAATATTTCCTTGAAGTTTGTGCAGATGACAGGCAGATAAGTTGCCCACATCATCCACTTGAGAAGTCATCCCTGCTTTAGTCATTGACAAGTGAGAGGTTTTGATCTGGTGTGCTTCACAGGAAGATTAAATGTAGATATAAGTGTTAAGTTTTCAGTGTCATATCACTTCATAACTTGCAATTCTAGGTCTATCTTACACCAGCATCGCCGTCAAAATTTGTGTACATGACTATGGAGGAGGCGGAGGCGGAGGCGGACGCGCTGAAGTGTGAACACTGTCACATCTCTGCCTATGAGATCATCAAATATAGGTTGCCCATGCAGCTTCCTCGTAATAATATGTTGAAGAGGTGATAGGAAAACATTGATAATTCCTTTTACAGATCAGTGGGCCACACATGGTAACTTTTGGTCAGAGGGAATCCCAAAACGATGATGTCTTCTGTTTAGTTTTACTGGCGAGGCCTTTCAGTCACTGCAGGCAGCCATCTTCAGGCGAATGATGTTTCAACTGTCTTTTAGGGCTTCTCTCTCACCAAAAGCTATTGATCATTCTACACCAGTATTCCAACGTCCAACTTTCAGTAGTTGTATTTCTATCACTTTGTGTGTTGCTTTGGTCATTTTTCAGCCATTTCCACAATTTTCATCGGCTTCTTTAGTGCTGCCGCTGTACCTGCATTTCTTGAATAACACGGAATTATTCGATAGAAAAACACTTGGCGAAATCCACGACTAGTAAAGAGATAAATGTAAAAATTTGAGGCGTTGTTAGTCAGCGTAAATAGGTACACGCAACTGTACAGATAACTGGCTTCCTCCATTGACAATATGAAATCAGCAAATGTAAACAATAATAATATGATTGATGAAGGCAGTATCACGATCGCTTGAACAATAGCCGCTCCGAACATCATCTTCGTTGCATTTAGTGCCCTTTTATCAGTAGGTTGTAGCCGTCGACTATGACCGATTCTTCTACCAACTTTGTGGAGTCTTTGAACTATCAGAAAACAAGGTAAAACAGTTGCGATAATCGGCACGAAAGCTCGAATACAAACATCGAAGATAATAATTGTACTCCAAGGGATTATAAACCGGAATAAGCACTTCTGTCCATCATATTTCATCGTGAATGTGTAGAAGTAAACTGCTACAAGCAACAATCCTGTGAAGCATAGAATAATGGCCGTACCTTTGACAGAACTGAAGATGGTTCTCTTTGTAGGAAATTGCACAGATACATATCGATCGATGCTCATCAGGCAGAGTATCCACATGGAGCAAGCCATGGGCCAATTATAAATGAAAGCGAGGAACGCGCACATTGATTGACTTCTTATATTGGTGAAATATTGATTCAACATTATTGTCAACAGACTGATAATCCCTGAACTACACAAGGCAACGGTATCGCACAATGCAAGTGAACAGAATAGAAGTTTGGTTGCAAGTTTCATTGACTGAAAGTGATAAAGTGTTAAAATTGCAAATCCGTTGCCTAAAGCTCCAAGAATGATAATGAAGAATCCATAACATATCTGAAATCGTCCGTACATCAAAATGGAATGTCTGATGGTGGTGTTAGCTTCACCCATTTCAAGCGTGAAAATCAAATTCATTTGCAAATCGGTGTTATTTGAATGAATTTTACACTAAGAAAATCCGTTCTCACTGAATTGAATGGAAGATAAAATGGCAGCATATTCATTGTAATAAAGTGAAAATTCTCGTACACTATTCGCTGTTGAATTCGTCAATCAAATTCGATGTGACAGAATGTTGGCAGTTAGCAATGATTCTCCAAGCAGCGTTACAGCACTTCAGCTTCGCTGGGTTGCTTCGAGGTCATTAAAGTTCTATTTTGAAACATGTCTGTCAATTGGTCGCTGGCAGTGTCGAATGCTCTAATCATGCTTTCTATTGTGTCTACAAAAGGTTGAATCAATTGAAAAATATTGTCTAATGTGTCACCCAGTGCACACTGCAACTAACCTATTGACGACCATGGGACTCTGGTGACCCACAGTTTAACCTTCAGAGACCTGAGCTTTTTCACACCCTCTGAGACCTGAGGGGGAATCCAGTGGACCCCTTTAACATATTCTTAGTTTACCTGCTTAAATCGATATCAAAACATTAGGAAAGTTGATTTTAATTAAAACAATGATGTTTGCGTGTAACAGGTCGGTATAACGAATCCCTTGAGTGACTTTCAGACTTCTCAGTAAACACGTGCGAAAATATGGTGTTTTTGTAAGTCAACCACATTTAGTACAGCATCATTTGTACTAGGAGGCGGCTTCACGATATTTTGTGTCACCATAAAGCCTCAGATAGTTGATTTTGATGAACTTGATTCAATTCATGCAGCTAATCCTTTCCATTTGTACATTCCTTCAAATTTGTCCAAAGCTATCAGAAATAGACCTAAAATGAGTCAAAATTGCTATACTTCTAGAACCAAAAACAGTTGTGGAGATCTCAAACTTATCATTACTGCTGTGAAAGTTTGTCATCAATCAGTTTTTGGTGCTCAACTATGAATATAATGATAGCTTTCATTTCGGACATCGATTTATGTCGAGTTGTTCATATAGGCCAACCAGTCACGCGAGATCATGTGCGAAAGCAAAATATTCACATTTTGCGATCTTCCAACACATTGCACATCTACGAGCATGATGCAAACAATGAATCAATGACTTTCACTCTTTATACACCATCGTGGACATGTTCGAAATCATTTTTCATCTAATTACAAAAATTTTGTGATGGAATTTCTACACCCTCTGAGACCTAACCCCCTTATCCTATCTGGCATACTTCTACTGATTCAATTGAAATGAAATAACACATGCAGATTCACTGTCAGAAATGATGATTTTGTATGGGCTTGAGTGGTTGATATATCGTCAGCGTAAAAAATGAAATAGAAAAATGTGGCTCCTCAGGTCTCTGAGGGTTAAAGGTGATATTTATATATATATGTTAACAACAACATTTGTAAATTTCATATCAAAAATAACTTATTAGGACATAAGAATCATTTATAAACGAAATTTTAGATAAATGTTCGTATATTATCATGAGATTTATTGAATATTAAAACGACATTGTTTCAAAAATAATGTTTTTCCTATGTTTTATTTCCTGTTGGAGATGATATTGACAATGAAAGTCAAATATTCGGTGATTTCACAACCATACTTATCATAATGCCTGATCGCTACATTTCATCGGGTAAATTTTCTGCTTTCAATTTTAGAAATTTGTCTTCGTCGGTAAAGATAAAAGAGGTAATCAGATTCGAGTTGCTAAAAATGTTTGAAAAATCGCCGCACACCTGAATATCTCTTGATGATTGATAGGCTACTATGGATACGGGATTAAAGTATTCAGCAGCATCATGTGACGCATTGATAGGCTACTGTACGGGATTTTTATGTGACGTAAAGGTTTCTACAATCGTTGATAACTGCAGTCCGCAGCCATGGCTGACTTATTCTTGCTGGCAACTGGCTTCGTACGGGATTTTAGTATTCATCAACGAATTTGATATTTATCTTGGTCTTAAAACAACTCAAGAATTCAATTTGGGTGAAAGTGTCGTTTTACAATTACGTGAAAAACTTCGTGGAACATTTTGTCAAGTATCTTTTGACAATTTCTTCACAAGTCCTACCTTCATGAAAATTCTTATTGAGAGTGGAATCTATAATTGGGTACGGCAAGAGTGAACAGAAAATATATGCCAAAAACCTGAAGGTAAGTACAAAGTAATAATTACGAATGGAGTCATACGCATCAACAAGAAAACGAAATATTTTTCGAGTTTCAAGTTAACATATTAGAAATATGTTCCCATTTTCTGTGATACTTGTAATTTGTATGTAAACTAAGAAATGTAATCATCTTAGTTGTGGCATCCCTATTGTAAAAAATACTTTTCTGTGTATATTGGCATGATATTATAAATTTACAAACCCTATCTTGGCCTATGACAAGTGTAGATTCCAAATGAAGGTGTTGCACTACTCAGCATGCAACATAATTATGTACTTATTTGCATAACATCATTGGACGTATTAGATCAGCAACAGTTGGTATGTTATCGTCATCGAAGGTTGGTTTACATGCGATGATAGATGACTTGTTTGCAGGAAGACAAACAAATGAAAGGTAATGTTGATATGAAGCATACCCAACCAGTTAATTCGCTGCAAATGGCTAGCTGTCAGACTTGCTACCATATAATGAAATATATACGTAAATTTTATTTTAATTTTTTGTTCATAAAAAGTATACAAATAAGTAACTTGTATGTTATATACATATTTACTGCAAATCGTTAGAGTAGGCAGTGGCATTTAGTACAAGTGATTACAAATAGGCTATAATGAAGATACCGCTATCTGCATGGTACGTTGTGCTCGAATCAGTTAAGATATTATTTGCTATTTATGTCGTTGTCTTCGCGAATGATGTCGAAGGTGCGAACAAAATTCACAAGGCCTACATGAGGCAGAAAGCGTCCAGTAGCAAGGTTGCTCACGGTGGGTTTCAATCCGATTATCACCTAAAAAATTCTCCAGTAAAACTGATTGCAGTCCATGTAGTGTGAAATGTCAATTTTTAAAAAAAATCATCGAGCTATTTTCGAGAAACTTCAAATTTTAGATTTTTTCATAAAAAATCCTCCAAAGAAGCTGTTTGCATTTTTTTGATCATACCATGTAAGCACACTTGAGAAATATCAATCCCACCAATTTTCATTGAGATGGTTCCAAGAAAATTCAAGTTTTGAGTTGTTGAGTAGTATGAATATATCTTAGTTGATAAAAATATCTTTGGAAAACTTGTTCACATCTTTGAATGTACTCCGCTATATGTAAGTGTAGTTGAAAAAGGTCGAACTTTCTTGAATATTTTTTATCAAACTCTCCTCGAGAAAGTTCAAATTTTAAATTTCTAGTTAGTTCTATTTGTCTTGGCACGGAGACTAGTTATATCTTAGTCTATATATAAGTCTAGTTAGTTCTTATTATGATAGAATTTCAATTATCCCATACCAAATAGTAACATCTCAAGCAGAAATGAAT
This sequence comes from Prostheceraeus crozeri, assembly GCA_907163375.1. Lineage (NCBI taxonomy): Eukaryota > Metazoa > Platyhelminthes > Polycladida > Euryleptidae > Prostheceraeus > Prostheceraeus crozeri. The sequence goes on from CAJQUW010009685.1 coordinate 193,247, forward strand.
GGTAAATCCCGGTTTTACAGTTGAAGAACGAAACTTTATTTTAACGATAAATTTTATTGATTAAAATGTCGACTGTTGTAGGCAATAATTGTCGAAAGTAGGTCAATAGCTTCTTCCCTTAATTGGGGTGTGTGGTGTCCATGATTTTGTAGTTTTTCCATGTTTCAGAAAAGTCATGATGACATGACTCGTCGGATTGTTCACCTCACGGCCACAGCCCGGTTCCTTTCAGTTCGCTATACGGCTGCACGTGGATATGATGATGATGAATAACGTTCGCTAATGATCAAGTCAGAAAATGACTGCTATTTTGATTTTTTATTGATAAAGTAAAAGAGACTTAACTAGTGCGACAAAGGAACTAAGAAATGTAGCGGATGTGTGATCGTTTCCTTTTCAATTGGACGAAAGCAGACTTCAGCAAGAGGGATTTCAAGGACCATACCGATCTTCAACAGGCCGCGTTGCACTGGGCTCGACAACTCGAAGAAGATGCTCTGCGGCGAGAGGTCAAGAAGTTGATTGACCACTGCCAAGCAGTGATTGACTCCGAAGGATCCTATGTTACTAACTAGAGTGTCTTTTTTCTGTTGAATAAATTACTCTTTCTAATAGACCATTATTCTCATTAAATTCGGGACAAGCTTGATTTCATCATCAACAGGATCGACGATCGGGCATTTTCCGAAGTTTGGAGAAAAGCAAAAACGATGCAGTCTAAAGAAAAGGTTGAGAGAAAACGTTCGTTTCTTGCGATACATGTGCTGTGCCCTTATGTTTGTTGAGAGAAAGAAATTGCCTTCCAGATTGACGAATGATGGGAAGTTATGAGTGATGCGGTCAATATCCTGATTACATTCAGATGAGTTAGGCTACAGAATATCGTCGACTGACTACTTTCCCATCAGTTTATAAGGTATGAAATTGTAGCTCAATCTTTCTGTATCGCTCTTGAAAATTTTGCATTATTTTGATGCACACAGATACCACGATTTTTGCAATTTCCATAAGGACATGAGTTAACATGCATATTGCGCCATACATAATATACATTGACTAAAATTGGATAAGAGCTTTAATTACTGATTCAATATACATGTAGGAAGAAAACAATTCATGAAAAAAATCTAAATTTTACCCTTACCGGCGATTGGGTCACCAGTGACCAAGTCTAGATTTTGGACATTTAGTAGATGTATAACAATATGAATACAGGCATATTAAGTCATCTTATTCCTTTGACATTCAAATGAATAAAAAAATTGGTAACATTTCTTTCCAATTTCTTATCGTCGCTAAAAGACTTCTCCAATTGCTCTCTATCCTTCGCCCCACTGGGAAGGGGGCTACCGAAAACTTCATCCAGCTCCAGAACGAAGAATGATACAAACTCCAAATTTTAGACAGCTTACTACATCCGTATTCTACTGCTTTTCACCGATTTTAAATAACATCAGCTCAATACCTTCCACACACACCCGTCGGCTGGGTCGATCAAGCGGTCAAAAATGCGAGCCCTTAGCGACCACTTTTTTGACATCTACTATCATATCTAAGAACTACTACATAGGTCTCTCAAATCATCTATTGGCTATTCGCCTGCAGGAACAATTTTAAAAAAATTCAAATTTCAAATATTGAATTCCATTATGCAATTTTTTGATTTCTATGTATCTGGTTGCAAATGATTTGTACTGTCATACTTTGATAAAGTCTTATCTAGAAATACCCAAAGATTATGCAGAAACACATTCTTACAAATTTAGACCTACTTAGCCGTCAAAATTCAAATATTTTTGAAAAAAAATCAAATTTTAAATTTGAATTTCATGATATTTTTTTCATCTCTATAACTGCATAGATACGATTTCTATTGCCATTATTTGATAATTATGTATTCATAGTTGTTTCAGATTATTCAGAAGCACATTTAAATGTACTAATAAAGAGAAATTTAACGATCAAAATTCGAAATTTCTAATTAGAAAAAAATGAATTCCAAAATATTTTCCCCATTATCGCTGTTTTTGTGAGTGCAATATTGAGGCGTAGGCTTATATCACATCTGTTATGTACATTAATGTACTACATTGATAGCAACGACAATCTATCAAACAATCATATGATGATATTGTTAGCCATATATGCAACGTGGCGGTTCATAAGTTACCGACATAATGATATTCTGGTTAACAAACCTATGCGAATTTTATGACATTATACAGTCCGTTTCATAAAAAGTGGATCATCCTAAAATTTAACTAAATATAACATAAGTATGATACAGAAAGCATTTTTCATGTTATTTCATGTCCCTAATATATTTAAATGTCATTATATAATCTGATAAGCTATGATACAGTAATGTTTCTTAAGAAGCCAATATTTTGTCGCCCTACCCTTATTGTCAATGACATTAACAATTCGTCTAGGCATTGATTCGATGATATCGTTGATGTTTGACTGATCTAACTTTCTCCACTCTCTTTTTAACAGTGACGTAAGTTGTGATACGCCATCTGTAGGTAGCAGTGAACGACGAACGTTACGTTTTAGAATACTCCATACATTTTCTATGGGATTCAGATCAGGAGAACGAGCTGGCCAAGATAATGTCCTAAGCCCTAATTGAGACTTGCATAAGTTGACTCTACTACTCCTGTGACACGTAGCATTATCATCCATAAATAACCAAGTCGATGGATCACCAAGTTGATCTGTCATTTGGCCAATGTTCATTCGTAAAACATTCACATAGCGTTCAGAATTCATGGTTCCTTGCTGTATGTGAAGTTCAGAGCGGCCATTGGTCCAAATGCCAGCCCAAATCAGTAGAGTCGCACCACCTTGTACCCGGGGACGATGTAAATGTCTCGGAATTTCCTGATCAAATTTTATCCATAATCTCAATCGACCATCACTATCCTTCAGACGGACTGATGCCTCATCAGACCAGACAACCCGATCCCATTGATTTCGCCAGTGACAATGACTCATTGCCCATCTGAGACGTCTTTTTGTATGCTGATCTGATAATTCGATCTGAGAGGGCCTCTTACAGCTCTTGAAATTCGACTCAATAAGTCTTCTACGAATAGTGGACTTAGAAATAGACGAGTCTAGTGCAGCCATCTCAGTTAACGAGAGACTTGGATCAACTTTAACAAATCTCAAAATTGGGCGGTCTCTACGTTTGGATGTTTTGCGTGGACGGCCAGAGCACTCTTTACGACAGAGTCGAAAATCATCATTATGCCATCGATGCACATTTGTGTAAGGGACATTTAGTCGCTTGCTTGTAGCTCGCAAAGAAAAGCCTAGTTCTAGCAAGGCTGACACTTTGCCTTTTGTGAATGCGATCTCGTTATTGTTCATTTGTGCTTTGTATTGTTTTCAACCGGTAAGAGATAGATTTCTAGCTGAAAGCAATCAGGAGTGCTGCCAACACCACCGCAACGAAGTCAGGAAGCTATGGAACATGAAGTCCAGTTAATCACATGTAGCAGTTACATTATTGTTGATGAATAATGGTGCTATACTGGCTCTGATTGACCGATTTTCTTTATTTTTGTTTTGCTTGATAGCTTTTGGCTTGTAGAACAACATATTACATAACAAAGGAAACAAATGTAATTTTATAAGAGTGAGGTATGATTTTGTGTAACATTGCTAAATGAAGATCAAATTATCTACTACTTTTTTATCTATAGCAGGAAAACAACTCAATATTCATGCTTGAAATTTCCAACAATGATATTAGTAAGCACAACTGACATATCTTCCACATTTCAGAGAAATTCGTTCAAGTTTGGCGGAGTTAGACAAAGTTGAAGTTAAGGCGATGTTTAAGGGTGATCCATTTTTTATGAAACAATCTGTATATAAATTTGTTATCTACATGACTTTATGCACTGCAGACGTATTTTTTCTTGTACCGTGATTATCACAATATCCATTTCCTTCATGGGAACTCATATACGAAAAGATGCTTCGGACATAACATTAAAGATCTTGTTGTTGTTTGACAAACTGTGTAGATTGTCATTGCCGCTGAGTGTTCAGCGGCAATGAAAACCGAACGCCTGAAATTCTTGTCTCTCCTTCTCACTGACACCGCAGTTGATTTGATCACTATTCACTCGCGCTGCAGCATAGAATTCAGATGTCCATGCTATTGTCCTCTCCTAACATAGATATCTATTAATCCGACCTCTATGCACTACAGTATCTGCTCTGTCAAGAATATCTGTCTGTCTGATAATGGTATAAAACAGGATGAATTATATTCATGAACGCCGTGTCAACATAATTGATTTTAATGCGCGAGCTTCCAAACTGTTTATCTGCCGCAACTGGTGCGCTTGATCACTATTTACAGTGCCAATATTCTAACGATACGACATTACGACTTGATTCTTATCGCGTGTTATCTTTTGTGATGGCACATGCACATACAAACAAAGGTAGAAGTCATGAAGAAAACAGATATAGAGTATGCCTTATATGTATGGAAAAAGGAGACTGTCCAATCACGGATGCCGTTTTACGAAGAATCCGAGCTTTCTTTATAGAAAACTATACAACAAACGATGACTGCCTACCTGCTGCCATTTGCTCGAATTGTCGCTCAAATCTTCTCAAAATTGTGTGAAGGAACGGGGTATCTTGCCGGAAGTTTATGATTTTAGCCTTGTGAAACCAGCTTTTGAAATAAACACGCGATCAGTTGGCCATACATTTTGTGAATGCTTGATATGTCAAATTGCAAGAAAAAAAAGGAACGTGTATACCAAAACGTAAAAAAGGTCGTCCTACTATCAAGTCCCCTGATTCAATGATGTCTCATGATACAAGAAATAGTGTGCAAGTTATATGCGTTCAATGCAAATCTCCGGTTGGCCGTGGTATCACTCATAAATGTACAGTCAGCACTCTTCGACAAAATATAATAGATATGTGCAAAGATTCTGATAAACGTACGCAGGATGTTGTAGCCAGCAGTATGATTTCACATAGGAGAGAATCATCTTCTTCTGAGCGACATCATGAACCAAATTTTCATCAGCATTTAGATCTCGAAACAAGAGGGCCAAACCGAATCAACCTTGCTATAAATGATCAATCACCAAGAAGCATTGCTGCGAAAAATCTGAGCAATTTACAATTGTCCCTGGGAGCTTCGAACTCCGCCATGATTCACAAGGTTATGCCGTTCCTGCGAAGTACTCTTGGTAAAAGTGTTATTGAGTCAAACAGTGATGATTATTTTCGAAGTCGAGATAGTGCTCTCAGTGACTTGTTCTCTTTAGAATTCCAAGTATTTGATGAGATATCTAAGCCTGTTGTGTTTTGTAATGACTTAGTCCAATTAATTCAGCACATCTGCGATGATCGACAGATTGACAGCAGCCACACTAACCTTCAATTGAAATTAGGACTCGACGGTGGTGGAGGCTATTTCAAGATTTGTATGTCCATACGTACCTCAATTGACAATGTTTCATCGTCTTCTGCGACAGGATTTTTGGATTCGAGTGTCAAACGAATTATAATACTGGCAATTGTTCCTGATATAAAAGAAAGTTACACAAATGTACGGTTATTATTGGACTTACTCAAAGTAGCTAATCTGGATTTCAAATACACCTACGCAGTTGATTTTAAATTGGCTAATATTGTTGCTGGGATACAAGCACACGGGAGTTCATACCCATGTGCTTTCTGCAGTTGTCCGAAAATAAAATTTGGGACTCCTTCTTCAGGAAGCTATCCTCTTCGCACAATAGGATCAGTTAAAACCGAGGCAAATAGGTATCGTGATACTGGAATTGCAAGATCATGCCAGAGCACAACGAATCCCCCATTAATCAATGGAGAAGATCATGAAATGATAATCAGCCTTCTCGCACCTCCGGAATTACACTTAATGTTGCGTGTATTCAACAAAGTTTTTCGCCAAATGGAGTCATTATCCCCACGTTCTGCTGAAGTTTGTCGGCAGTGGGTTTGTCGCGTAGGAATAACTCGCCCAAAAATGCATTCCGGCGAATTGTGCAACATGTGCCGCTTGTTGCTGATGAAGACTGATAAGCTCCAAGCAATATGCGAGTCAAATGGTTGTCTGGAACTTGTTCCCTACAAGCAATTACTTCAAGAGTTCAATCGTGTTCGTATCACTTGTTTCGGACAAGAATTGGACCCAAACTTCAATTGTTCTATTAAAGCATTTGAAAAAAGTTACAGCGAATTGCCCATTAGTGTCACTACCAGCGTCCCCATTGTAACGAAGCGTCTCATACAGTTCTGAAAAAACTAAAACATTCAGCTCTTGGACCATATAGTGAGCAGGCCTCTGAGTCCGTTCATTCGGACTTCTCGGCAATGTATTGCAGTAGCAGCAAAGTTGGAGAATCAAATCCAAAATACGGCAAGTCTTTTGGAATGTGTTGTGCGCTATAATGGACGCCACTTGTAAATGGATGACTTCAAACTTTATATTCATGACTGTTTCATTTGCGATATTGCTAATGACATTTTATAAGTTGATGTCAATGTATTAGTTAATATAAGTGACTCAAAATTGAAATGCATATATTTTTTGGTACTGCGAATGAGGCCTCGTCAGGGATATCGGGGTTCGTAAATAAAACCTATTTTTACTAATATTAAAAAGTATTTTGATCGTTAAATTTCTCTTTATTAGTACATTTAAATGTGCTTCTGAATAATCTGAAACAACTATGAATACATAATTATCAAATAATGGCAATAGAAATCGTATCTATCCAGTTATAGAGATGAAAAAAATATCATGAAATTCAAATTTAAAATTTGATTTTTCAAAAATATTTGAATTTTGACGGCTAAGTAGGTCTAAATTTGTAAGAATGTGTTTCTGCATAATCTTTGGGTATTTCTAGATAAGACTTTATCAAAGTATGACAGTACAAATCATTTGCAACCAGATACATAGAAATCAAAAAATTGCATAATGGAATTCAATATTTGAAATTTGAATTTTTTTAAAATTGTTCCTGCAGGCGAATAGCCAATAGATGATTTGAGAGACCTATGTAGTAGTTCTTAGATATGATAGCAGATGTCAAAAAAAGTGGTCGCTAAGGGCTCGCATTTTTGACCGCTTGATCGACCCAGCCGACGGGTGTGCACACAATGAGATTTCAGAAATTTGAATGTGCGGCAGATTTGTCGAATTTAGCACTATTTTTGTTTTGAATGTTTTCAGGTGTCCCTATATCAACATCAAAACTATTCTAATTTATAAAAGAAAGAGTTTTCGTGTCAATTTGAACAGAAAATGATAATGATTTGTAAATTCTAAGTAAACTTCGATGCTTTGAATTCAAAATTTCAAAAATTGAAATTGTGGCAATTTCAAAAAACATAGTAAAAATCCATCTTTTTGACATTACATTTGACCTTCACAGTGACCTTGAATATCAAAACAACGATAATGTTCTGACTTGTCATCATGAGAGCCTTCATTTGGTGCATTTTGTCTTGAATTTGGACGCCGAAGGCCCTGTCTCTTTTACTTGTAACTTTATTTTGTGAATATGGCAATGAATATATGGATTCTTTGGTCTGCCTTGAACACTTTGAAAACATGACTAACCTCTCGACGCTTGGTCAACTACGTCAATATTTTCATCGATTTTCCTTGTTCCTCGACTCGTTAAATTGCCATTTCGATATTCGGGGATGATGTTACAAGCCACCACGGCGGAATGTTAATTTTTGATTTACATCACTTCGAAAAATTAATGAACAAAATTAATCAACAATTAATCTTTGCAGTGGCAATGGTTGCTTGGCTTATGACAACGCCTCTGTCACAATGTGCACAACATCACAAGTTAGGGTTTTCCTACTTATGATTTCATTTCGTTCCACAGTCATGGTTAAAACTATAGCGCAAATACATGCTACTCCTTCGTTCTTCTGTAGGCCTATATTGATGTATAGTATAATATGCTTAGAAACATAATGAGATTTGATTCTCTTATACAAGAAAATGTTTCTCGAATCCCAAATTTCATCTGTGAAAATATAAAATAACAAGAAATGGCCTGTTATTTCAATTTATTCTACAGATAAAACATCGGATTAAAGGAGTTTTCACCGGCTTCATATGTTGTCCTAAGGAGAATACTATAATTTACAAATAAAGAATTTTTTGGAAAAATGATTTAATTAATGAAAAATGCAATGCTATGTTGTCTAATATGGGCGATTCATTACAAATGTTTTAAGTATGGTGACGTCGCCAAAATCAAAAAATGATTTGATAATTTTATCTCTACAAGTTTCAATTGGCAAAAAGAATACTGAGATTGACAAAATTTAATCAGGAGAAATATCAAAAGAGGAAGTGAGAGGCCATCCAGTCCATAAAGTTTCAAAATGCAAACAGTTTAAAGTCATTTCCACTTTTTACATGCATAAACTACTTAGTACAAGATATTATTTCTCATAAAAATAGAAATCACAAAAATCATATGGATGTTGGAGATTTGGGTTCATAGATCGCTGACCGTTGTAGCGCATGCTGCATATAAAGACCATGAGGCCAGTCAGTCATTAGTTGGCTAATGAATTTCAATTCCTCCATTTTTCGATGTTGATTTCTCTCTGTCACCCTTAAATCTTTTTCCAGGTGTTGATATTCTATATAATGATGAGAAAACATCCTTTCTTCATCTCCATGATGGACGTCAAACTGTCATCTTATTGCCAATTGAAAACTGTAGAATTTAAATAATCAATTCATTTTTAATTTTTACAACGTTTCCACATTTAAAATCCATTGACAACGCATCGCCTATCCGATCCGTCGCCTGGAGTCGTTTGGCCGAAAATTATTTTCTCATTTCACTAGATTCATTGCAAATGAAATACAGTTGTACATTGAGTATCAAATGCTTTGCCAGATTTTCAGATGCAAGCAGGTTCATTCACCTTTATGTAGGTCTATTCAAAAGCATGATTGTGTCTTTTGTAATGCTATTTAAGCCTTTTTACCAGACTTGCCGTTGGACTGATAGTCTCGCCAAATCCCAACCAAATTCCAAAAAGAATTTTCATTGGGATTCCAACCCAATCCCAATGCCGAGACGGATATTAATGATCATTCTATGTAATTACAATTCATCGCGGATTGAGCAGCTTTAGGCACCTGCTACATTGCAAAAGAGAGAGATTGTGTCATTGTTATCTCATTGAGTTTGAATATCCCATCGAAAGCGAACCTACCGTTTTTAGATGTACCTAGTAACTGTTAGAAGTCACCTTTAGTCATCGAATTCATTTATTCACTGGCTGCCGCAGTCATGCAGCAGGCCATGTAACACAGTTCAACAGCGGACAATAGAATCTGCACAATGACACTCTAACACTCTCCCCCTTCTAGAGTGAATTCAAATTTGAATTCTACACGTAAGCACAAATAATTATTTCATCAAGAAATGATGCGTAAATTTCGGACATTTACAACAGTTCCGTCATCTAATGTTGCTGTAACAGGAGAAGGTCTCTGAATAACTTGGTGACGACCAACAAAAAAAGGATCAAGAGACGATTTACAAGTAGAAGGATTCCGGACTGCAACGAAAGTACCGATATGTGGAGCTTTTACAGGCTTTTCATGTGTATGAACTTTCGAATCCGATAAGTCGGAAGGCCAATCTGATGGGACACGAGGAACACGCAGATAGATGAGTTCGAAAGCCGATGGACCATCCAGAAAACTCATTCTATTGACGTCGTAGACTGACTTTTGTAATTCTGTATGCCAGTTTGTGACACAGCGTAGACGATCCTTCAGAGTTCGATGAATGCGTTCCACTAATGAATTACCCTGAGGGTGATACGAAGTCGTCAAAGACCTTTTGATATTGTATCGCTTCATTACATCTTGAAATATTTTACTCAAGAATTGGGCACCTCTGTCAGAATGAACTCGGTTAGGCGGCCCATATCGATAAACCCAATTATTCAAAAACGCAGTGGCACACGTATCAGCACGGATATTAGTCAAAGCCACGGCCTCGAGCCAACGTGTAGCATGATCCACCATAGTCAAAAGATATTTGTAGCCACCGTGAGTAGATGATAGCGGCCCAACGAGATCAATACTGACAAATTGAAAAGGTTTGACTTCTGGAGCTCTAGGTAGAGAAACCTGAGGAACATTGAACTGTCGATAGGATCGAGAAGCACATGTAGAGCAGTCTGAAATCAAATTGTTGATTGTATAACGCATACGTGGGAACCAATATCCGGCACCAATAAGGGCATTTCTCGTTTTGTTGATACTGAAGTGGCCATGATTATGATATTGTAGAACAAGGTCTGAGATCATGTTGGCTGGCACAACCAGATGTCCGTAATATCGCAAACGACCAGCTTCATCCTGAGTGTACCCTCTCTTAACGCGATGAGATTGCAATTGATTCAAAATATTCATACAAAATGAGTCATTTTTTTGAAAAGTAGGCCAATCCATGTCAGACAGTGAAAATGTCGCAGCTACATAGTTCCATCACTCACCATATTGGAATCAATTCGACTTAAGGCATCCGCCACGAAGTTGTCACTACCACGTCTGTAAAAAATATCAAATTCGAATTCTTCCAAATCCATCAACCAACGGGCTTGGCGACCATTTCTAGCTTTCGACTGTCGTACATAAACCAAGGGCTGGTGATCCGTGTAAACAGTAAATTTCTTGCCATATAGGTAGGGACGAAAATGTTTGATTGACCAAACCAAAGACAAAAACTCTCTGTCAGTTGTTGAATATCGAGTCTCAGGCGCTGATAACTTCCGACTTGCAAAGGCAACTGGTGGACCATTCTTCTGATATAGAACACTTCCAATTGCTGTATCGCTAGCATCCACATCAAGAAAGAAATCACAGTTGAAATCTGGTTGCGACAGAGATAACCTCTCACAAAAGGAAGATTTTATGAAGTCAAATGCCACCTGACACTCTTCAGTCCAAATAAAACTCGACTTTGCACAATTTTCTAGATGATTCAATGGTACAGCTTTCGATGCAAATTGATGGATGAAGCGGGAGTAAAAACGGCACATGCCCAAAAATCGCTTTAAATCCTTTGGTGTTCGAGGAATGGGAAAATCTTTGATAGCTTGTATCTTGCTAGGATTCGGACGGATGTGACTCTCTTCAATAACAAATCCCAAATAGTCTACAGATTTTCTTCCAAAGTGACATTTGGACGGCTTGAGTTTTATGTTGGCTTTTTGTAGTCTCGCAAACACAGATTCAATCAACTGCAAGTGTTCAGAGATATCTGAGGATGATGGCACTATCATGTCATCTAAGTATGGTATCAAATTCAAGTCACCGATGAGAGTTGTGAGAAATCGCTGAAATGTTGCAGGTGCATTACACAAACCAAACGGCATGCACGTGAATTGGTAAAACTTATTTCCTGCTTGAAATGCTGTTTTTGGTTTTGATTGCTCATCCAACGGAACGTTCCAATATGCCGCAGCGATGTCGAGGGTCGTAAATAATGAAGACCTCGAAAGTTTATCCAACAAGGCATCAATATGTGGAAGAGGGAAGCGGTCTCTCTTCGTTACATCATTCAATTTTCTGAAGTCAATTGCAAAGCGTTTAGTTCCGTCTTTCTTCGATACACGTAGCACAGGGAAAGACCACGGCGAATTACTGTCTTCAATGATGCCTGCCTCATACATCTGTTTCACATCATTTACAATTTCAGCTTCCTCCACTGGTGAACGACGGTAAGGCTTGATTGAAATAGGATGAGCGTCCCCCGTATCGATAGTATGGTATAGTAAATCAGTTCTTCCAAAATCCATCTTGTGACAGGAAAATATATTTCTATAATTCCATAATAAAGTTTCGAGTCTCTTTCGATCATCATCATTCCAGTCCGGTAACGAAAAACGTTGCAAAAAATCTGTTTTATCTATTGAAGGTATTGCTCCAACAAATTTTATATCATTTACATTATTGTGGAATGCAATTTCACAGTCTAATCTATGCAAATTTTCAGTCCCCATGATAATTCCAATTGGTGAGTCAATAACAAAAAAATAACAGCCAATATGTTTATTATTCACTAAAATATTCAAATGCACAGTCATACGACTTGAAAACCAATTTCCATCTACCGCCACCCATGAGTCCTCAGCAACGGCGAAACGAGGAAAAGTCGCTTTGCACTCACGCTCCAGAATTTTCAACGTTTCAAAACCAATGAAACTTGTAGGAGAACCAGAATCCATCAATACATCTTTATTTATACCTTCCACCAATAACTTTGTATAAGCAGCAGTAGTAGGTGGGCGTACTGCTGCGGCAATTAGTTTTTTTGGAGCTTGGGACATTTGTTTCTTCTGTGACCTTGTTCCTGGCAGTGATAGCAGCGTAATTTCGGGCACTGAGATATAAGATGACCAGTCGCTTTGCAATAGAAACAGCATTCCATATTCTTCGTTTGGCTCATTGGTCTAACAGCTGCTGAGATTGGACTGGGAGAAAAAGGAATCAACTCTAAGAGGGACACTAATGCCTTCGTTGAGATTGTCTTGTCTCTACTCACTTCCAGATAAGCAATTTGTTTCAAAGAATTTGGCAAGATCTCGAGAAAACGTTGTCGAATAACTGCGTCTGACGCTGAGAAATAATATCCAATTTCCAACAAGTCATAATAACATTGCCGCACATCAGATCCACATGTAATATCATAGAATGCCTTTGTAACATCAGCCGGCTTCCGCGATAATCGCCACTCGGATTCAATCACTGCAAGTAATGACGAAACAGTTGTCCTGCCATCGATTTTTATTTCCCGTAGAAGTGAAATGTCAACACACAAAACTATCATGTTTATGCATGTTTCATCCTTCAAATCTGGATCTTTCTTCCGTTCAATATCTAGATAGGCCACCAGTTGCATTTTCCATGTCGAGAAGCAGACAGTCTCAGAAGTCAATTTGGCAGGTTTCATACTTGCGACGCCAGTGTTAGAAGTCACCTTTAGTCATCGAATTCATTTATTCACTGGCTGCCGCAGTCATGCAGCAGGCCATGTAACACAGTTCAACAGCGGACAATAGAATCTGCACAATGACACTCTAACAGTAACCAATGAGTAAAAAATTGCAATCCACAATTTTCCTCAAGATAATTTTGAGAAATCCTAAATGAATCAATTGGATGCATTTTGTGTAATATGTGCGATAATCACAAAAATTTGTTATTTTAAAGAATCAGTCATCTTGATGTTATAAATATCAGCTCGAATTCAACTTCACTTTCAAGAAATAGATGCTTCGAGCATCAGTTGGAAATTCATGGTAGATTACTTTGATGAACGATACATTTTAAAGAGTTATTGCATGAGAACGCAATGTTGGGAGAATGTCTTACTGTGATAGTTTAGCGGCGTTGAATACTGCCCAAGTTACTGTGATAGTTTAGTGGCGTTGAATACTGCCCAAGAGACTTTTGTTAACTACATTTTGTCTGCTTCCATCTTAGATATGCATCGTGCAGAAAAATTGCAGCGACTTAATTCCAAAAAGGAATAAATTCTCTAAATGTATTGTGAGGCATGACAATGTGTCAATTCAATGACTTGGAATCAGCTTAGTGTAAATTACTGGCGAAAGTTCTTGCTTTTCCATCGTGATGATGGCATCTAAGTCCGCGTTCACTTCTAGTCTTCTTCTCAGATAGCCACTGATCTGCGCGCTATCTTCATGTAAGTTGATGTTGTGCAGCTCGGCATGTGCTTCTGAGATTGAGGCTTCGAACTTCTGAATTAATTTGGGTAAGTTCTCGTAATTCCGCTTTACTTTCCTGAGCGATTCAGCGACACTGGCGCTGTTGACGGCAGTTTTTTTGCGTTTCCTACGATTTTCCCGTCGTCTACGTAATCGTTTACGATGTCGCTCACTTTAACCCTCAGAGACCTGAGCTTTTTCACACCCTCTGAGACCTGAGGGGGTTAACAGTGGACCCCTTTAACATATTCTTAGTTTACCTGCTTAAATCGATATCAAAACATTAGGAAAGTTGATTTTAAGTAAAACAATGATGTTTGCGTGTAGCAGGTCGGTATAATGAATCTCTTGAGTGACTTTCAGCCTTCTCAGTAAACACGTGCGAAAATATGGTGTTTTTGTAAGTCAACCACATTTAGTACAGCATCATTTGTACTAGGAGGCGGCTTCACGATATTTTGTGTCACCATAAAGCCTCAGATAGTTGATTTTGATGAAATTGACTTAATTCATGCAGCTAATCCTTTCCATTTTTACATTCCTTCAAATTTGTCCAAAGCTATCAGAAATAGACCTAAAATGAGTCAAAATTGCTATACTTCTAGAACCAAAAACAGCTGTGGAGATCTCAAACTTATCATTATTGCTGTGAAAAGTTTGTCATCAATCAGTTTTTGGTGCTCAACTATGAATATAATGATAGCTTTCATTTCGGACATCGATTTATGTCGAGTTGTTCATATAGGCCAACCAGTCACGCGAGATCATGTGCGAAAGCAAAATATTCACATTTTGCGATCTTCCAACACATTGCACATCTACGAGCATAATGCAAACAATGAATCAATGACTTTCACTCTTTATACACCATCGTGGACATGTTTGAAATCATTTTTCATCTAATTACAAAAATTTTGTGATGGAATTTCTACACCCTCTGAGATCTGAGGGGGGTCCAGTGGACCCCCTTGGCCTATCTGGCATACTTCTACTGATTCAATTGAAATGAAATAACACATGCAGATTCACTGTCAGAAATGATGATTTTGTATGGGCTTGAGTGGTCGATATATCATCAGCGTAAAAAATGAAATAGAAAAATGTGGCTCCGGGGGTCCACTGGACCCCCTCAGGTTTCTGAGGGTTAAGAAAATTCTCTGCGTAATAGAAAGCCACACTCAACCAGTCTAAGACTACAGAAGCATGACCAAAATATGACTAATTATGATCAGACACAGAAAAGATGACAAAATATGACCTATTCATAAAAATATGACATGTCATGAAAAAATTGCCATAGTGACGAGAATTGATTGAAATTGACAAATATTCTTGGTTATCAAAAAATATCAAAAGTTCCAAAAAGTTGTGGTCATTGCTGTTATAGTTTTGAAGCAATATCATGAAAAATGTCTGACGGTTCTCCAGGAGCATTTCCAGGGTAAATTTGGTTATTCGATTATGGTTAATCAAACCGAGAGGAATCATATTCCAGTCAAACAAGCCAGATTCTGGTTGACTGATCGGTCATTCACTTGCATGCGGTTTTCGCTTTACTCAACCGAAGAATTGAAATCTACCTAACTAACACTGGTTCATGTTCTGTTTAACAATGATAAGGTTACTTTGACCAGTGCGTTTCAAATTATGTTATTGAACAGTATGCGGTCATTCTAACGAGAGTATCAGATTGTAAGACAGCAAATTTGTCCTGTCTCTTATTTGTCTCTCATTTGTATTCGAGCTAGATTACCAAGTTGCGGCTTAAGTTAGAATTAAAAGCTTGAAGGCATCGGTAAATCAGAAGAATGACGACTATCTTTCTGCTAGGAGTTGGGGTAATCAGACGTAGCAGAAAACGTGGATGCTACCAATAGAGTAGGGATATATAGGTGGAGTGTCGACTCAAAAAAGTATCTGTATACAGCGAAAATTCTTACATTAAAATAAAAGATTCAGTTTTTTGCGAGATTGCGTTCACGTGGGCCAAAAAATTATTTCAGCAGTTCTAAACAATTTCAAAATTTTGTCAATTTATATACGACCGAGATGACTTCTCTATGTAAGTAGTATGAAACAAGTTGGATATCAAGAGGAATAAATATTTGCTAATAAGCATCCTAACTAAGAGAAAATTAAGCTGATTATCAAGGGAATTTCATGATCCGCTTTATAATGGAAGTCTTCATGAAAAAGTCGACATCTTATTGTGCTTTCTTGGCTGAAATTTTATATTTCCAATTCATGAAATCAATAGCAGCTGATCGAGTTGCCAATTTAACAAATATTACCTCTCCAAGGCTGTCATGACACGGACAATATGTAAAATAATATCATTTCCTTCTGCTTTGTTATCATGATCAATCAGTTCCGTTGTAATTTCTTCAAAACTGCATGAATGTGCATATCTCACATTTGGAAACAATTCCGACTGCATCTCCTTTGAGTTCATTTAATAAAATCGAAAGTGTATGCACATTGGGGATTTAATAAATGCGGAGTTACCACTCTACCTAACATACCGTACTTACTCTATGATGCGACCGACAATGCTACGTTCGTCTGGAATTGCGACTTTGACAGCACGTTTGCATGCTCGTGCTCTGGCAGAGTGGATGGCATCGAACTCAGAAAGACATGTCTCTCTACCGACTATTTACGAACTTTCGAATTTAGGAGACCTTCGATTCAAACTCTTGGCAGAGTTTGAAGAGCTATTCGCTTCCGAAAACTTCCTTCCTAGAACCTTTACCATCACCAACTTCACCTCTTCCAGTCGCGAGTGCTTCTTGAGAGCGCTGCAATGCTGCTTCAAGCAGCTTTCGAATCCGTCTTGAACTTGATTGCTCGTCCTTCCTCCTATACCCGTCGCAGGTACTTTACGATGAATGAAATGTTGGCAAAGGTTTTGTGCGAGAAGCTCGCATGTATCCCACACTGTTTGACAGCCACTATCTCTCCAGCGTTTTCTCGTCGCCATTTTCACATAAAGAACGAATGGAACATTGATACTTATCGCACAGCGAACGATAACAAGAGCTCCCGTGCGACAATCAACTAGTGGATTGGTTATCGCACGGCGAGCTTTTTTCGTTGCTTATTGCACTCCTACAAATCATGGCTGTATGCAACCATCACGACTGTTGCTCCCAGTGCAATAACTATTACTTAGTGATGATTACGCGTATTCTAGTGGAAAGTGAGGCACGGAAAGTGATTAAGAGAATCCATTTTTGTTTGATGAATGAAGTCATGCCACAATAGAACTGTAGCTACATGGTATGTAATAGTTATTGCACTGGGAGCAACAGTCGAGCGCGTAGCGCGAGACTGGCTTCCATTGCGATAACTAACTTATCGGCACTGCTTTCTGTGCACGGTGTCACACAAATCTTCCCTTTTTCTTGTGTGAGCACATGTGTAGCACACGTGCAGCACGCTTCAGACCACTCTGGCATTGAAACACGAACTGGACATTTCTCTTGTGTAGTTGACAGAGACACGAAGAGATTCAAGAGAAGATGAGAAGTTAATATGTAGTCAGAATTTCACTGAGTTGTCTCTTAGTGCCATTTAGATGATCTCCATATGAGGACTAACCGTCAAACATAAAACGTTATTGATTGTTCGTTTAAATCACTTCGATTTTATTGTAATTTCTAAGTGTGATTTTAGGGATGTTTTATGGAACGTGTTATGAGGAGCACGCGTCATACCGCTGTGGAACAGAAACCCGGAGTAATTATTTCTCTAATACATGTATGAGTGACAGCGACATGTGATAATTAATTGGGAGTCTGCAGTCCGAGAATTGAGAGAAGATGATTAGAATCAAACACTTAGATTTTCATTTAAGTGTCTAGTTTCCTTGCTTTTCCATTATCTCTACACTTCATGATTAATAGTCTGGAGTCTGAGAAATTTAAAGATTGTGAGACGCAAGCAGTTAAAAATTAAACTCTGGCAATCATAGCATGATTTGCGTGTTTTGATTATAAATGTGGAGGTGATTTACATTGGATTTATTATAACATTTACATTTTTAACTTTGGGATTTTTTATAACTTTTCATAGAAGTATTTACACTTCAAGATTGATCGCTTTAATTACTATAAGAGCAGCACGCGGAATAAATTAATTGTCTGAAGTATGAGAAATTGAAGGATTAAGGCAGCTATCGGTTCCATGTTTTTGCTGTACTTCATTGTTGCATCAGGGATGACCGCTTCTACGACAGCAATAACTTTTTCACCTATTTATGTGCAATTGTATCTGAAGTATATTTTTCATCACTCTGAGAACCTTCTTTAAAATTCTCCCGCATGAATTAAGAATCTTGAAATCTTTACATCTTCTTGTGCTGATTACAATTGAAACATCTGAAACAACTTTATCCCGACTATAGAGAGCAAACTAAAAGAAATCACATTACCACAAAATCTTAAGCGCCCGATCCATGTTTTGTTTACTGTGTTTGTGTGACATGACCAAGGCTTGACTTCATACATTTGCATTCTCACCCGCAAACAGACTTCACTTTCAACTCCTGTTGATGATGTAAACACCGCGATTCATTCCATTCCTACACAATGGCATTCACACATTGCATACAGCCATGATTTGTAGGAGTGCAATAAGCAACGAAAAAAGCTCGCCGTGCGATAACCAATCCACTAGTTGATTGTCGCACGGGAGCTCTTGTTATCGTTCGCTGTGCGATAAGTAACGTTCTCATATTCGTGATACCAGCGAGTTTCCTTCTGAAACTATAAGCTGTCAACTTTTAGTCACATCGAATTATGATTGACGGAGGGAACAACGAATAATATTCGAGCTAAAGAAAGTGTCTCTCTCGCTTTAGTTGAATGGCAATTTCTAATGTTATATTTCCTGGAATAATTCTGTCAAGAACGTTGTTTTTTCACTCTTCACGAACTATAAGCAGCTCAATGCAGAATCTGATACCTGCGCTTCAATTAGCTGACTCCAATACCACCGTCAGGCATTCCATTGTATTGTACTGCAAATTTCAAGTAATTTATGGTATCTTCGTTATCATATTAGGAATTCTGGGCAATGGATTGGCGATAATTACACTTTATTACTTTCAAACGATGAAAAAATCCACCAAGCTTCTCTTCTCTTCACTTGCCTTTTGTGACACGTTTGTACTGTGCAGCTCAGGTGCAATCAATCTGTTATCAATCACAACACAAAGAAACTTCGCGTATGTAAGCAGTCAGTCCATTTGTGCATTGGAGTTTTTCCTTTCATACTGGTCATTTGCATATTCCATGTGGATACTGTGCCTGATGAGCATTGATCGTTTTGTGTCTGTACAATTTCCTACAAAGAGAACCTTGTTCACCTCTGTGAAAGGCACAGCCGCTATTTTATATTCCACTGGATTGTTACTTGTAGCAGTTTATTTTTACACATTTACAATTAAGTTTGACGGAAAGAAATGCTTGCTTCAGTTCATTATCAGCTGGAATGCATCTGTTGTACTCGACACTTGCTTTCGGGTTTTCTTGCCGATTATTGTGACTGTTTTGCCATGCATCCTCATATTCCAGAAACTCCGCAAATCTGGAGTAAGAGTCGGCCACAATTCATCATTACAACCGTCTGATTTGAGGGCATTGAGTGCAACAAAAATGATGCTTGGTGCTGCTATTTTTCAAGCAATTGTAGTGCTGCCTTCAGCAATTGTTATTTTATCGCTGACCTTCAATGATTGGAAACTGTCGATCGATGAAGTCAGATATTTGAACAACTGCTTAGTGCTACTTACACTGACCAGTAATGCTTCGAATTTTTACATCTACCTTTTGTCAAGTCGCGGTTTTCGGCGGGCATTCATATCGGGGACAATTCGATGCTGTTCTAAAAGTGCATCTCAACAGGCAACTGCAGCGACAGCAAATTGAAGTTGATGCCACCGCTCCGCTAGTGATCAGGAAGGGCATTTTAATTCAATCATTCACTGCGATGAAGTTTTATATAATTTATGCATCTTGCATATTATGAAATCTCTTCAGGTAATCATTTTACATGCAATACTGCAGCCGTGTAGCATGATCAGGCGTCCTTTGGACATTCGCTGTCAGTGATGATTATTTTATGATAAGCAACGGGGAATGTGGTTAACCCTCACGAAAATTCCTCATGATTTTTTATGAGATTTTCTCATATATTTCTTATGAATTTCATGCGGATTTGGAACATTTTTTGCATGAAATATCTCTTTAATAAGTGAATTTTTGCTTTTTATCATGCCTCTGAAAGTATTTTGCTGGTATTTCATTATTGAGGCTTTCTTATCCTAGCCACGTTGCAACAGAACATTCCCACGTCATGTCCACAATATTATTTCTGTATTCGCAATAGATAACTATTGTCATGCTAAGTTATTGAACTGTGATTGTTTATATGTCTATTTTCAACATCTTGCATAGTAAAGCTGATTGTAAAGTCAAATTATATATCCATCATTCCGAAAATGCTGTTGCATGACGCCATGATATATTATATATTTTTGCTTTTTATCCTTTATAGACTAAAGTTGGAGATTGTTATCGATTGATTAAGTTTTCTTGTGGCTGTTTTCTTTCGCGGCTAGCATGCATACCATACTACTTATAAACTTATTTTCACAAAAACCTCATGAACGTTCTCATCACCACTCATTATGCTCTCATCAAGGCATCATGAGTACATCATGAGTTAAATGTTTTCTTATGAGAATATCATGAGATTCATCATAATCTCATGAGCTCTCATAAAAATCTCATGAATCAGCATTAAAGTTCATGAGTTCTCATGAAAAGCTCTCGTGAGGGAAATGTCTGCTATGTTTACATTTCATCTGCCCAATGTTATCTTTCTCCTATTATCAGTAACTTCATGAAATTGATTGTAAATAGCTATACTTCATCATTTATGTTTCCACCGACTTCGAGCAATAAACATCTTGAATTCTTTAAGTCAACGTTGTAGACATTTTCTCAAGAGAGTAGTGCTTCAAAAGTACTTCGACTATTCATGAGTTACAAAAAGATTCAACAATAAATATACCATAGAAATCCAATGTTCTTTAATTTTGAAAATATACGAGTATCCGTGTTGTGGCTATGTGTTGTCATGGAAAAATATCTTAGCCAGGGCGGCCTCCAGTGGCTGATAAATGGATAGGTACTGGTTCCATGTCAGCGAGTATAATGAACTTTCACTTCTCCTATCATTTCTGTTCGAGAATAAAAACATTCGAATAAAATAGGGTACAATGTGCCGAATTGCTGCAAAATCAACAACCATTACATGATTCACAAAATCGTTGCCATAGCCAAGCAGCTGAAATTACTATCAACAGATGTTGTTATACTATAATTCCATTAACTGAAATAAAACGAATAGACCACAGAATCAGATTCATCTGCGCGCGGTTCGGTTTCCTAGAAAGGATGGGTTTTATGAAACCTTAATATCGAAATGGCACATCACAGAATTACACAACTTGATCCTTCTCGAATGGATAATTCATGTATCGCTTGCTATTGGAAATGGCTAACAAAAAACTGTCAGCAGAGGACACCAGAGCCAGTGAGAGATGCGTGCGTGCTGTGATATCACTTCGCACACACCAAAACACACATCGATGTCTTGGCTAGCATTCGATTCAGTG
This sequence comes from Prostheceraeus crozeri, assembly GCA_907163375.1. Taxonomy (NCBI): domain Eukaryota; kingdom Metazoa; phylum Platyhelminthes; order Polycladida; family Euryleptidae; genus Prostheceraeus; species Prostheceraeus crozeri. Next base: position 214,737 of record CAJQUW010009685.1, read on the forward strand.
TATGCACTATGCAGTGAGGAACGCTGAGTAGAGGATGGTGAAATCATCAAATGAACTAATTTTCACACGCCTGCTATTCTTTCTAATAATGTTGGAAGGGCCAACATTATGGAGAAAACTTGTGCACAATGAATTTTAAATGAAATCATTCAAGACGCCAAATATACTTTTTCTTCAATCTGTAAATCACCCATCACGCACAGCAGCTAATGTTGCAGTCACAAATGCTACAGACGCGCGCCGTACGATTTCTCAGGTTTCTCTCGGTTTCATGCAGAGGTCTTGTTTCTTACATTATTCAAGAGGAGACTATGAACGCGGAAAGATACATAGACAATGTTGTTGTTCTACTTGTAATACCATATTTTACTCGTCGTACTGGAAGAGATATGATCTTTCAGCAAGATGGGGCTTCATGCCATTATGCAGCAGATGTGAGAAACTTGCTAGATCAGCATTTTTCAAGGACGATGGATTGGCCGAAGAGGGCCAGTCGAATGGCCAGCACGTTCTCCGGATTTGACTGTGTGTGATTCATTTCTTTGGTCCTATTTGAAAGACAAAGTGTTTACTCCTGGAGAGCGATTTGCTAATCTCAACAATTTAAGAAATAAGATCACCCAAGAAATTGAAAATATCGATTCACTACTGCATTTCGTGATTGAGCCAACAGAATAGACCGATGTATACAGGCCAATGGACTTCATTTTGAATAAATTTGTGTGAGTATTGTTCTTTAGACTATTATCGTGTATACCTCCTCTTGTATAGACATTGTTATTTGTTTTTCAATTCAAATAAAATATTTGTGTTACATTGCCCAGAGTCCAAGGACTTTTTGACTACCCGGTATACCTACTCTATGTTTTTGAGTTTGGGTTTAAAAGAACACTGGTGTTATTCAGCTCCACGGATGTGGTAGTTTTATCAAGAGTGGCCCATCCGTTAACTGGCAAACTTCAAATTTACTTTGTTCCCACACTCAGCCATTTGAGACGATCCAGCCTGTCTGCACCTGTTCACAAACAATAGCATTTTCTTGACGCTGTAGTTGCTGGCGCTTGCGTCCGATAATACAGTAGGATCGATGATGACAGGTGAGACGGCGGCTGTTTTAGGACATGGTCAGCGGCTATGATCATGAAGTAGCAAATTTCCTATCACTGCTTACTTGACATCTGATAAAGCAGACCACACTGGTTCCGAAAAAGAGCTGACCAAGTGAGCAAGTTTAGTAATCAATTAATTATAAGCCTACGCTGTAAACTGTACAATACCACAGCTACTTACGAAAGCGATGTAGAAAACAAGAAAAACAAATTGTACGAAGGCAATATTGTTCGTGCTCATACACTACGAAGGCGATTGATTTTCCATTGGATTATCTCTTTCGACATGCAATAGAAAAGCCAATCGCTTTCGCAGTGCATGAGCACAAACAATAGTGTTTTCGCACATTTTGTTATTCTCGTTTTGCACTCGGTTTCGTAGTAAAATCAGCCAGTTTTCGTACTCTACAGTGTACTAGATTATTTGATGCGAAAAGGCAAAAGATAGAAGAACTTTTTCGGTTGTGCAACAGTTTAGAAAAGGGACTAATCACGTATCTGACAGTATGTTGACAAGATAGCCTACTGGTTCCCAGCCATTGCTTTTTCTCTTGCAGGAGTGAAAACCAATCAACCAGTGTTCCATAAAGATGACCGTGCTAGCAGGCGCATTTTGACTCAGATACATTGACACAGATGCATGACAGTGCTTCATAATGTAAATAAATTACAATGGAACTGTTATTCGAGCTACTTCAAGTCTTGCAAACTTCATTTTTCGAAAAAACACGGGACTGGATAAAACATCAAGTTCCTTGCCATCTCATTCCTGCGATCTCAGTCTTGTTTCAATTTCCTGTTTTGTTTTACTTTATTCTCGTTCTTGTCAGTGTAAATCGCATTGAAATATTCATGTCATGTTTGTGTTTCACACCGTACACGGCAGGGGAAGAAGAACTATCACGTTTGTTCAAACTCTTAGAAAAACATTTTGAGTGGAAAAAGAAAATATTCTCGGTGATGCTTATTTGCAATATTAAAACCGTGAACGATTTGAAGGAACAAAGTCGGCGAAACGAGATTTCAAGTGCTTTTAAGTTTTAGGCTTCAGGAAACTTATAGCTACCTGTGATAGCATAAGATTCCGACCACAGAGTAGATATATTAGGTAGAGTGGTAACTCCGCATTTATTAAATCCCCCCTGTGTATACACTTTCGATTTTATTAAATGAACTCGAGGGCGATGCAGTCGGAATTGTTTCCAAATGTGAGATTGCAGATTTTTGCATTTTTTAAGAAATTACAACGGAGTTGAGTGATCATGATAGTAATGCAGAAGGAAATGATATTATTTTACAGATAGTCCGTGTCATGACAGCCTTGGAAATTTAATGCTTGTTAAATAAACAATTCGATAGGTTGCTATTACTTTCATGCTCAACCTCAAGAGTGTTTTCTTAAGCGTGATCATATCACAAGCAACCTGCCGCTTGTAGAGCAAAATCACATAATCAAAGACAATGATTTCAATTGACTTTGAAAGATGTAAATGGGTCAACATCACTAATCAGATTCAAGAAACAAAACATGAATTTGTGAATCATAAAATCATGTAGATGAACATTGAATTAGAAACTTCAAATTTCAGCCACGAAAGCACGAATAATATCGCGACTTTTTCGTGAAGATTTCATTATAAAACAGATCATGAAATTCCCCTGATAATCGGCTTGATTTCCGCTTTGTTAGGATGATTATTATCAAATATTCATTCCTTTTGATATCCAACTTGTTTCATACTACTTACATAGAGAAGTCATCTCGGTCGTATATAAATTGACAAAATTTTGAAATTGTTTAGAACTGCTCAAATAATTTTTTGGGCCACGTGAGCGCAATCTCGCAAAAAACTGAATCTTTTATTTTAATGTAAGAATTTTCACTGTATACAGATACTTTTTTGAGTCGACACTCTACCTATATATCCCTATTCTATGATTCCGACTATGTATTCATCATTGCTTTCACTTTTTGTCTGTTTCACTGATTAACTACTGCTTAGCAAAGCCGGCAATTTCTAAAAGGTCTTAAACACTACTACTGTTAAATAAAGACAGGAAGGTTTTGAAATTGACCGAATAATTATGCCTCAGCCTTTTATAATGCCCCAATAAATATGTTTGTCAAACCCAATCATCAAAATTTAGCAGATGCATGCAATGTATTGTGTTTCAAGGTCAATCAAGGTCAATGGAGAAAAGGTAAGTAAATGGGCTTTGTAAACTGAACGATGCACTGAACGGCTTAATGCAAAATTAAAGTGAACCAAGTACTAGGTAAACAAGCAAAATAGTTTCTTATGTACGTGTATATTGAAAGTATAGCGATGTGTTGAAGTTATTGTTGAAGCAGAGGGAATTGAACATACCGGTGCACTTTTTTTCGCAGCTTTGCATTAAGGTTCACAAATTTGATGCTGAAATGGCGGGAGTCACAAAGTATGTGCAACAGCATCAACATCGAGTTCATTATCTGATTCTTAGTGCTACATGAACATTAAACGGCCAAAATTTCGTATGCCGTGCATTAATCAAAGATGCACTACTTCTCTTATTTCATTAATGGCGCGACGTTCATGTGATGCATTACTATGTCTACATTTATCAAATGATTTATCGCTACATGGCTGTCAAAATTTCTTGTCACTGTGGTTGTATGCAAACGTTTATTTCAGGACATAGAAATAGAACAATCACATTTTGATAAGCATCGATTAGATAGCATTCACTTTGAGATTTCTGTTATCGGCTAGCCAGCACTGCGTTATCTGTAGGCATAGAAATCGAATTGTTGTCAATGGCATTTATCTACATGTACTTCTATTCTCCAGAAACGTTTTACAGGAGGTTGATCAGTGGTTGCGCTAAATGCACATGATTCCTTCGCGTCTTCAATGCCGTGGACATGTACTCATCAATTATTTCCAACATAGAAATTGACAACAATAAAATCTTTAGAATGGAAATTAAGCTTCATGCAATGCACAATTAACGGCACATAAATCGCACGCATTTTCACTTAGATGCACCTGCCAACGTCTGCATCATTGGGTTGGAATCAGTCACATGAGTAAATCGAAGCTTTTAATTGGTTCTTCATGCCCCAACTTAGTTCCCGCGGATGTGCCGCGACCTTGAGTCAATTTCCATTCTAGCGAACTTCAGATAAACAGTTTATTTCTATGGTTTCCAATGTCCGTCGCCAAAGAATCAACTGAAGTGCGAAGAGTACAGCTTGGCGTCATAATGCAAAGTGGACTGTGTGTAGCATTAATTTAGTTAATGCACGCTTTAGGCCTCAGCCACACTGCGAGCTTTTCCAAGCGTTTCCGGTCAAAGCGTTTTGCAGCAAACCTAAAGTTATCATTACAGCAACTTTTGTAGACTGCCACACTGCGAGCAAAGCAAATCAGAGCCACTAATAGCTTTCGGACATACGTTTGCACGGGCCGCTCATGTTTGCTTTGCTTTCAGTGTGGCTGAGGCTTAACACGTCTCAACTGCTTCGCGGTCTCGACGCTGTCGTGCATTAACCATGACTTCGTGTTACTGACAGTGAAGAAAACTGGCGCAACACATCACAGAAGAAGCTCTCGGACTAGAAACCTCGGCAATAGCCATAAAACCAAGTGTGACGCAAATGCCAGGTGGATCAGAATGTCTTCAGCATCACCACATACTTTCTCTCTCTCTCTCTTTCTCTGCTAATTTAGAGCATGAAGATAATATTTTTCAAGTGTCGCAATCCAAAACGCACGGACCTGACATACATGTATATCGCACCATTCCCTGTGTTGCTGGAAATTAGAAGACGGTAAGTACCTCTCGTAGCTTCAATTCACACCTGCATTTGATGACGAAGATCCATTAAAAGTTTGTGTAGCCCTCGGTAGAGGATCCAGCCCGCTTTCTCATTTAACCTGTGGTCATCATAGAAATGGAACGCCGGACCTTCTCTGACTTTTAGTTTCAAAGTGCATTTCCAGCCATTTGCGTGGATTTTACCGTCTGCAAATCATGTTCATGATATTTTTGTGCTACATAGTTTGAAGAGTGTGAATTTGTGTGACAATTTCCAACGTCTTGTACTGTACATCAACACAAATACAGTGTTGTGTAATTAGAAGACTGTACATCATATGCATAATTATCATTCCTTGCACAATAGCTAAAGAAAGCATCAGCAATTCGAATTTTATATAAACACTGCTTATCGGTGATTTCAGTAGTTATGGCATTTTTGTATCTATTCCTAATAATTAGAATTCTTTCGGCATCTGCAAGCCGTCCATTTTCTTTAAAATACATTTGGGGTTAATAGAACTATAGAATTGCATTTCAGATCCATTGAAAAGGTTGCCTTTATTGGAAAATCTTCTAAATTTCACAAAATATGAAGTTTTATTCCATGCACAAATAGATGTTTTCAAACTATTTTTGCAGTCATAGGCAACCTCTCTGTACTAAATCCAGCCATTTACACATCACAGCAAGCAAGCAACGTGTCCATATATGTTTGTCTATCTAAAAATCAGCAAAACATTAACGTTTTCAAAAATCTGACAAGAATCCTACACCAAAGGTTCTGTGCTGACTGCTAAGGCCGCCGTCACACAGAATAAGGCGTCTTCCATCTTCCATTTGGGATTTCCCTTTAATTGCATGTAGAAAAGAATACAACCTATCATCTTACAACCTGAGTCATAATATAATCTGAGTCACCAGCCATGCATCAGACATCAATCGCAAGAAATCCTTTGTAATGGTGTTTTCAAAGAAGCGTTACACTCCTCGCATCAATATCTTCGTAAAAGGTGTGGTCTTGGAACGGGTGTCCCACTCCGGTACCTGGGCAGCAGCGTCACGTCGGAGCAAGGTGTGACGAAGATATCAAGCGGCGGATTGGTATGGGAAAGACGGCATATAAGAAGATGGAGAGGGTGCTTGCTTCACGTATCATTGGCGTTTCAACGAGAGTCCGACTACTTAGGTGCTACGTGTGGTCGGTACTTCTCTATGGTTGTGAAGCATGGTCCATAAATCAGACGATGCAGGCAAGGTTGGAAGCGGCGGAGATGGGGTTCCTCAGGTGGATGCTGCGTATCCCTTGGATGTAGAAAGTTTGCAACGAAGCATCCTACTCGAGCGTACATGTACATCAAGGCAACTGATGATGACCATCTTTACAAGAGAAATACGGTTCCTTGGTCATGTTCTTCGGAAGGAGAAATACGAGGATCTTGCTCTAACCGGCAAAATCGAAGGAAGGAGAGAGCGCGGACGTCAACGATTGTCCTTCATGGGGTGGCTCGAGAGAACGACGGGCAGGAGAGTCACGACCATCATTAGAATGTGCAAGAGACGAGAAGAACACCTGATTGTCCCAACGTCAACTTCTGATACGGCACTACCGATTGATTGATTGATGACATCAGCCATGACTCATCTTCCATCGTCCGTCACGCTGTCACACAGAAACAGTCATAAGGCGTCGTCCATCGGACATGAGGCATGAAATTATGCGGCTGGTGACGTACATTACCATAAGCCGTCACGTAGTATCAACGTTGACCTTGTTCAAAACAAAATGCTCTACTTTGATGTTCAAATTGCATCCTATAGAACGCAACTCGTTCCTTGATGCTGTTACTTACAAAACCTGCAACGTAATACAACACATTGAGTCGCCTGTCACCATCCATTCTATGCAAATCCATCATCCAAAGAGAATAAAGGAATTCAGTGTTTTCATCGTCGTTCATGTTCGCATTTACTGATGGCGTTCTCATGTCATTCAGTAATACAGTTGTAAAAGCACTCTTAAATTGAGTCAAAGATGGATTGTTATCAAAATCACCACGCACTAGGTGACATGCCACGCTCAATTACGCGTAATTACACATGACCGTAGACATCCGTGGCTATGCATGACATTGCTGCAGCATCTGTCGGCAGTCCTGTTATATAGACTTTGCGTCTCATGTGTGTGCATGTATCAGATGCTAACCACTGTGATAGGACCTCAATTTCATGCTCAGGGAAGACAAAAACATGCTTAGCGGTTCAAGCGGCGGCGCAGACAACCGTAGACGACGCGTAAACTATAAACGCTCGCCCGCGCGTATTCATAAACATTCCCCATGTTTTAACAGCTTCAGATCAAGTGATTTCTGACTCTTTGTGCAGCGCGTATGTACGCGGGTAGAAGAATAGAATGTCCTTAACCACGGATGTTTGGGGTGTTCCGTAATTACGCGTGAATGACGCGTGACAATGTCACCTAGTGCGTTATCGCATTTTGCTGAAAAAGATTTCTAGATAGTCTTGAGAAGTAGAGTAGGTTAAAAAAATAAGAAAACTTGCAGTCATTGAGGAGATGTATTGCCAGCTGCTTGATTGAGGTTATCATCACAAGAACCATGTTCTTCACAAATTCCTCTCAGATTTAAAAGAAAGTGGATATTATCTTCGGCAGCGCCATCACAATTACCAGATTAAATCTTGTACAACAAACAACAAAAAACATTTTTCAAGCGATGTTTGCATAAACTGTAGCTTGACTTCAACATCTATTGAATACTCTTATTTACCTTATAACTATTTCTCATAATCATATTTAACTTGTTAGTTTAAAAACTATGTGCGTCTGTCACTTTGGAAATAAAGCATAGTTATTATTATTATCATCACAAGAAATATTCAAATATTTCGATGCACATTAAGGAACACAACATGAAGTCACCATTGCTTTGGAATTATCATGACAACGTAACAGGTTTGTTTAAGAACAGTCCACTTATTACGATATGAAGTAAACACCTGTGACGACTTATCATTTCACCAAATCAAAATTCTTGTTAAGCAGCCCTACAGAATTGCTGTAGAATGATGTCGACATCAATTTATCTGAAAATGAACTTAGCACACGTATATGTCACACACATGATGATTTCTGTCATCATCAAACTGTCAAAAATGTGAGATTTTATCGCCTCAAACCAATAAGTATCCTTTCTGGTCAACACTTTCATGTATGTCCCTCGCAAATTGTCATCAAAGTAAACACCGATCGGTGAGCTTCACCACCGTCAGCGTGAATAAAGGAAAGCAGTTCATCTGTTCCTCTCTTAATATGTGGTCGTCAGCCGCGAGGATGTATCGTGAAGTGAAGTCTGGAGAAAGATTTAGGAAACTGTCATTTGCGAAGAGAAGCAATCAGAAAACAGCCTTTGTTCACAATGTCGAACGAGGACAAGGATCAAGACAGTAGTCATAGCAACGATGAATAGTGAAAAATAGAGCTGACTGTATCGGCTATGGATTTCCCTAGTGTGACTGCGGGAGGTGGAAAGTTGAAGATGACGATGGAAGGCGGAAGAAGGCAGATGAAAATCGCCTCATCACGCCTTATGGAAGACGCTTTATGAAGAGTGTGCAAAAAGGCGAGTGACATAGAAGATGACTGACTGCCGCTTTTATTAATTCTGACTTTCCCATGCGGCTGACAAGCATAAATGAATGAACATGCCGGTTCGCCTGGACATCCCACTACAAAAGAATGCGTCGGTCCGAAGTCGAAAACCGAAGCCTCATTATAAAAAAGACACCCATCCTACCTCCTACCTGCTATTTAGCAAGTAGGATATCTATGGGATTACATGAAAACGTCATTTGATCAAGAATTGAGTGTCACATATTTTCCTTTCCATACACATACCTTTCTGAAGCTTGTTTGAGTAATCAATGTCATCACAATCATATCCGCACGTCTTCATGTCTTCAATGTCTATGTTACAATTACCTCAATCAAAAAAAACATTTTTATCAAAATTTCTCCACACTGTAAACCAAACTGTGCCCAATATGTGACCGATTATGAGCCAACACATGTGACGTTTGCCACTGCCTTTGTGTGACCAAATGTGCCCAAATCGGTCACATTCAGCTCGGCTGATATGTGACTTAATGTGACTAATATGTGACTAATATCTGCCCGACCGGTCATGATTATCGCTTCTTCCAATTATTGTGATAATTAAAACCCACTACTTGTTTAGGTTTTGGAGAGTAGAAGTACTGCCTCTAAATTAAATTGAGCTGCAAATTATGATTTAAATGATTGCACTTCCTTGTGGGAAGAAAAGGCATACTTTCAAGTGAGGAACTTATGGAAAGAACAACAAATATTTACAAATCATTAGATACATATCCTACTTTCCATTTACTTTGAATTAACCATCAATGCTTAATTCAGAATGTCTTAATCAGTGTGTTGCTCAACGCCAACCGCCACCTGATGTTCAAAAACAAATAGCTGATGTAGTAAACACCTTATCTATACGCCAATGAATTTATTGCTTTTTTACCGATAAAATTGTTTGTATGAACCATCTATATATTAATTCAATTTTGCATAGACTCACTTCTCAGGACATTGCGATTGAAGCTTCTATTTGGGAATAGGACGTCATTATGTAATTTCTCCCAGCTTGTCAATGTAATAAACAAGCAGACCATTGATATGAAGCTCATTTGCCTCACGCTGTCTGGGCAAGATAAACAACTTCACTACAACACGATGATACAACTTCCCGGCGAGATCAAGCAGATTAAACGAAGACATGTGTCAAATTTTTCAATTACACAATCATTATCGTGATTAAAACAGTTTTCAATATGATAACATCTTCTTGACAGTGATATCCTTGAACAAAACACACCACAAAGTATTCGGAAAATCAATTTGAATTATTCTCATCGAGCACTTGCCGTATGTGCATGATCTATGGTGATTCATCATCGGTCACATACGTGACTAAATGTGACCGATGTGACGAAAAATGTGTCATTTTTTTAAACTACACAATTATTTTCTTCATTAAAACACTTTTTAATCAAACCAAGTTCAATATGATATTATCTTCTTGCCAATGATATTCTTGAACAAAACATGCCGAAAAGTATTCGTAAAATCAATTTGAACTGTTCTCATCAAATACTCGCCGTATGTGCATGATTTATGATGATTCATCATCGGTCACATGGAAGTCACATATGTGACCAAATGTGACCGATGTGACGAAAATGCGTCGGGCACATAATCGGTCACATATTGGGCACAGTTTGGTTTACAGTGCATAAATTCAAAGAAATGAGGTCAGAATTAACATGTCAAGGTTCAAAAAATGTACCGACCTTTTCCGACTACCATACCTCGTTCCGACGTCTTTCTGGTGAATCTTTTTGTAGTGGGATAGAATCGATAGATATCTTCAAACGTGAAATACTTGACAATCGAATTCATTGTCAGCCGTGACGTACTCTATGCTGATTTTCGTCCGAAAGTCCTCCGGTTATCGGAATGGTCCAAGCTATAATGATAAATGTTCTAGTCTGAAGATTTCCTATTCCATGCAAAGTCGATATTTTTACAAGTCAAATCCAGCAAAACTCCCAAAGTTTGGTCGAAATTTATAAGGCGAGAAGTATAATTGGCAGACAGCTGTGTGGATACTTTGGTAGATATACTGTGGACTTACGCTTCAGTCTGTCCTCAAAGTTTCTGAGGAACACGACATTTCAAGCTTTTTAGCTAAGAAATTACTATTTCCGGAAATGTCGCAAGCCATTTTTCTCTCTTCATTTTGGCAACTGTTTTTATAATGATTGCTATAAAGCTTTTCGTCTCTTCATCCGTCCCTTGCGTGGTAAATATCACTCATTTAGGCTGAACAATTTAAGCTTAATGCTAGCTGCAGTGATCCATTAACATTTGGATCAGCTTTAGATTCTAGTCAAAATCAATTTTAGTCTTGAACTGTCATAGCGCAACGATTTTTCATCGAAATGTAACGCGGCTTTTCCGCTCTGCTGCTACAAAGGTAAGCTTTACTTCTACATGCGCGCGCATTATGGAGGTATGATTTGTACCATAGAAATTGAATCCAAGGTTAGAGTTCTTACATGCCACACAAATGGTTAGTTTACTAGTGTAATTAATTAAGTTTCCTGCTAAGCAAGAGTTTATTAAAAAAGAAAAAAAGGATTATAATTAAAGAAATTAGTATATAGTAATATGTAATAACATAATAATTAAAAGATAATTCTAAAAAGATTTATTATCAAAACGATCATTTGACTTAAACCTACAAGGTCAAACACATTGTTCATTAGCCTACACTTCCAGTTGTAATTTGAATATGCTTGCGAATTACATCTACTATGACTCGCCATATACTTATCATACATATACTTGTACAGATTCTGCACTATATAGTTATCATTGCCATCTTAGAGTTTTATTTGAGCTTCTTTATAATGCACTTGCATGTCACTACAGCCTGAAAACGATTTAATGCACAGAGGTGCTGCTAATAATGTATTTCTAACCAATATACCAGCACTCCAGAAATACACAAGCCAAAAGTTCATATTGGCAAAGGTGCAACAGTTTGTCTCAAAGCACTAAGATATCGCTGAGCTATGACACTGAGTAATTCAACAATGAGTTACAGTCTGCGACATTTTATTAGCACAACCCATATTTTTTCAGTTTTTTACAGCTAGCTACTTGTTGATGTCATATTATCTTTCACCCTTGTCAATACGTTGAATAGGCATGTATGCCGACAATATGCCACAATGTAGACATCCATTGATTCATAACACAGACACCAGACACTCAAACACAAAAATTGACCGCGACATATTATTAGGACCATCTTCGACATTTAGATAAGAAGCTTTCTATTAGACATGATAACGTTAGATGAAGTTCTATAATCAGTTGTTTACGCTTATGGCGACACTTAGGTAATACAAATTGTGTGTTCTGGTTGCCTTATGTGTGCATTTTCCGTTTTTACTCATGAATAAGATTTAGATTTTACACGTTAGACCCAAACATAAACCGTATAGATAGATATCCATGTCATCTCCATAGCTCAGATATGTGGTTTCCATGATGCAAATCAAATCAAGGATCGAGTTGATAATAAATATCTTCATTGTTGACAGACACACATTAATGAAAGTTTCTCACATGCACCTTTCCCACAGCAAGTCGACAATGCACACGTAAGGCAACCAGAACACACAATTTGTATTGCTAAGATGTCGCCATAAGCGCAAATAACTGATTATAGAACTTCATCTAGCGTTATCATGTCTAAAAGAAAGCTTCTTATATAAATGTCGGAGATGGTCCTAATAATATGTCGCGGTCAATTTTTGTGTTTGAGTGTCTGGTGTCTGTGTTATGAATCAATAGATGTCTATATTGTGGCATATTGTCGGCATACATGCCTATTTAATGTATTGACAAGGGTGAAAGATAATATGACACCAACAAGTAGCTAGCTGTAAAAAACTGAAAAAATATGGGTTGTGCTAATAAAATGTCGCAAACTGTAAATGGGTCTTAAAAGATTTGTTTTATTTGTTCAGTGATAGTTAATGACATTCGTTGCGTTAGAGATAAGAAACACAGATAATTCACAAAAAACTGCTAGCACACACATTGGGACATAACAAAATGTCCATGCATCTTAGCAACTCAATGCAATAATCCTTGTTACAATTATTCCTAAGAAAATACTTTGTATATCAGACACCTTTGCATAACATAAGCGACAGATTTTACAACTCGAAAAAGGGCGCCACATGATCTTAAAAATGATCCAGGATGAAAGTACAGCGTGTCCCAAAAGTCGCTAAAAACTTTAATTGTAGATGGTAGCTCTACTATTACATCGATTAGTCTGAAAGTTTCATGGTAGAAACTGCACATCATGGGGTTTTGCTAAATAGTAAGTTTGTGATCCTTTGACTTGTCAAAGGTATGTTATATGCAATCAATTCACTGCGGCATCATTCGATAACTAAGAATATGGAGAGTGGAAGATCCAGCGACTGCAATGTGTTTAATTGCGGCATCAATCGATAGCTTAGAACAAAGACTGGAAGATTGAAGTCTGCAAACTCAGTAAATATTTGATTCCTGAAACATCTATGAAATTAATTCAAAAGATTTAACAGAGATTGAGAAGTTAATAATCTTTGAATGATTGATAAGTTTTGGCCTGGAACGAAGTAGTCTGGACAAAGATGCTCGCGTAACACTTGTTAGATGTTTTTGTTCTTCGAAGCTGCAATGCGAAAGTTTAACATGGAGCATGACACAGAGCATGGTTGAAAGTTTGACATGGAGCATGAGTCAGTGACAGCATTGAACAAGTCAAGAAGCGGCGTCCATCATCCGCAGGTGATAGACCGGCTGCTGTTGCAGAAGCTGTGGAGGAAATCGCAGCAAGTGTCATCTGAGAGGATGGTGGCAAAATCGACAAGCATTCCCAAGTCTAGTGTTCATCGAGTTCTGAGAGGCTTCAATGCCAAAAGTACCGGTACCGAATGTCGAACCGCTATCAGCTACAACCAGATAAAGCTTCACAGTTTGAAGAACGTACTCTGGACGGACGAGGCGTATTTTCAACTTGATGTAACGGTTTTCACGAAAAATGCTTACGTATGGAGTCCCAGCAATCCACAATATCACGCAGAAAAGCCAATTCAATCTACCAAATTTTGTGTTTGGATAGGATTCATAGGTAAACTGATGATCCCTCTATATTTCTCTGAATCCGGCACAATTGAAGGCGATAGATATCTACACATGCTGGTGACTCACGTGATTCCAATCTTGAAGGCAAGGATGTGGCAAAGATGTTCGACGGCCACGATCCAACAGGACGTCGCTCCGCCCCATATCAAGAGAAGCGTTTTCTAGCGAGTTTCAAGTTTCTAGAGACCACCTTCACCACAGATAGCGTAATCAGTTGCTTTTTCCATAACTTCTGACCATTGCGGTCTCCAGACGTTTGACTTTTGACAACAGTTGACTTTTGATATTGTGGGAATTTAAACCCCTGACAATAGCCAACCTGAAAGCCATGATCATTCATACAGCGGACACCATCTCAACAGATAATGAACAGCAAGCACTTGGGTCACTTATAGATCGCCTCCAAATGATTCAAGAGCATCATGGTGGACACATAGAGTGACTGTGAATTTAAATGATCATTCATGAGCTCAGCTTTTGCGCAAGATTCAATGTTGCAGGTAAATAATAATCAGTTTTCACTTTAATCAAAAAACCCTAAAATTTATCATAATTCATAACAGTCTATAACATTCCTTTGACAAGTCAAATGATCACAAACTTACTATGTAGCAAAACCCCATGATGTGCAGTTTCTACCATGAAACTTTCAGACTAATCGAAGTAATACTAGAGCTACCATCTACAATTAAAGTTTTTAGCGACATTTGGGACACGCTGTACATGTACCAGCATACTCAGTGCTCGAAGAATAAACATTATCACCTCTTTCACATCGTTTGTTGAAACAAGAAGAGCAGAGTTTGCTTTCATTAATGTTTAATGGGGAGGACTTTATCAACAAACTTCAGACAACACTGCTTAGGATTTCGCTGCATTGTAATTCGCCCAACGCTTTGGCAAGCATGTATTTAGATCCCAAAAGATCCCTGAAATTCATTTGGAAATGTACATTTAGAAATCACCATATTGACATCAACATAAAAAAGACTGCTTCATATGACGTGAAGGAAGGTCGTCAATACTCTGTGTATTTGATTATGCGCGATAAAAAATACAGATTACTTTAAAAGGCTGAATATTAATCACTTTTATAGCATTGAGAAACCTGGGGTAGTAGACCCTGAAGGCATAGTTTTCTCACTTCTTGTTTGAGGAAAAATCAAGCGCTCGTGCGTATATAACATGTTCATCCATCATTGAAAAATGATTTCGAATATTATCTTTCACTTCAGTTGAATTATCAGACGAATGAGTATTGAAACTGCGTACTAACTGCGAATAAGAAATATTTCCAAGAATCTATTACTCTGTGGCTTCGAAAGCATAGTACTTAATTCGTACTCATTTAGTGAGTTGCTTATGACTATCGCCTCCACTATTTCGAAAACCAGACGCACCATCGAAACCAGACAGATATCACAGACGCACATCCATAAAAGACTTGATCATGCCATGATTTTTCAGGTGTGCAAGGCCTTATGATTTCGCAGGGAATACAATTCTGATATTTCAGATTCCTAAATTCTGAGGTCGTGACCATATTGTGGCATATCATGAATAACACGAACTTGAATTATCCAACTTTGTTGTTGAAGGATGCAACGAATTCTTTCAACATCAGTAAATGGATCGCTGAGTTTATGATATAGACGTGATTTTCATGAATTTACTTGTATATTATAAATTAAGTACCGGGAATTAGCAAGCAGTCCACAGTATTCAAAAAAATCTTCTTAAATTGTTGTATGCTTGCAATCTCATTCTCTCTATAATTGGTCAAATATATAGTAAGTCGAAGTTTACGCTTTCGGTGCATCGGGCCGCTGAGAAGCGGTACACCGCGCAGCACTCCGTTCTTTATAAGCTTGTTTGACAATTGTTTCTTTTGATAGCGGCTCCTCGTGTGTTTGTTGCGATATTGCATTTTGAGTCATGCAAAATTGTCCCGTCACATCGCACACGATTGACTGAATCAGCGACAAATGATATTCGTGAACGCGATTGAGCTTCTCATTTATTATTGCCACTAATCGGTTGACCATGTTCTAACGTTGAAACAAAACTCAGATTCTCTTGAAACAGAAGATTGCAGATAGCTTACAGCCTACAACTAACTTTAAAATGAATCTGATACCCAAATGGATTGAAATGAGTCGCTCCAATACGACCATCAGACCTACAATTATGATGTACGGTAAAGTTCAAGTATTGTATGGTGTCCTTATTATCATATTTGGAAATTTAGGAAATGCATTTGCAATATTTACACTTTATCACTTCCAGGCAATGAAAACTGCAACCAAACTGCTTTTCTTTTCACTTGCCTTGTGTGACACGGTAGTCTTGTGTATCACAGGCATTATCAATCTTTTACTGATCATGATGAAAAGACACTTTTTGGATGCCAGCGGACAAAGCATGTGCGCTCTTCAGTCATTTCTAGCAAGCTGGCCAACGGCCTACTCAATGTGGATTCTTTGTTTGATGAGTATCGATCGATATGTCACCGTACAATTTCCTACGAAGAGAACCTTGTTCAGTTCTGTAAAGGGTGCTGCCGCTATTTTATGTTTTACTGGGCTGTTACTTGTGATAATCTATTTCTACACATTTACAATTAAATTTGATGGAGAGAACTGTTTACTCGACTTCAACATCTCTTGGACTACAGTCATTGTGCTTGATACATGCATTCGGGTATTCTTGCCGATTATTGTGAGCATTTTGCCTTGTGTTCTCATAGTCAACAAACTCCGCAATGCAGGTAGAAAAATCGGCCAAAGACCGACCTTGCAATCATCTGATTTGAGAGCACTAAATGCAACGAAAATGATGCTTGGCGCTGCCATTTTTCAAGCCGTCGTGGTTTTACCATCAGCAATCACGTTATTGTTGGTATCATTTGTTGATTTGAGTTTGACGGTGAAGGAGGGCAGTTATCTGTACAGTTGTGTAGCCTTTATCATGCTAACAAACAATGCCTCGAATTTCTACATCTATCTCTTAACAAGTCGGGGATTTCGGCAAGCATTCATGTCTCGAATAATTCCATGTTATTCAAAAAGGACATCTCAAGAGGTCGCCATAGCTATCATACTGAGAGCAAATTAAAATGTCATTTTTCTAATTCTGAGGACCAATAGCTGTATACCAAATAAATATGGAAGAAGTCCTCATAGCTTTCCAAGATTGTTCCAAAGAGCTGTCACACAGCATCAAAGAAAAAGACAAACTATAGCTCATTTCAAAAGCTGTTAGCAGTGTTCGGTGGTAGACGATAATGCCATCCTCTCGTCCTATGAATTGAGACATGATTGGTTCTCTGCTGTTCTCATGTCATTTTGGTCGTATATCCAATATCTTGCATTATATCGGTCTTGTTTTGTTATCCGGTGTTTGGTGCAAGTAAGGGTAAATAGAGTTAATGCTTCGTGCAAATCCAGCAATAACATTAACATGGAGAATGTAGGACATTTGAGGGCACGGAAGCACCTAAATGGCTGAAATCGGCTTTGAGACTTTTTTTAAAAGCCCTACGCGAATTTAATAATATTTTTATTAGTGACCATCGCTTGCGACAGCTGATTGTTCGTCGCATATCAGCTGCCTTTACTGAAAACATCCCATTAAAAGGCTCGTGTGTCAGCTTCATCATAACTATTTGTGGAGGGTCCATGATCAATGTTTTGCGTGTGGCGATGGGCAAGATTCCCCTTCACTTCATTCTGCAAAACGACCGCAGAATGGTGTAGCGGACAGCATCAAAACTGTCATGAACTCCAATAATCCTTTACGTTCGCACCTGCTCATGATGTGTGTTTTTATTTTAATTGCCAATTTGTCTGTACTCAATTGTGTTGATGTTGAATAAATTATTATTATTATTATTGTGCGTAATTGAAAATAACTGGATGAGCAATGTAGGAAAAAACCCGGCAGCAATGCTATGAACACACATGTAGATATACGCTGATTGAGATTTCAAAAACGTATTTTCACATGCCTAGATTGAGAAATCATCATTACGGGATACATTGGGCGCTATTCTAAACCGCATTCCAGCGACGGCTACCAGTGACAAGGGTACCCATGCCATCTGAAATGTTATTGCAGCGATCACATTCCACTGGCTACCGTTGCCTATTCCATTGGCGAGGGTGTCGAGATTGCTATTGTGAAGTGACATGCGTGATGACCCATACCATCCAAGCAAAAGCATAATAGCATCAGGCCAGTAGATGAATAAATCGGCATTCGTAGCTTTTGTTTGTGCGGAATGGATGTCGTTGATCCCGAGTACCGATTGTATGCTGACATTACTAGTGTTGTGCATCGAGGCGTTAGAGACCGATCAAACTCTATTGAGGACTTATCGGAAAATGAGTTCATCGAAAGATACAGGCTAAAGAAGGACCTTTTCCTGCATGTCTTGGAAACAATTCTGCCAGACATTAGCAAGGAGACATTGCCACCAATTCTAAAGTTTGCAACCGCCCTAAGGTACTATGCGACAGGCACAATCCAACCGATCCATGCCGATTTGCACAACATTTCGCAGCCAGTGGTTCCGCGCATTATCCGTGACATATCGGTAGCTATTGCTGGTCGTCATAAGCAATTCGTATATTTTCCATCCGACATTCATGGAAAGCGAAATATCTTTGATAAGTTTCGTGAAAAGATGAGAATCAACACCATAGTTGGTGCTATTGATTGCACACATATTCGTGTAGTGCCTCCGCGAGATGTTGCTGCATCTTTCTACAACAGGAAAAATTTCCTTTCCATAAACGTTCAGGTAGTTTGCCCTGCAGATGGCATTATTGAAAATGTTGTGGCACGTTGGCCAGGCGCCACTCACGATGCGCGAAAGATTGGAGAATGGTGATTTAAAGAACTTCATTCTGATTGGGGACAGTGGCTACCCTCCATCTCAATTTCTTCTTACACCTGTTGCAAATCCGCAAAATCGTGCTAAGGAAAGCTACAATTACTACTTTGTTCGAGCTCGGTTGATTATTGAGAGAACTTTTGGCTTGATCAAGCAAGTTTTTGCCTGTGTTGGAGGAAGAAACAAGCTAGCAACTAAATTGGACACGTCAATAGCAACTATAATGGCAGTTTTTGCTCTGCACAATATTCGTTTACGTGGTAATATGGAAATTGAACATCCCGAAAACATTCATGATCCCCATTCTTTCAATACAGGAGTTGGCGATCACACCAGAGAAATGAGTGGTCGAGATTTTCGGAACGCACTGATTGAAAGATACTTTGAAATTTGATACAGATTGGTTTCTGTCCATTTACTTGATTGGTCCATTGTATGACCAATAAAATTATCACGGTTGTTACACTTTTCGACTTCTTGTTCCCGCACCCTATTTGTATGACAAAAATTTGACACAATCTGACTTGTCAGTCTGCTGACAATTCGTCACAACATCATGCGCTAAAACTAGGTCAGACACCCTGGCTATCGAATGGCATGCGATTTCAGAATCAAAGAAACTGGCATGGCCTCGCCATCTGGAATGGCGTTGGAATGTGGCTACGGTAGCTGCTTGGAATGCGGTTTAGAATAGCGCCCATTGTCTACTTATATTTCTAAATCTATGTTGCAATAATATAGGAATAAGGATATGATGACAGCTATGTTTTGAGGGCGTCAATGGCAAATTAGAGGGCCGCGTTAGCGGCCCTCTAATTTGCCATTGACAGCCCGAAAAATGTAGATGTCATAATCATTGTATGCCATGTTGCGAAATATTTCTATGGTTTCATTTCCAGGCCATGAATTTTCCGGGTCGTTAATGAATTTCTGGGCATTATCAATGATATCAGTCTTATATACATGGTATACAATGAAGATATATTACCTTTCAAATGACAGCCTAAATCGTCGGGTATAGCGCCAGACGATTTAGGCTGATCATTTGAAAGGTAATATATGCATTGTTGCTGAATCTATGACATCAAAAATCCAAGATTTATATCTGCAAAAGACTCAAATCTATGATCATTTTATACATAACCCATCCAGCTCAGAACATTGAAGTATGTCAAGCTTGAGATATCTGCGAATCCAAAATGTGAAACATAGGAATCAACTCAGTGTCATTTTCACTGGGAATGCGAAGATGGATGGTGAAATGCTCCTACCTCAATGGTATTACATAGCAAATTAGACGGCCTTAATCATGCAATCAAGGTCGTCTAATTTGGAATTGGAGATATATGAACGACTTTCATAGAAAAATGACAGCTGAAATATCGGCTGACAACCCTACTTACTCAGTAACAATGGCAGTTTGTACATGGCTGCCTGCTGTCGGCAGGCAGTAATGGCATTACCCGGCCGTCATTTTTCAATGCTTATAGCATAGAAGTTACTGCCAAGATCATAGACTTCTAAATTGCAGAAGAATGTTCTGTTACAGGAAGTCTATGGATAGATGTAGATGTCTATAAGTAGACACATGAGACGCAAAGTCTATATAACAGAACTGCCGACATCCTGCAGCAATGTCACGCGCAGCCACGGATGTTGAGGGTCATGTGTAATTACGCTCATTTTACGCGTGAATTACGCGTAATTGAGCGTAGCATGTCACCTAGTAGTGTGTCACGTCATCTTTTATTAGAAACATGACAATGACAGAAAAATATTATAAAAGATGACTCATGTTACAAGCTGTGGGTCTAGACTTGTTACTTTCTTTTACTCAATCAGAGAAAACATGGAAAATCTTTGATCTTGCCGCACATCATTTTGATAGGACTCCGGGACTCCAACTTCGCATCCCTGCATTGTGGTACTTGCAATGCTAGAATTATAAAAGTAAGCGGTCGTGAATAAATTAATAAAATGCATACAAATATGTCCATAATGTCCTGTGTGGTACTGATGGAACCCCACAAAATCTGTTGAAGATAACGGACTATTTAAAATTCAACAAAATCATAGTTTCAAAAAATGTTTCAATTTTTATTAATAAAATGATTTCAATAACAGACATTTTAATAAATTGTTTCAAAATATGTCAGACAGCAGTATGTAATTTGCATAGTAAATATTCTTCGGAGAACTTTGAAACAACGAAGCGATTAAGGAATGGCAAATTTTTTCCTTTGTCTCCCTGTCACACGAAGGAAGCTACTTGCCTCAACTTTAACATGCAAAAGTAAGAAATCACAATCGCTGATGAGAGGTTTTATTGCTCGACGATTGTTTTGTCCTCTGCTGACAGCTTTTTGTTTGCCATTTCCTATAGCAAGCGATGCACGAATTATCCATTCGAGAAGGAGCAGAATGCGTCTAATTCTGTGATGTACCATTTCGATATTAACGTTACATACAACCCCTCCTTTCTAGGAAACCGAAGACGGGCGCAGATGAATCTGTGGGTAAGATTCTGTAGGTAATTCTGTGGGTAAGACTATCATTAACTTTTTCGAATTAATTTGCGACAGTGTAATTTAAATACGTGAACAGAGTTAAACACACTGAATTTGTTAGTACAAGTCATTCAGAAACAAGTTGTCGGTAAACACGAAAAATCCACTAATGATTGGAAATCTTTCTGACAAACTTACTTATACTTTATACACGCTATCAGAAAATTTGTTAACGCTAAGCGACAAGTCAGCTCTCTTATTTGATGTTTCTGAATTTGTTGCACACTTTTCAACGCACTAAGCATTCAAGGTCTCGCCACAATCAATCAAATTCATATTTTCTAATCAGCATGCATTGCATATACTAAGCGCATGTCATGCAAAAAGGTCTAACAATTAAGTTGAAGTATCTAGCAAATTCAGAAATAGCTCAAATAAGAGGGAAAACTTGTTGTTAGGCGTTCACAAATTATCTGATGGCTTGTATGAAGCATCAGTTTTTTTTTTGACTGGATATAGTATATGACTTTGATTGACCTTGCTTGTGAAACACTGAACATATAAAAATGCCGCTTAAATCCTGATAGAAAACATGCTTCTTAAAGCAAAGGTTTAAGCTTTTTTGAAGTTGGTTATCTTTTTAAACAGTAATTTTGATCCCAGTAAATAAATTGCAAGATCCTGTTCTGAGTGTTTAGCAAGAATGCTGTCTGTGCCTGTTTAAAAACTCCTAGGATTGACCATACAACAATGTTTGAGCATCTTCTTCCAGTCTCAAAGTGAACACTATATCACAAGGCTGAAGAGTAGTTAAATATGAAATGTCGTATGCAAAGGTTTTGTGTAATTCCAAGGGATTGAGTAGCATGCATGATATGAACATGCAACTTCGTAAGCTTGCAAGTAGTTGACATGTTTTCAACGTAACAGGTGCCTATTTCACACCGCATAGGAACTCTAGAAATTGTCGATTCATCTAATGGGTTTTTCAATTGAAGGTGAGCGATTTTTGTTGCTGGAATACAAACAACAGAAATACAATAAAATCAAACAATCAGAATAAAAAGACTTAATGCATTTTTTGTTTCAAAGCATTAAATAAAACATGATGTTTCAAGCGTCACACAAGTGTCAACTAATGAGTGCATTTCCGCATTGAAGGGCTTCTCCCCCATTCACTTAAGACTATGAAAAGCACGCAGATTGCGCGGAGCCGAGTCAGCCCCTTTTTCTTCGTGCTGCTCAGAATTGCATGAAAATCAGAGCACAACATGCTTGGCAAATGCTCTTTCTGATTCCGGTAGCAAATTCGTTCATCCTTTCTATAGCGACAGCAAAAGTACGTAATAATTCTAATTCACTAATTTTTGAAAACTTTGAAATTTCAATCAACTTTAGTTCAAAATCCAAAAAAAGTGTGACACTATGTCAGACTGTTAAATGAAGTTCGAATTATTGTATGTCACTAAATTACGAGCTGTGAAATGCAATTCAAAGCGTAAAAATATGGAATTAAGGTATTGAAATGACAGCAAATTGTCGCTGACCTGTCGCTGGCTCTATGATTCATTTTCTAAGCCGTGAAATATTGTTTCACACAATCGTGTAATAATGACAAGAATCAAGCAATTTGGATCATTCTTTCATGCAAGTGGAAAGTTTCACAAACTGCGACTTGGGAAACGTAATTAAGTGCTAAAGTACGAATTCATAATTATAATGCTCGTTTCACAATTGCGGATATCGGAAGGCAATTAATAGTCTGATGATTGTATAACAGAAATCAGTGTTTGCCTTGATATCAGCATGAGAACACAAACAGGTAATTAAGAAAAGGTAATCTTGACAAGTAATTAAGTTTAATCTAACAGTTTGCAATGATAAGATAAAAGCTGCTTTCTTTTATTGATCAACATGTCTCACAATTTCGAATAAGCGATTACCTTCAAATGTGCAGGTGTGTAAATATGGGAATAAATAGAAAAGATTCATGCATTACAGGTTCTTGCCTATTTTGTAAATGAAGATAGATCAGTTTGGACCCTGATACATCCAGAGAAACTGATTATTACATCGATGATATCATCATTAATGATAATATCGTATCGTACGTATATAAGGCAGGGATACAGAGTCCTATCATTTTGATAGGACTCCGACTTTTGATGGGACTCCGACTCCGACTCCGGGGGTTGATAGGACTCCGACTTTTGATGGGAGTCCGACTCCGACTCCGGGGGTTGATAGGACTCCGACTTTTGATGGGACTCCGACTCCGACTCCGGGTGTCAAGTATATAAAGCCTTTTTTGAAAAATTAACTAGTTACCTACATCATATATCACTATAGGCTTACCTGAACCTATATTTATTGATCATTGTTGTATCAATTATCAATCATTTTCGATGAAAGTTTATCAAATGTCGCTTTAAGTTGGATGCGCACAACTCGGCTCCTCCCATCTTCTTGAATGTGTGCTTCACACGGTTTTTCTCCAGTCTCTACCAGGCGCGAATGCCCCATCTTTCTCCAAAAAATATGAATACACTTTCAATACACTTTCGATTTTAATATGCGCTTTGGAGGAGCCATCACACACGATTAACGTGAGGGTGAGAGGTAATGTTCTCAAACAAACTATTATTTCATTTTTGTCTCTGATGTGACCTTATGCGTGTATGTGTGATCAAGGCTGGGAAGGCTTGTCTTCTCTACTAAATCGGCGAGTGAAAAGACAGTCCTTTTTCACAACCGCGCTTCATTTCCTCAACTATTACCAGCTTTTCATGCAGTGCTGTCTCTGTACTTCTGTTTGATGAAGAAAGTTGACATCAATACAATGACAGCTATGCACGAGAATATTGATAAGACTCCGATTCCAGCAAAATGATAGGACTTCGGGACTCCGACTCCGAATCCCTGACATAAGGTCATCTAACTTATTCGTAGATGGTCTGGAAACGAAGCCACCTCAACCGCTGCACTCATCGAAAGTACTGGGACTACAATAAATGACTACAAATAAATATAGACGCGGTAAGCCTCATGATGTCGCCTTTATGGATATGTGTGGTGAGTGACCAGAAAACAACTTTTTTCTATTTGTGGCCAAATAATCGGGCATTACTCTACTGCGGGATGGATTCGGTGGGTGTTGGTTTACAAATCGCAATAGTGCTGGTATCTTGGACTATTTTTAAATAAATTTGATCTCCTTCTTGTGCATACATCATAAATTCGTTCTATAATTGAATATGCCTGCCCAGCATTTGTAAATTTAAACAAGAGTTTCTCACGTTGTCTTGAAAGGGCAGATAGACGATCACGTTTTATTATCTTTGGCAAGGTAAAATGTAATTGTATAACCAAGAGGAGAAATTTGTACACATGTGGTGAAAATGATCCAAATCACTGCATACATGACCTACTTCTATTTCGTCTGACAAACACCGGGTTGCCTCGCATTCCGTTGTGAGACAGAGACAAAATGAAAAAGTCGTTTGTCCCATCTGTTTCAAGCACATTATGATGAAAAATGACTCATGCTCACCACGACCCTTTATTCTATCTTGCATAAGTCTGATATTTTACCATTTGACTGTTTTTAATCAATTGCAATAATTCGGTGTAAAACTGCAGAGCTGATTATAAAAAACGGACCACCTAAATTTCATTGAAATTCAATCGATTCTCATGCCTTTCAATCGTGTCGCACAGCAACGTGCCATACATCATTCGAGAGCTTGCATTCTCAGCTTTCAAGTGAACTATGATAGACTTGTATCAGTTGTCGTTGTATTTGCTGAGCAGTGCTCAAACTGAAAATCGCTGAATTTACAAGTTGCAACTTTTCAAAACGAAGACATTTGAGTGTGATAATGAATCAGGCACGGGGAGAAATAGCATTTTCAGAGCTGTCTTTTGACATGCTGGTCATCAATATCGGTGGACTAGGAATGAATTAGTGATATCGTTTAAGTTATCACAAAATCATGACCTTTTTGGTCGAAAATGTTCTGACTTTTTCATCAAAAATGTTCATGTTTATGGTTTGTATTATAAAAATATTATCGTTTAATGTTTTTTCAATCCTAGCGATGTGAGGAGCACGAATTTGTAAGTTATATTCACATCAGTTTAAAGTTCTTTTTCAAACTTCAACATTTTCTCTCATTTCCGCAAAAGTACACAAACAATAAAGATAAACAACGGCAGCCGCTACACGGTGCTTGGAAATTGACTTTAACCTTGAAAAAATTGTCCATAAAATCTGAAAATTGATTCTAAATCAACATTTTGAGCTGAAAACGAATATGATTTCACAGCAATCGTACAACGAGCTCTTCAAAAGATAATTGACTTTTTTTGATCAGTATTGATCTGATTAATTCGCAGTGATTGATTTAGTAGATTTGTACTTCTGTGATGTCATAATAGTGTAATATAATATGCAAATTAACCTGGCAGAAAACGAATATGACATCCAAAGCATCATAACTACAGCCGATTATACGTTTCGGATGAGCCATTGATCAATATCGATCTGATTGATTGATTAATCATCGATTACACGATATGGAATATTAAAATGTTTAAAATGTTGATTATATGTAAGATTATGACGCAGAAAACGAATATGATATCCAAAATATCATCACTGCAGCAGACTACAAGTTACACATCAATTATTGATCAATATCGATCTGATTGATTGATTAATGATCGATTACACGATATGGAATATTAAAATGTTTAAAATGTTGATTAGATGTAAGATTATGACGCAGAAAACGAATATGATATCCAAAATATCATAACTGCAGCAGACTACAAGTTACACATTAATTATTGATCAATATCGATCTGATTGATTGATTAATGATCGATTACACGATATGGAATATTAAAATGTTTAAAATGTTGATTAGATGTAAGATTATGACGCAGAAAACGAATATGATATCCAAAATATCATAACTGCAGCAGACTACAAGTTACATATTAATTATTGATCAATGTCGATCTGATTGATTAAAAGTGATTTTTGCTATGCTATCATGGTATATTGGTATGTTTGTAGTGTTCATTACTATATGGAAAACTATATGTACATGTATATTATACCGGTAGAAAACAAAAAATATTATGTCGAACTAATGAACATGAAAGAAAAAATGACAACGTTAATTGAACTCATATAATTAGAAGAAGTGAAGTCCTGGGTATGCTATATCAGCCGGACAAAGAAGATTTGATTTTAGTCTATAAGTTTACTAGATGGCGACCATTGTATGCGCACACAACTCCTTTCAGCGAATTGCCATATTCAGGATGAGACAGGGACTTTAACTTATAGTTTTCCCAGGTCTTTGCGAAATCATGATGGACTGACTCTCCTGCTTGTTCTGAACATCGTCCCAATCCTACGTTGAATCTCGCACAAAATTGAGGAACATGCCAGATAACGGCATGTACTTTGGGCGTCACGTTGACATCCAAAAATATGCCATTTTGAAGTTGTTGATGTCTTCGAGGTAGGATGACTTCAGCTCCCATCCGAAGCATGATTCAACAACTATAAAGCGAATAAAAGGCTACATATACACCAGTACAGTTTTAGTGAGGCTTCTCTGAAAAGGTTCACGAAATTGTTTATGAAATAATGAGCTCTGAAAATATTGGTGATGCAGTAGAAATGAACTTCGAAATAAAGTTTAGAGTTTGGACTAAGTATTGCATCTTAGTAATCGCATAAACATAATGAATAAAACAAATTACATACCTCTGAACACATCGTAAGTCAAAAACATCGAAAAAACATCTATTGGTATCAACATAATAACACAAATTCCTTGCTTACCTTTGAAAAACATCGAAAGGCCTTGACGTATGACAGACAATGCAATGGGCACATTGATTGGAGCAAGTCAATATTAGGAAGGAGTTTCATGCAGGAATTTCCAGAGAAAGAGCCACCATGGTAGGATTTCCTTTCAATGTGCAATCTTTCGCTCTACGCCATTGAATGCGGCCAAATTTTGAACATATACATTGTATTTGAAGAGTGTATTCACAACTCCGAGCAGTAAATGTAATTCCGGAGGTGGTATGACTTGTATCACATCTATTCCGAGATCACTGCATTTGATTTTACTCGGATGTATCACATTTTCATAATGCTTAGCCATCTTTTTGTCTTGGCATTTTCCGTGATAAGACCAAAACGAGTCATGAATTGACTGAAATGAGCGTGCCTGACCAGACACATGCAAACTATCTTTCCTTGCCGTGCACCAGCAGCAGGGAAAAGTCGCACCATGGGGCATCAGTCCAAGCAAACAATTCGCAAGTTTGGGATCACATGAAATTGTCAATTTCTCATTGCTAAAATCCAGATCGTTCAAATTTGCTGATACCCATAGTTTTAAAATATTTGGATAATTCTCTTGTACATTTTCAGATAAAACGACTAGAAAAATATGCTTCACTCCTGTGCCTTTATATCGCCCATTGTAGTTTTTATCAGAAACTGACAAACAAATTTTGAGGAAAGAGCCTCCACCGTCAATGTAAATTTTGATGTAGTAGTCACCACGATCTATGCCTCTCCTTTCAAGTATGAAATCAATTAACTGTCGTACATCTTTGCAGACAACAGCAGGAGTAAGCTCCACGCCTTTTACAACATCTTGCTCTATGACACAGAAATCAATCATTTTTAACTTGAAGTAGTCATCAAAACAATGATCGGTAGCATACAAGTGGGCTTCCAAATTCGGTTCAATCTTGGTTGATGCTCTTCTCAGCTCATGGCGCAATTTCAAAGATTGACGGTTGCTCAAATTCATTTCAGATTGAATATTGGTAATATTCTGACACGAAACCCGAGCATTGAAATCGTCCGTAATTCCACGGGAAAGCTTCAAGGGACTGTCGCCTTTAGGCGATGTCAGCAAGAAGTCATCATCATGAGACTCTTGAATGTAAGAGTGCACAACTTGTTCTGGCAATTTCTTATTCTTTTCCGCCGAATTCAGTAATTGCTTAACATTCGTCAGAGCTACGGAACGAGAGCAGTTGTGTGGTTTTCCCCTACCTATGTCTGATAAGCACAAGCTGCAAAGTTTCAAGCTGGTTGGTCTGGAGCTACTACTTTTCTCTTCTTGTGTTGATGGTCTTCCTGGATTGGGTTTGATATTAGTTAACCTGGAATTCTTAGAACTGACGGATGCATTAGTTTTGGAAATAGTACAAACAAGACAGTCACAATTTGTATATCTTGACCTGGTATGATATTGATGCCGACCAACCTCACTATGATCATATACACTCAATTTACGAGTAAATTTGCCATTGGCGTACTCACCCAAAACCAATCGACATGTTCCACATATAACCGTTGGTACACTGTAATCTGGCACCTCCTAAAGCGGAAGAAATCTGCATCCTAAAGCGCCACACACTAAAATTTCAGAAGGCTGAGTTGAATTAGTAGGCTAGCATACTGAAGAGAACAATAACCCTTAGACGTAAGCTTCTGCATAGAGGAGAGCGTGAGTCACTGCTTGCCAGACAGGAGGAACGCTGTCGCATAACAATAGCTGCTATTGAGGACATAATAAGTTCACGTTGCTGTATGTACGTGAATCATTCTCCGCTTCATCTCTCCGAGGCTATGTAGCTGGCTTTGACGTCGAGTGGCAAGTTGACTTTCTGTCAGTGATATTGCAATTAAATTGTATAGTGAAATTATCTGTTGAAGTTGTGCAGTTGTAAACTGCAAATATATGGGTATCATGATGTCATGTCAGGAGAATACATCTTTCCAATCAACGTCGATCGAAATACTGATAAATGGAAAAGAAATACAATAAGACTTGAAGCCAAATGGCCAAAAATCTGCATTCCACATTTTCTCGTGATAGTCAATCGTGACAGATATACTGATCAATCTGGTTCATCAACTAACGGCAGGTCTGAAAAATGAGGTGAGTTTTCTGTTGCTCTGATAGCCTATTCGAAAGAGTTGTAATGCATGCATGCTGTATAGCACTAATGTAAATCAAGTTTAAGACTTCTGTAGTTAAAATACCACTTTTTATAACGGGACTAAATTAAGTTTTGCGGATAATGCAAATTATAAATTGGAAAAGCTGTAAATTTTCGAGGTAGTCATACATTGTATTTTTCAATTTCATGGATTCATTCGCGTTATCTGTGCTCGGTGAAGCATCTGAGAAGCAAATGCGCACTCATAGAAACTGCTCAAAGTACTCATCTGTTACAAGTGGCGCGTCCAATAAGGTTTCCGAACGAAGGTAGAAAAATAGTAGATGCACGCATGTGAAGGGCTAATTGAATTGACATATCAAGTTTAGGATTCAATGCAAAGTTCTAAATGCTTTGATGTACACATGTATCATTTATGTGTTGTCAATTATATTCAGAATATTCGAAAATTCAATGAATTTTAATAGAAATACAACAATCAATTCTGTATTTAGTTTATTGGAGGCACATATTAGTTGAATGTAACCTGCTAATGTAACCATTTATCACCAACTGTCATGATAATCTATAGTCAGATAATAGTATAGACATCGAAAAAATGCAATAGACGACACTGAAGGACATTCGTTTCCATTATGTAGTAGAAGAATTGTCTTCAGTCTTTCCTGATTCATACATTTAAGAAGAAAGATCTTTGTAAACATATGCTTAAAATTTCGCATTCAATCTTTTAAACATTTTATCTAATCTATTAAAATTCTGCTGCCATATAGTTGTGAACTCGCTTAATAGATATTCATCAAAATATATGAAATTCCGGATGTTGAACTATGGGCCAACAGAGAACTGACAAATTATAACTTCTATATTTCTGTATAAAATCTTCTGCCAATAAATATCCTTCTTGTCACTATTCAAATATACGCGGTTTTTCTACAATGTCCAGACACTATTGGATGCAAACGTATTTTTAATGTGCGGCGTTAAGTGTTCGACTTCTATAAATATTCAGTCCATCGTGTTGGCTACTTCTAAAAGTAAATCCATTTTAGCAATGAAAGTATCTTTCATACTCTATTCATATTAGTCATTATTATTAAGCTCTCAACGTAGCATGATATCAAGGCAAAAATAGACTCCAGCACAAATAGGAAAGACTAGACAGTCATCAACACAAAAAGAGAAGATTAATTAATTAATATAGAATGTTTCTATTCTGTAAAAATGCATGATAAGGTAATTCTGATAGCAAGAAAATGTCCACCTATTGAATAGAACTTTTTTATTCTTTTTCATAAAATCATCTCATGATCTTTCTATTTTTTAATTTTTATAAAATTTCTAACGACGATCTTGGGCCATAAAAGCCATGCCAGTTATTATTTTTGAAGTCAACTTAGTTCATGCATGTTTGGTAGAGACCTGTGACACTCACATTATTTTCATCTGATTAATAAGTACGGCTACTTGTTGTCGACACATAGAAGTTTGCAGGACAGTGCATGCTGTCTGAAGTGGAGAGTCAATAAGAAACATATGCAGTATTGCATTAGAACTTTCAAACGAAAGTTAGTACTTGTGAATATGGATTATTAGCATAATATGTGCTATTTTTTGGAGATATGAAGCTCGTGAATTTCCATAATCTGTAGAACATCGAATAACTAAGAAAGGAGATAATTTTCTCCAACAAGAGGTTTCAA
The DNA here is from genome assembly GCA_907163375.1 of Prostheceraeus crozeri. NCBI lineage: Eukaryota > Metazoa > Platyhelminthes > Polycladida > Euryleptidae > Prostheceraeus > Prostheceraeus crozeri. The sequence continues at coordinate 245,579 of CAJQUW010009685.1, forward strand.
CCATTTTATCAAAGTACATGTGTATGCATTCAATTCAGCATTGATAAATTATATTATCTGGGCGTATATCAAAATAGATAGCGCAATAAAAATAATTAAAAAATATGATATGCTCTATGTATGCATGATTATAAGAAATTCTATTTTTTCAATTATCTGTCAAATCAAAAGCTTCGAATTTTTGAAGAAATCATAATTTGTTCAGCCTGCTGCATGTAACATGTGGATCTGACGTTCTTGTATCCTAAAGTTAACTATTTTTTTCCTTTCACTCCATAGTTCCTAACTAAAATTCCTTTTTCTTTTCAGCAATCATTTCGACTGGAATATCAGTGAATACTAATGTATGGTGTCCAAATATTATATATGTGCTTTGACGGATGTAGCATCTATGCCATCACGGTACATGCAGTCTTGTTTCTAACATATAATCTCCAAAGCAATCGACAGTATTTGGCCACCGTAGAAACTGCTGGAAGGACTTCTTCGTGTGCGTCACATCTTCACCAAGATCAGTGCAAAACTCTGTGAATTTTTTTGGTGCCATAAATTACTTTGAATTCGTTAGTTTCCATCTTTCTATAATAATTCTTTGATGATTTCCATGATGTTTTAGAGCTGCAATATCTGTTAGTTTAGATCTTAATTTACTTGAACAATAATAGAGATTGATTTGGATATCTAGCACTTAATTGTTATTCGATATTCGCATCTTGAGAGAATCTATTTGTTACTTTATCTCTATTGCAACTGTTGATCTACGATTTCACACATGCTTTTATCCACATAATTCTGTAATAAATATCCTGCATGTTTCTGACATCTTTTACTGTTCCGACACTATATTATGTAGCATTTGTATTTTTCTCACCGAAAATTGCGTGGTCAGGCCAAAATTTTCATTGTACATATATACATGAGATTTCGTTGTGTGTGTTACATAAATAGACCTGTGATTGTATTCATTTCGGTACTGGGTGTCAATTTTATAAATTTCAAGTGAATTTCAGTAAAGTTTGTTTTTTGTATTCGAATTGCACAACACTAATGTCATGTTCTCTTGCATTACAGTACTGCAGAGGTAAAAGGTTACATATTTCTTTAGAGGGTTGTTTGTAAAGCAAGAAATAAATATTGAATGAATATAATGAGAGCTTTGTCTGCAATAAATCTCAATGCGCAACCCGTCTATTGCTGAATAAAGATAGTAGTATGCATTGTCATAAGGGAAAAGTAGAATATGGCATTGAAAAAATGTTTTAGGAGGTGAGAGGCTAGCCTTCTAAAAGGCGCATGCTTTAGGATTTTTTTATTAGTTACGAATAGTGTCTTGCTTTAGGAGGTGATTCAGCTCGCTTTAGGAGGTGCTGGTTTACAGTGTAGTCTCCAGTCATCGCGATCAAATCCATGGAAAACAAACTCGGAAATCAAATTGTATTGCCTGTCTGTGATACATCGATTTTCCTTGCCACATTTATTGAAACATATCAAGCAGACCTTTTGCAAACATTCCTTGTGAGTTGATGCATGATGAGCATGAGCCATAACGTCAAACGAATGAAGAATGAGAAAGACTAATGCTTCGATCAGACTGGCTTCGATACGACAGCGGCTATCGAATAGAACAATCGAATGATTATCGATTAGTCACAAGGCATGACAAACATCATTGTGTGCGTGCGTCATACTGTCCTCATCAGAAACAGTTCTATTGTTCTGCTTTGTCGATTCGTGGTAGCGCTGTTTCCACATGTTAGTATTATACTTACATAAGTGTGAAACCGATAAGACTACATCTGAGGTAATCTGAAGCTAGTCTGTGTCTTATACTCTGCTGCAGTTATCATACATTTTAACACCATATTCGTTTTCGACATAATCATATTCACCATTCTAAAACATACCAACCTATGTGAAGAGGATATATTCGTATTCTAAGGCAAATCAATCACCATCAATCAGATCGATATTGATCAATAATTAATGTGTAACTTGTAGTCTGCTGCAGTGATGATATTTTGGATATCATATTCGTTTTCTGCGTCATAATCTTACATTTAATCAACATTTTAAACATTTTAATATTCCATATCTTGTAATATATCATTAATCAATCAATCAGATCGATATTGATCAATAGCTCATCCGAAAAGTATAATCGGCTGTAGTTATGATGCTTTGGATGTCATATTCGTTTTCTGCCAGGTTAATTTGCATATTATATTACACTATTATGACATCACAGAAGTACAAATCTACTAAATCAATCACTGTGAATTAATCAGATCATTACTGATCAAAAAAAGTCAATTATCTCTTGAAGAGCTCGTTGTATGATTGTTTTGAAATAATATTCGTTTTTAGCTCAAAATGTTGATTTAGAATCAATTTTCAGATTTTATGGACAATTTTTTCAAGGTTAAAGTCAATTTCCAAGCACCGTGTATGAGAGAACAGACATTCTCTTGCCAATTGTCTTATTTTGAACCTTCGTTCACCTTACATGGTGTTTGTTCACTTTTGCGGAATTGAGAAAAAATATTGAAGAAGTTTGAAAAATAGCTATTGAACTTATATGAGTGCTGCTCACATCGAAATTTCTATTCGCGTTTTTGTAATGCTCAGCGTTGTACTGCTTTTGTCCAATATACATGCGAAAAGCATTGCCATCTTTTCACGAAAAACTTATCAACCATAAAGCGATCCATGCAACATGAACTTATCGGTAAAATGGTGCGCATTTGACAGTTAAAATGCTTTCGGTCTTTTCATGTGTTTTGAATCCGCTGTACAGAATTTTACTTAGTTCATTCTACTTGCAATGTCGAATTGAATAGTAGTATCAACCATATACTACACACAAGAGAAATGTGACAACAGTTTCACAAGTTAAGAAAACGCTAGAATTTAGCAACAATTTAAATTGACATATACTGTACAATATGAAAGTTTTAGTCAGATTAATTTAAATGACAAGCTATTCAAGTGGTCTTGCTGTGTGAAAAGGCTTTTACTTTATAGCATCTAAAGTTAGACGTAAAGGTTTAAGGTTTAACCTTGACCTTGGGTGCCCTTGTCCATGGCTCCAAAATCTTGGGTTGTGAAAATAAACTTGACCCAAGATTTAAACACAGTTTTCGTCTAATCATTTACTTCATTTTAATTAACGACCAGACATTTAAAGAAAAGAGAAATAATATGAAAGAGATACTAAATAATAACAAAAAAAAAAATTCACATCATCAACGAAACTTCTGTATGATGGTAGGAATCGATGCTTGATATTAATATCAGTGAAGATGTCAGGGCTCAAGTGAATCTCCCAGTGCGGATGGGTGGTCTCGGAATTTACTCTGCCCAGTCGCTCATACTTTCTGACTTTTCTGCGGCCTTTCATAGTTTTATGATACCCTTTCCTTGACTATCAAATCTTTGAAAGAAAATTTGAACTTCCATGATGTTGAAGTTGGGAACGGCACTGATGAGAGCTTGCCTTCAAATGAGACCAGCCAGCGAAAATGGATAAATCCATTTTATTCACGAGTTTGAATGACTTCACTGTTGTCTTCTGCCAACTGACGTTAGGCGTGCTTAACTTACCTTGGGCAAGTGATACAAAACTTGGGTTTTCTATTGATGCTGAATATATACAGATCAAGTTACAAAAATTAATATCTTAGGAAAGCTACAGGATAAGAGGATAAAGTTCTGATATTTTATCAAATTTCCACTGGATTCACAGAGTATTTCATAAATGAAATACCAGTGATTATTAGCCATTTCATTCTGAGCTTGACAATACGCGCATTGAAAACTCATAGCCTACATTTCGTATCTACTGTAAGCTTGCATGTATTTTGTTGCATCTGTGCATATTGAATTTTTATGTATTTATATTATGTATTTTATATCTTCGCAGTTACTTTCGTACCCTTAGCTTTCTGCGATAGCCGACATTTATACAAAAATAACTTCATTCTGATTTCGCATTCTAAATATGTTTAACCATGCACTTACTGCGTAGCTACAATATTTATCAAGCTTGTTTAAATTTCTGAATGATAAAATGAAAACAATTGCTTTGCTATGAGCAATGTGTAACTCAATCATAATTGAATCAAAGATCTTCAATAAGTCAGGATGTCAGTGTAGGTTAAATTAAGAGAAACCTGTATGAATAATACATGTACTTAGGCTACTAATTACAATTGTTGCACTAATACCACATTTCTCATGGGCCCAATAAGAATTTTGGTCCATAGAAGAATCTTCATGTCAGCACAAGATACAGAGAATGCACTTCGCTTACATTCATTTTTTAAACTTGGGCTTGGGTTTTGGGTTTTGACCCCAAGTTTTGGCCCAAAACTTGTTACCGGTGCATATGCCAATGAGGTCTATGTCATACTTATCAGACTAGCATCTGAATTATAGTTGAAAGATGCTGCCATTATAAAGATGAATAAAAGCACATTTAAAACACATTTAAATTCATTGTTCAAAAATGCATGAAAACACGGTGTATAGAAATGTTTGAAAACAATGTTTTACCACTCTGTCCCATGTTTATAACAGAGTATAAGACTCATTTTTCTATTGTGTAGCTATGAAACTTACTTACAAAACAAAATTGCTCGTTTTAACCACGTTTACAAATCTTGGTTTACACTGTAAACTGTCACCTCCTAAAATCGAAGAAATCTGCATCCTAAAGCGCGACACACTAGAATTTTAGGAGGTTGCGTGAAATAGAATGCTGACATACTAAAGAGAACAATAACACTAGTGCGCTAGCCTCCTAAAACGCTTTGCTTTAGGATTTTTTTTATTAGTTACGAATAGTGTCTCGCTTCAGTGTGTGATTTAGGAGGTGCTGGTTTAGAGTTTAGTGAGCAGTTTTAAAAAATTGTTTCAAATAAAAAAATTGCGATAAAAGTGCGATTGTATTTGTTTCTTTGACGATGCCACTCTAAACCAGCACCTCCTAAATCACACACTAAATCAAGAAACTATTCGTAACTAATAAAAAATCCTAAAGCAAAGCGTTTTAGGATGCTAGTTCACTAGGGTTATTGTTCTCTTTAGTCTCAACATTCTAGTGTGTCGCGCTTTAGGATGCAGGTTTCTTCGATTTTAGGAGGTGACAGTTTGCAATATGCAACTGCTCAATTGACATTGCAAACTTGATCTTACTTTGATGTTATCGCATCCTTCGCTAATTTAGATATCTGGTATTATTGCACACACATAAAATTGGTGACTGCTGTATATCAAAGTCATGCATTTGAAGCCGGGAAATGATGTCAATTCAATTGTCATAGGTTTATATTAGTAAACCTTTCATTGAATGTCATTATTTGCAACATTGAAAAAACAAAAAAAACAAAGGATGTTCTTTAAGATACAACAATATATTAATGAATTCCTGCCATGCATTTGATACAATGCTACTGTACAGCCCCACCTAACCTCATTTCTCAGAGTCCTCTATTCTGAACTGTCTCTGCATTTTAAGGTGTGCAGACACGCAGCAGCTTCTTGTTGGCACATTTTATAACAATGGTTATAGTAGCTGCTCACTTCATCCAAAGAAGGAGTAATACTTGCAGAATTTTGAACGCTCGTCTGCGCTCAAACCGACAGCCATTCATCGAGAATCCATGAAGCACGTAATGTGTCCTTAACTGCTGAAGTCAACAAACATGTTGCATAAGAAATAGCAACATCAATGACATTCTTTATCCTGAGATGAGAAACAATCTGATATAATACGTCTTTCTGATCTATTCTATTGTATTAGAAGATAACAGCTATAAATTCAGATGATTCTAAGACTGCAATTGAAGAATGTTATCTGTAAAATAGGTATACCGGTACCTAGTGAATTTACTGATAGTAATTCTTCATATACTGTTATTCTTGAAGTCCCAAATGAGAACTAGAACGAGTACTTAACCGAAGTACTAACTGTGACTAAGGAATGAGTCCCAGAATTGAGTACTCTTTGAGTTTGAAAATATTAGTACTGATGTTATAACTCTATTGGGTTCCGCTTAAGTCGTTTTCATTTTAGTACTTATTTAATGAGTTACATAGGCAATTTACCCCGGTTACTGGTGACCCATGAAAGAGATAAAGTTCAAGTGAAACAGTCTCCACCAAAGACGATGGATTTTTGAATTGTTTTGCACCTAACCCTTGTTAGCGATCTGGTAGTCAATATAATATCAGAAAATATTCAATGAATTTTCGATTCATTTTATTTAAATCGTTAAGAAAAATATGTGCATCAAATTTTGGTTCATTTTCCAATGTGTCTTTGAGGAAAGATTTTTATGTTACATGCCATTTCATGAATCTAGACTTGCAAATGTAGTAGGCCTATTTATTGCATGACAGGCTTTGAATTCAAACAGAAAATGTTTTGTGACCATGCGATGAATTGAATGTCAGTTTGGTGAGCATCATGACGCATTTAATTGCTTCATGAAAAGATGTGACCTCTTCTTCAGCTTTTACCACTGCTAAACCGTTCTGATGCTGATGCAGGTAGATTTGTAAGTAGCTTCTTAGTAGCACATGTATTTTCGAAATAAATCCACAACAAGGGGTCTTTTTGTCATTTAATTCACAAAATATCCTTTTACTGAAGTCATTATGAATAAATAAGCAATTTCGAAGATCATTAATGAATTTTTCTCTTGAACGAAATTTCCGGGATTTTACTACCACGAAAGCCCACCCATGCGCTTAGATATTTTCAAATTAACAGATATCGCTTCACTGAAGTAAACAAGCAATTTTTGAAAGTGTGAATGATTTTCTACCATTATTTCTTATATCGGTTTTTTTCCGGGGTTAAACATAAATGCATCAATGAAATATGCACAAGAATCAAAGCGCAGTCGGTGACGTGGGTAAACGTTGGAATTGGCAAGACTTAAAATCAATGTCGGAGAGGATGTAAAACGTTGATAGGACTCAAAAAGTGCAGTTAGAGAAAATGATATAAGTTGGCAGGGCTCAAAGCAGTGAGGTTGCTTGATGAGGATGCTTTTGATCTAAATTGATGTCTTAGGTTCATGAAGAGTATATCGATAACCTGTCACTGGTTGGTATTTGCAGGATCGCTTCTTGTTTCATTGTCGACATGCAGGAACACACACACTGAGACAGAAGCGATCCGAGTAATAATTTCACTGCAGTAACTATTAACAACAATGCAATTATCATTATCAATTATTGATTAATTTGATATAATTATTAATTGATATAATAAATAATTAGCTAATGATTAATATAATTGATTAAAAGTTTTAATGTATTTCCCATCCATTCAAACGTTGAGTTGGCTAGACATTTCATGTGTTTCGTTTCCTACTCTATTTTGGGGTAGGTTACTCTATGGTACAAGTTTTGATTTATTTTCATTCGCTCTTTACTTTAAATTACCTAATTATTTACACGATTCTCCACTAGGGTAGTTGTTTAAGTTTGGTATCTTCCGTTTCCTGGATTCTTCGAATTTTTTACCGTATCGTGTTTTAATTTAACTGTTGACCGTTTGATCGGCTTCACTTGTTCCCCGCAGTCACTGCTCGTCAACAATGCACACTGTCTTAGCTGGGAAAAGACAAATAGTCTATTATCTCGAAGCGCACGCCGTCATTATCAGCTGCATGCTGACTCACTGAATTTATTGAGATTGATGTTTCATCATATTAGTATTCAAAAAGCATTTTAGTACTTCAGTGAATTTTAGTTCGGTAATTCTAGTGCTCTTCTGTCTAGTACTCAGATTCATACTTAAATAAGACTTTATGACTTGAGTGTATACCCTTTAACGGCTGAGCCCGAGTTAACTCGTATCGGTAGGGCAGGCAATTATCACTGACAGATAATTTTTTCCACTCCACTGTTCACGAATCTAGACCAGAACTCAGGCTGCTGGGGTGTTCCAATTTCACGAATAGCGAGTCAACTCATTTCCAGTATTAAGTGACGTAAATCCTTCAGAGGCACAGAAAGAATTATCTAAATTGGTTCAGTGATATTGCCTTGCCGTCTCGATAGGAGTTAACTCGGGCTGAATGAAATCCGGCAGGTATATGAAAAAAGCTCCGCAGCCAAAGGGTTAATGAATTGAATGAGTTGATAAATCTCATTTATCGCTAATTTTTGCAATATTACCTTAATATCACAATTTCATTTTAAAAAATGACATGAGAGTAAGTAGGTCAATAAAGGACGGACAAGGAACCGGTTGCGCAGGGTCGCTGGGCTTTCAACTTAATTCAAATTGCCTCAAGCTACCTTTCTCGTTTAACTAGACTTTGGGAACTGTTTCGGCCTTCATAATATCTTCGAATCCAAAACTTCAAGCTTCATCAAATAGTAGAGCATATTAGACTACGTATACGTCGCGATCATTTACTTTTTGCGAACATCACTTTTATGTGTCTTTCCATAACGGAGAGAAGATTTCTCAGACGAGATGCAATCATAGTCCTTATCGTTTACAATGTGCTAATGGTCGAATATTTTTCCCAAAGCTTTTATGAAAATTTGTAGATACTTCAATGCAATAAATATGTTAAAAAATGATTGCATGAAGGCATTTTTTTTTATTCTTTGCATTGGTTAGGCAGAAATGATTACAAGTATATAAATATAATGACACAGCATATAGAAGAAATGGTCTGTAAGCTAGAGCAATATAGATATGCAAATGTATAATGGGTGAAAAGCAGTAAAAGCAATTTGTGCATCATGCAAAATTCTAAAGACCCCATTATCATCACCACTTATTACCTAAAAGTACGAACATATATTTATAATATAAGGTGTGACTAAAAATTATTGAGACTTTCATGGGAGAAGATGAAATGACATATCTATGTCCTAAAATTCAATGTGTCGTGGTAAAGTAGCGTTCTAGCAATTATCTGACAAAAATTGGAGTCTCTCCTACTGACATGTCACGTGATTATCGCTGATTGTCATAGATATGCAAACGCGCGCGCAACAGACATGCATTACAGACGGTCGTTTTTAGAAATTGCATCAAATGCTTTGACCAAGTCTTGCACCCAAACACGAATTTTATTTGGCGAAACACGTGCCGCTGCTTCTAATGACTTCTGAACTCTATATGGCAATGAAACTCTTTCCCGTTTGACCACTTTCCGCTAACCAAGATTCCATCCGCGTCCGGTAAGTCCGCAGAAGCCAGCAGAGCAGTTAGTCATGCAAAATCAGTGTGAAATGCGGCGATCAGTGGCGAGCATGGAAGAAGAGCTATTTTTCTCTTCGAGATATTGAACTATTAACATGAGGTTAGCAGAGACTTGTTTATTCAGGAAGCATTGCAACACTGCTACTTGTGATTGACCTGGGTTCCTCTCGCCTTGAACGCAATTTGCTTCGCAAAAATGGCGCCATTTCAATCAGGAATCGTTAAAGAGACCTGAATGAATGAGTTCGACTGCGTTATTAAAGACGAGACCTGGACGGAGAACGTGTGAGAAAACAGTCTAAGATATGACCTCTTGCGGCTGAACCAACTCCATCTTTGATCAACAACACGAGTCCCAATTCTTCCAAAAAGAAAGGAATTCTCAACACCTCGAAGTGTCGATGCTGTGCGGCAGTCATCATAGACTAGGTCTACTCATCAGATTGTTTGACCAGATCTATTTGCGGTTTAGGCCTACGCATACTTCACAAAAATTGTGTATTTTCATTATACAAAAATAAAATGATGTCATAGGTGTCTCTTTGACTGATTCGAATGAGAAATTATGAAAATCGAGTTTTCAGATGAGAATGTTGTTGTAGAAATTTCCATCGAAATGTTTCGTTCAATCTCTCAGCAGTTCTTGACCAAAGTCCGAGAATCTCTTAGACCATTGTGACAATGTGATTGAAGATGGTGGAGATAGTGTTGCTAAATGAATGTCCTGTTAATCTAAATGCCCTCATAATGGTGCTAAATAACGTGATTTCTAATAAAATTTGGCAGATTTCCGTGAAGATCTGACTAAAAATGTAATTCGCTGAAATCATTTCTGATTGAATTAACACGATAGACGCTAATTTTTCTATCTCGTTGCACTTATCATTACAGATTTTTTCAGATCGTGCTCAAGAAAGGTGCATTTAATTATTTCCATCACATTTTTTGATTAATGATAGGCTTAAACCACATGTGTCTCATAATTATCATCGATAATAGCAAAGTCGTCAATAAAATTTGTCTGCTGAAATGGTCTCAATAGTCACACCTTGTATAATATAAATAGATTTTACTTACTCCTTAATCCTCAGAGACCTGAGGGGGTCCAGTGGACCACGGAGCCACATTTTTCTATTTCATTTTTTACGCTGACGATATATCAACCGCTCAAGCCCATACAAAATCATCATTTCTGACAGTGAATCTGTATGTGTTATTTCATTTCAATTGAATCAGTAGAAGTATGGTAGATAGGCCAAGGGGTCCACTGGAACCTCTCTCAGGTCTCAGAGGGTGTAGAAATTCCCAACACAAAACTTTTGCTGTCAGATGAAAAATGATTTTGGACATGTCCACGATGGTGCATAATGAGTGAAATTCATGTATTCAATGTTTACATCATGCTCGTGTATGTAGAAGTTGTGTATGTTAGAAGGTTGAAAATGTGAATATTTTGTTTTCACACATGATCGTGCATGACTGGTTGGCCTATATGAACAACTCGACATAAATTGATGTCCGAAATGAAAGCTATCATTATATTCATAATTCAACAGTAAGAACAGACTGTTGGCGAAGTTATCACAGCAGTAATTGATGAATTTGAGATCTCCACAGCTGTTTTGAGTGTCTTAAAATGCAGCAACTATGGCTCAGTTTAGGCCTATTTCCCATTGGTACGGATAAATTTGAAAAATGGCTAAATGTAAGGGTTATGATGCATGGAATAAATCAATTTCATTAAAATCAACTATCTGAGGTTGCATGGCGACAGCAAACATATTAAAATCGACTCTTAGTACAACTGACACTGTGCTATATATGTCGCTGACTTTCTAAAACACCAAATTTTCGCATGTGTTTACTGAGAAGGCTGAAAGACACTCAAAGGATTAGTTTTATCGACATCATTATTTTGCTTAAAATTAAACTTTACTAATGATTTAATATCGATTTAAGCAGGTAAACAAGGAATTTGAATAAGGGGTCCACTGCAGAGGGTGTGAAAAATCTCAGGTCTCTGAGGGTTAATGTACATGTAATTAATATTCCTAGAAAAAGAAGTCATGTTCTTTATCTATTAAATCATAATTACATGTAATAATAATAATAATATAAGCGTTTATTCAGACAGAATGGTAATCGATCAGTACAGTGTACAATGTAGAAGTCATCGTTTACAAACTGAATTAAAGATGGAACATATACATGTATACAAAATAAAAGCATTACTCCGTCTCTCTCTGTACGTCGTTTCGGAAGTAAAATTCGACCAGAAGAGGATAATTCAGGTAGTAAGTCATTTAGTATATGATCAGTATTCATTATATCTCGCAATAACTTCAGGGACAGCGTTGTACGATGATCACTAAGGGCGGGTAAACATTCATCGTCACAATCTGAACCACATAAAATTTTGTGAAAACGTCGTTGAACGCGATCAAGACGGGTGGAATCAGTTGATGATAAGCCAACGAAAACCGGAGCACAATACTCCAGGATAGAACGAATGTAACTGAAGTAAACGGTTTTAAGATCGTTATCTGACAAAACCGGACGAAAGATCCGAATTGCATAAAATCTGCTGGAGGCACTTTTCACAATGCGGTCTATGTGCTGTGACCATGTACCTTTATCATTAAAATATGTACTTCGAAGAAAGAAACTCGAGGAAACCTGGACACGTCTTTTTATTATAAAGGATGCTGAATAAGCACGTTATGTCTTATGTATTTGCCAAGGTTAATACACAGTCGTTGTTGAAGCGATGCTTCAATGTGGTTGTCCATCAGAAACTGTCGGCATGATGCCTCACCAAGCAGTTTTAGGACTTCGATGCATCAGCCATGTAATCTACATGTTCCAATTGCAATCATGTGGACCACTGACCTATTTCTGGGTCTGTTACGAAAATAGTCGCATTTCAAAAAAAAGATATCTGTATACGGTCCATGCATTCCAAATTCATTCCCTAAATCTGCATTGCCTATAAAGATTGTATGTCCTAACACCGCTACAGATTTTTAATTATCTAAAGAAAAAGTTCTAGAGTGAACGTAGTCAATGTCACCAATCGCATGATGTGTTCGTTATAATTGAGTGAGATTCATTATTGATTTGGCGTTTAACGAATTTTGAAGTTTCATTTATACAGTATAAGTTGGGAAAAGTGATATCAGGCATCTAATTCAAACTTGCAATCACTTTTTCAATAGTGTGCTTCTGTAATATTTTCAGTTTAAATTGAAAGTCATTGGTAAATAATTTGACGACTTGTAGCCAATCCCATGAACATGAGTAATACGAATTCAATTTCTCTTTCATTTATAATATGAACACTTTGAGTCTTTGAATTTGCTAAAACTTCTACACACGAAAGTTTGATTTCCAGTTAATCTGAAGGCATGATGAATGCCGCAAACGCAACAATCAGCTATTCCATTCTGATATTTGGTCGAATTCAAATATTTTACGGCATATTAGTTCTCATTTTAGGAATTCTGGGAAATGGATTTGCGATACTTACACTTTATCATTTCCGTTCAATGAAACTTACAACAAAGATCATTTTTGTTGCACTTTCAGTGTGCGACACGCTTGTATTATGCAGCTCGGGGATTTCGTCTTGGTTGTCGATTACAATTAACAGAGAGAGTTTGATGCCAATCAGCCAGCTTGTATGCGCCCTTCAATATTTCTTCTTCAGATGGTCTACTACATTCTCCATGTGGGCTCTCTGCCTCATGAGCGTTGAGCGATTCATTGCCGTGCAGTTTCCAACGAAGAGAACTTTATTCAGCTCTGTCAAAGGAACAGTCAGTATTTTATGCTGCACTGCAATAGTTTTTGTACTCACTAACCTGTACTCATTTTCAATTCATTTCAATGGGGAGAAGTGCATACTACATTTCTCTATTCCTTGGAAGTTGGTAGTTGTCCTCGATACCTGCATTCGAGTTGTTTTACCAATCATTGCAACGATTTTGCCATGTATTCTGATAGTCGTCAAAATCCGCAATGCTGGTCGAAGAGTTGAGAACGGGCCATCACAAAGCAGTGACACAAGGGCACTGAATGCAACGAAGATGATGCTGGCAGCTGGCATTTTCCAATCGGCTGTGATGTTGCCTGCAACAATCTCTATTATATTGTTATCATTTGTGAATTGGAATTTTACCTTATTCGAATCGACTTATGTATATCGTTGCTTCGAATTAATCATGCTAACAAACAATGCTTCAAACTTTTATATTTATCTCTTGACCAGTCGAGGATTTCGAAGAACTTTTATGACTCGAATAATGCCATGTTGTGCAAAGTTTTCCGGTATCGATAATGATGTAACAATGAGAACATTTGAAACAACGAAAAGGTGTTGACTCTTTTCAGCCGACTAATGTCAATATTCAAATTATCACGGGAACTGCCGTAATAAGCATTTATACATTATGCGTTTAGCCTGTATATAGAAATATCAGTTGAACACTCTATAAAGACTAATTGTTTTTTGTTGTGATCTTAAATCAACAATGTCAATTAGCTTTCAAGTTTTTCAATGAATGAATGGAAATCATGTCCAGTGATCGTGATATTTCTGTTAAGAGTTTGTAAATGTTGTGTCATCATGCTTTTGAATTCAGATAAGTATCGTTACTTTGGTTTGCGAATTCGTTAGTATCACCGCCGTACAAGTCGTGTACATAACGCATCAGTGCAATCAATGTAATGAATATTTCCTTTGATTCCATGATTTACATTGAATGTCGCTGAATATCTGAAGAGAATGACAACTATTAAGTCAATGCAAGACACCAACACCCCTTGACTCCTCGACCGCAATTGCCTGGTCCTGGAATTGAACGGAAGTCCGCGGTGGAGACCAGATAAAACATGAATGCTGATACTATTCTGTTCATAATGACATGACAATATGGTGTCAATATTACTTGCAGATGACTTCTGCCTTCACTCGCATTCCTTTTGATCCGTCAGCGTGGCCTAGTAAAGAAGGTGCGAGCTCGTCTCCACCGCGGACTTCGGTTCGATTCCTGGGTCGGGCGAGTGCAGTCGGGGAATCAAGGATGTTGGTGTCTTGTGTTGACTTAATAGCTGTCATTCTCTTCAGATATTCGATGTACTGCGACAGACCTCTGCTGTCAATGAATGTCGTTGTTGACCACTTACATACAAGGTTTCCTCCTTTTGTTTGCTTGAAATAAAGAATTCGACTAATTGATTAAATGTGTCTCTTTCTTTTTTTGATCATGCTTCTGTGTGAATTTGACGATAATTTATTTTTTCAATAGTTTCAATTATTTAATTTCGTGAAGCAGCCATCTAAATTCCTCTCAGTCATAATAACACTTGACCCGCAAAATGGTAAGTTTGTAGTCAGTGCAGTCAATGCGTAAGATTATTTTAAATTTTCGATATCCTAAGTCTGCTTTTCCGCTACCCATTAATATGAAAGTAGGCCTACTAACAATATTCATGTTATTCTGGATGGATGGATATTGAACAGTGTAGTAGCGCCCAGGAGCTTATAGAAAATCAGCAATCAAATGAAGGTGTTTCTATTTTTTAGAGATAATCATATAATCTTCTACTCTTTGTAGCCCATCATATTTCGAATGACATCTTGTACAGGAATAACAGGTATTGTATTTCACTCTTGATGGTTCTGGCGGACATAGAAATGTTTGAAATGAGTTTGTAATGCATTATTGCCCGGCATTGGAGGGTATAAAATGGACCATTATACGCCCGCCAATTTCACATACAATTCTCACCGCACCAGGTAGCCATGAGCCGTTGTCCTTCACTCCAGCTTGAGAATCCATTATTGAATAAATCGATAAACTGATACTTCATATCCTTTTTAGATAGAAATCTGAATTTCAAATCTATTCACATTTGCAAACATTCATAGACTTCCAAACTTTTCATGAATCAAAATCTATTGAGAGAGCAAACTTTCATAGACTTCAATAAAAGTCAATCAAAGATTTCTTCATCTCTCCAATATCTGTTACTAACAGCGATCAAGAATTGCAATATTCATAGACTTCTCAAGAGTTACATAAAATAGCATTTTATCATGGTTTTTGCGGGCAGAACTATCAGACAGAACACAACCTCGTCTATGTCTGATATTACTGCCCTAAAAATTCATGATATAATGCTACATTATATGAATCCAGAAGGGCAAAAAATGTAGAAATCCGGGAAGCGGCCTCGGCATTAACAATGTCAAATAACAATGTGATAATGCGAATATTTCTATGAAAATTTATCTTGCCCTCTCAGAAGAGCAGGGATAAAAAATATTCCAATGCGACATTTTTCATATCATGGCAGATCACCTTCACATACATGTATTAGAGGATGAAGATATAAGTATACAGAGTGGCAATAAGTTACTTGTTTAAATAAAATTCAATTGCTGTGCACTTAATGCTACAGAAAACATCAAATCTGTCTTTCTATCACTGCTAGAGCAGATTTTTCTTCAGAAATCAATGATATCAACGATAACTTTCGATGTCAATTGTAGCATTTGTAAGATATGAAGATGTCTTTGAATCTATGAATCTAAATTTCTAATCTGATGCAATGAATTAATTATTTATGAGATTTGACACCAGTAATGTCGTTTTGCCATAGATAACTCAAAACTTCTTTCTATGCATCCAATGCAAAACGACACCAGTAATGACGGAAATAGACATCAAAGGTGACTTCATCTATTAGCTATGAATGGATATCTAAACATAATGTAAAATTATCAAAGAATACAAAGGAATCATCAATTTCATATACTACATGTGAGAGTCATATGTTTTTCCAGCAACACACTGTATTTCTTCGACCTCTGTTTTCGTTTTCATCATTGTGTTATTCTTGCAAATAGAATGTTGAAGTGTCTTTGATGAACCTGTCTTTATATATTTTCATAAATATGTTTTATTTATATTTTTATATATATGATGGGTATTTTTTTATATTTTCCTTCAAACTATGAATTGCATGAAGTTTCTTACTGATTATAAAGTATTGGTTAATTTCAAGAATCATGCACTCGTATATTAATGCGTACAACCTTTTTGGATTTGCTTTTCATAATGCGTCTCCTCTGTTGCACACGAAAATCTGACATTGATTCTGTAAATTTGGCATTTGCAATATAGAATGTAATTTGGTGAACACAGTCTCACGTCACTGATAATGTCCAATCATATAGAGAGTTGCTGTCAATAGATATGAAAAGAATATACATCGGAAAAGTGTGGCCAAAAGACATTGACTACATACAGTCACTGAATGCATTTTCTCATTGCTCGAATTAATAGTTCTGCAAAGATTACACAGTTAAGGGTTTGAAATGATAGAAAAGTTCGATGACTCAGTGATTGAGTCAGTGATTTCAGACACTAGTAATATAAGACTATTGTATCGATATGACACCAGTAATGCTGCCATATCGACCAGTGCGCGTATAGCGCACGAGACGACATCAATGGCAGCATTACTGGTGTCATATCGATACAATAGTCATATTATTTATGAGATGTCTTTTTCCGTCATTACTGGTGTCTGAAATCACTGATTTATAAAGATAGGTTTCTCTAAGATATCAATGCCCCATTCGATATCAAGGGAAAATCTCAGGACCCAATTCAAGATCAGTTCATAACCAGCCGTCTTACCTCACTGACGCATTCAGAGAAATAGAGTTTTTAACAATTTATTAACAAATCCAGACACATTCTCACAGTAGGGAAATCAATATGTGGGCAGCTGATCAGATGACGTGATGATAATTTATTGATATGTCCAAGATAACAGCATTACTGTTTGTATCTTCTGAGCAATACAAAATTACTATCGCACTAGAAACTGGGCTAAAAACTTTGAAATTGTCCACTATTTTCGCTTCACATGACATACAAGAATCCATGTCCAACATTTCATGGACTCTCTCGCTTGAAAAAGAGCGTGTCATCGAACTTTTCTATCATTTCAATCCCTAATTGTCCAATCTTTGCAGAACTATTAATTCGAGCACTGAGGAAATTCATTTAATGGCTTTGTCGTCAATATCTCTTGTCCATCGCGCTCTTCTCATGTATATTCTTTTCATATCTATTGACAACAACTCTCTTTACAATTTGACATTATCAGCGACTTGAGACTTTGTTCACCAAATTAAATTCCATTTTGCAAATGCCAAATTTTCGTGTAGAGCAGATGAAATGCACTATGAAAGGTAAATCTAAAAAGTTGTACGCAGTGATACATGATTCTTGAAACTAATCAATATTTTGATCAGGAAGAAACTTCATGCAATTCATAGTTTGAAGGAAAATATGCAAAAAGCCATCCCCTGTCGATCTCAAATGGTTCATCAAAGACAATTCAACATTATATTTGCAAGAATAACACAATGACAAAAACGAAAACAGAGATAGAAGAAATACAACTCAATCGAAGTGTGTTAGTCTTCTTAATTAGTGGAAAAACATAGGGTCTATATCACACGTTGTATAGGAAATTGATAATTGCATTGCATTCTTTGAAAACTTCTTTTTTGATTTTTGAAAACTTTTTTTGATTATAGCCAGCTGATGAAGTCACCTTTGATGTCTATTTCAGTCATTACGGGTGCCCTTCTGCATTGGATGCATAGGAGGAAATTTTGAGTTATCTATGAGAAAACGACATTTTATTTCACTCTCAATGGCTTTGGAGGTCATAGAAATGATTGAAATGAGTTTGAAATGCATTTCTGCCCGGCATTGGAGGGTATATAATGCATCATTACATGCCCGCCAATTTCACACACAATTCTCACCGCACCAGATAGCTATGAGCCGTCGTCCGTCACTCCAGCTTGAGAATCCATTAATGAATGAAATGATAAACAGATACTTCATATCCTTTTTAGATAGAAATCTGAATTTCGAATCTATTCACATTTGCAAACATTCATAGACTTTCAAACTTTTCATGAATCAAAATCTATTGAGAGAGCAAACTATCATAGACTTCAATAAAAGTCAATCAAAGATTTCTTCACCTCTCCAATATCTGTTACTAACAGTGATCAACAATTGCGATATTCATAGACTTGTCAAAAGTTACATACAATCATAGAAATTAACAATACCATAGAAAGTCCTAGAATAGAAACTGCATGAAAATTATGGCACACTCCGGGGGAACTTAGTTTGGGCAAAATGCAGATTTTGCGAACTGGCTTTCTTGTTTTCTGGTTGACATTCTAAATTATCAAGTCAATTTGTGATCTGGATTGTTGCCCCTTGTCAAAGATCATGTACACAAAAGCAATAGTGAATTTATAAAATAGTGCAGCGGCAGGATGGCAGAGAAGGAAATCCTTTAAAACGTTGTGTATGGTCATCATTTTGAAATATCGCTCCTATAATCAATCAAGAGTATAATCAGACACATATGCAACTTGTAATGTCGATTTACAGAGCATGCATTGCTCCAGCTAGAAATCAGAGGCCAAGAAATCTTACAGTATTCATTTTCCTTTGAAGGATTCCCCTGTTCAATATATTTGAACAATTTTCAAAACCTTTGTATGCTTTCGAATATGAGCCTCCAAAATATCATCGCACTATATCATACATGTCATTTAGTGATTAATCGAAAAGTTCCAGCGACATTTCATTTATCTGATAAATGAAGGTATATAGCTAAAGAAACTTTCGATGTGTTTATTCCAGAAATGCGCTAGGTTTCTTGACCGCTAGAAGGAGAAGTAATTCAATAAATAGAATTTTTATCTTTGAATTCTTGAGATGTTCTTACAACCAGTACACCGACTACTTTCGATTATGACTCTGTGAACCAAATTTCAATTCGTATTCCAGTGTTGAAAAATTGTATACTAGCTGTCAATGACTGCTACAAATAGACACAGTATATTAATCCATGGAATAGTAGGCTATTTCACATGAAACAATGCTGCCATCTCACTTAAAATTCTTTTATGAAAATCCTGCAATTTGCTGTCAACAACTTCCACAACCAACTTGGCAAATATTTTCACTATGATACGATGTTTTAGATCGAATCTGATCTATAAACCATAAATTTTTCCATGTGCCATCATTGCACATAGGGAAGATATCAAACATCCATTCTAGTGTACTATTATCTACTTCTATGCATACAATAGCATTATATCATGGATTTTGTGGGCAGAAATATCAGACAGAATACAATCTCGTCTATGTCTGATATTACTGCCCTAAAAATCCATGATATAATGCTACATTACTGGTGTCAAATCTCATAAATAATGACGGAAATAGACATCTCATGAATAATATGACTATTGTATCGATTTGACACCAGTGTTGCTGTCACATGATATCGTCTCGTGCTCTGACACCCATTCGTCCAAAATGCAACATTACTGAATGTCATATCGATACAATAGATCGCAATAGATAAATAACTCTCGAAGAGTGAAAATATGAATAGATAATATGAAATATGAATATTTGAATATGTAATCTAAACTGGATAATTCTGTGAAAGTAATTGAACAGTGCAAGAAACCAATCGGCCCCTCAAGCATCAGCTCGACTTTGCATTATTGAATTTAGTATCAACAGAAGATCTACGCAATCTATTCTAAGTGAAATGGATTATCGCCTTTAGTCTTACATACGTGTACATGTACCTCTACTAATCCACGGTCTCACGGATAATGGGTAATTACAGTTCTTTTCAATTGAATTCGGAGCGAAATCATAGCAACAATTTACAAAAGCGACAAGCTCAATGACAAACTAGAACATACATGTATGCAATTTATACATGATAGCAAAGCAATCTTGACGCTATGTAATCCTTGTATTAAATTCATGGACCAACCAGGGCATGGAGGAAATCATAGAGACTGGTACTCTAGGTTAGGAAAGGCCGAAATACTTTCAAGAGATTATGCTTTCAATCTCAATGCTGATGACATATCTAAACATCCCATCATTTAGTATCTTCAGTCGCTTTATAAATCAGCGATATCACACTTACGTCTTGCCGAAAGAAATCAAAAGAGATAATGTCTAAGAAAGAATTCAAAAGAATATATCTAATAAATGATCTGCCAGCCACATCGACTCGATTTGCGTTTTTTTGAATAACCGTCAAATGATCATATTATTAAATCCAAATTATTATATTAATTCTAAAGAAAAATTCGACGCGTGGTCATAACGGAATAATAAAAGTGATCTAAATTCATTTAATTAAACAGAATAATTATTTCGCCTTGTTGCCGCTTCAGCTGTATCATTTACGTTACAAAGATATTACAAGGACAAATTCAAGGCTGTGATGATACCATCAGAGTCAAATCTCATTTCATAGTCAAGATATCTATCTCACGTACTGCATAGTCATAATTTAACACGTGAGTCAAATAGTCAAAAAGAATATTTACAAACATGCTTTTAGCACTTTCAGTCCAATTAAACACCAGTTTGCGGGCGTTCTATGTATCACACGATGTTGGCAGTGGTGCCAGTAGAATCGTATTGATCTCATCTTTCATAGGCTGCAAATTTTTGCCGTTTAATATTAAGAATTAACATTGCTGTTACAAAAATGCGGTTAGGAATGTTGCTTAGAAGAAATAATGTGCATGAATTATGTATGGGTTAAAATGAATGAATAAACCTTCCATTTGGCCTAGGTTTTCTTAAGCATTAGTTTCTCACTCTCATTATTTTGTATTGAGCTTTAACCCTATTATGCAAGGCGGCAATTTGGCCTGTGGTCCCCGTACAACTAAGTCGGTCGACCTGCGCTTTTAGGACTTTCAGTTTTAGCTCATTTTCAATCTCTTCACCAACCATCGTCGCGTTTGGCATTTGGGAGGTCACATAAACACTCGACCATATCTCCTGAACGGACAAACTGCAGAAGCTGCAAATCAACTTAAAACTCAAGATTCTTATCAAGAGAGGTGAAAATCCAAAATGTCGAAAAATGTGGACACAAATGTTTTCATGTGGCTCCTGTGGCTACAATATTGGGTCTACAGAAAGCAGCTACTCATACCACTCAGAGAATGCGAACACAAAGTTATGAAAAGTCACTGAAGGAAACCTTCAAACAAGTATTCCTTACGGCGTGAGATAAAATGAGCCCCTGAGGCAAATAAGATTAAGACCTACTTTGTAAGCACTCTTTGAAAGTTTGAAAAAGGCTGCTGTTCTCGAGCATTTTGTGAAATGACATTAAGCAAAAATCTTCGATTCTTGCCATGAGTGCAGCATGTCATAAATAAAAGTCTATTATCTATTATAGACATCGAATAGTTTGTAATATTCTAATTTTTTAGGATTCTAAACCTTAACGTTCCTAATTTCTATCCTATGATTGCAAATAGAAAACAATATTGTATGGAAATTCTCATATCTATGGCTTGCAGAAGAAAGTTTTATCGTGCATTTTTGTCGAATATCCGCATAAAACCAAGTTCATAGCTGGTGCCAGGAACAGCACTTCCTAAGATTTGGCCATCCTTGTAAACAAAGGTTTACAATTAGTCCGGGACAATTTTAGTAGTTATTGTCTCTCCATCAGGAATAATTCCAGTGAAAGTGCTTTCTGGAGCAGTAAATCTTCTGGGGAATTTCTAGACATGATGTCGGGTATGAATTGCCACTCTTTACAAATGCATGATTTCCCCACACTCTATACAAACCCCAATTTGAACCAGGCTATGGATTACTTTAAGTGAGTTATGTGACCTAATAGTTAGCAGCTCTAACTTCTTCATCTGCATTGGATATTTTAGAACATTCTTCTCGAGCAAAAAGTACAGAGGTTATCTATCACTGCTGGTCCAAAACGCAGTTCCTCGCTGCTACTGATTTCATCCTAGATAACATTTTTGTTGTTTTTGAGGTATTTGTCTTCAAACAAATTTGGGGTATTCCTGTGAGTGGGAATTCCAATTCACTCTTGACTGATCTCTTCAATTGGTATATACGTCACAGAGAGTATGTCGCATATCAGAAACGATTGGCTTGTCGATTAGCCAACAAATGCGACAAACCATACTCTATGACAATGTCCTGGGCAAGAGTATAAACCCAGTTTGCGATTTTCCGGGTTGTTGATCTGAAGCTCCGCGGAACTTGCCGTCGTATCAGAGGTCCTAGTCTCTCTGATGGGACAGACAGCCATTGGCATGTGAGCGAGTTGACTTTTTTCTTTTTATAACTTCTAAGTATTTTTCTCATACCTTCATTTTTTGTCTTGTTACTTATTTATATTTCTCTATTGATAAACATAAACTAATTATATCGAAGAAATACCTCCTCGACTTATATCTGTTGTCAATGGTGCAAGAAATCGCATTTATACTCGGTCTGTCTCAATTTCTCTATTGAAAATATATTAAGTGTTTTATATTCAAGATATTTACAAAAGAAAAACGATTTGATCGGCGGACGTGCGTTCTGTATTTCAAAAGGTGATCGCTCGTGTAAAAGCATCGGTCACCCGATTTGGTCGGCTTGGTCCCACCCTGTGGAACAAGCTGGACTGGAGGAGAGTGGCGAAGCTTTGCTTTATACAGTGAGAAGGTTCCTCCCTGATGACTCCTAGCTCTACAACGTTTTGTCTCTTCAGTTTTGTACATCATTTTCAGTAATTTTGCCTCTTCGTCTTGCACTCCGGCATCCAGCACAAGTATCCGCTGGGACGACGCTGAAAATGAGACTTCCAAGGAGCTACCATAAACCTGTGCGTCTGCGGAGTTCTACGAAGTTCCTTTTCTTGTCAGACATGATCAAAGAAAAACGCGTGGGAAGCAACACGCTTTCGGTGAAAATAACTTTTGTCAGCGCGTTCTCTGATCAAATGAAAAGCACCAGTTCTATAGCTGTGAATTTTGATATGTCATGTCTTTTCCCATAATGTGAAGGCGCTATTCACTCATATAATGTGCGGCGGTCCGTGATGTATGATTTGTTCAGATATATCAGAGGAACTACGAATAATTAATGAAGCTAAGGTGGGGTCCTGAAGTTAAATATAATGCTATAACTGCCTATAACTCACTTTCAATCCCGCAAGTCCTGATATGGACGCTTTCGGACCTTCAAGGCGGGCGAAATAGTGATACGGACCTTCGTAAAACACGGATCTCATGGCCATATACAGTGACCATCCGCACCAATGGAAACTGACCATTTGGCGATTCATATCATGGGGACTCCGCATCTGAAAGTAGAACTAATGGAAAAGTGTGAAAATTATGTGCTTGGCCTACTCTAAGCGCTGAGCGCCAGTAATTATTTAGTTTACGCATGTCAAATCATGTAAGTTTCCTTAATTATAGGTCATTATGACAGTGTTGAATTAAGCCCGAAATCGCCATGCTTTGATTTTTTTATTTGGCGTTGGAATCTTTGAATACTGTTTGCTTAAAAATATTGAAGAATTATGTCGCAATAAATATATTGAATATTAATAATGAGTGGAATAAAGATAAATGTCATGCATATAAAAGCTATAATAAAGTAAGAATATGTACATGCAGTAAAATAGGCAAGAGATAATGCTTCTAAATTCAATATCTTTAAGTTTTTATCATCATCATCCCTGCTTTTTAAATCCAGACTGCAATGAAATGAATGATGAAATACTAACATTACCTCGATGATTACCTTGACGGGGTTTCAATCGCTCCATTGCTGAAGGAACCCCTCCCCAAGTGGCGTCCAACTGTCCCCGTCGATCTCGTGCTGTCGCAAGTGCTGGTTGTAGTATTGAACTAATTCATTTGTCCCACGTACCGTCTTGGAGGTCTGCCACGTTGTCTGGAACCAATTCTTGGATTCCTCGCGGTTATTCTCATGGTCCATCTTTCGTCTGTCCAACGCATTATGTGACCAACCCATTGCCATTTGCTTTTCATTATGGTTAGTGTGATGTTCTTCAACTTCGTCTGATCTCTGATCCACTCGTTCGCTTTGCGATCGCGGAGCATAGTGCATTCCATGCGTCGTTGGGCCACTGCTAACTCGGATATGGCTGTTGCTGTTGTTCATATATCTGTGCCGTATATCGTTGATGGTAGAATGCACTGGTTAAAAGCTTTAACCTTGCTTTAGTCTTTAGCCACTAACATATTCGTAGCTAATTGCTACAGATAGCATGGCTGATGTGATAATATCTGTTAATTCAAATTCAAGACTTCAGTAACATAGGAGAAAAACGCAATTCCAGTATGAAATAGCTTTCTATTAAAAAAGAGAAAATACAAAATTATAGTCATTTACAAATACATTTCAATAGAAGTTCAAATACTTTCCCTCACGGTATTGTCACTGCTGCAAGCTCACAAGACGCTTGTACATAAACTGAATGTTCACAATGCTCAGATCTGGCAAATGTTTGACGATCGCTATTCAGTCAATCGTGAGCTTAAACACATCAATCTTTGCAATGGCATGACCACAGAATTAGGTTGTTTAATCGTATCACTTTGCTAGAAGTGGAAACTGATTCAAAACAATGGCACATGCAGGAACCTAATAAGTGGGCAAAAAGAAATTTTAATACCTTACAGAGATAGGAAAAACAGTCGTGCGTCGCTTGCCGCTTGCTCTGAATTCCTTCAAAATGCTCCGATCGCCACGACTCCTTCAGATTCGAATAATTTAGATCATTGCGCAAAAGTTTTCTCGATAATGTTGGGCCCTCCGATCATTTTAAAAGAAGTTAGCAGGCGCATGAAAAAACGTTCACAAACTTCTCTGCAGAACTTGTCATACTGTGTGATCCGGTTGATAACAGTCACTGAAACTCAACAGTCACGCACAATTTGGCGTGTGTAATGTTGAACTGGCTGCTCATTGTTCGATTGCTATGGTATTATGTCAGCAGATTGTGCCATTTCATTTACGCTAGATGTTCCAATGTTTCGTTCCCCTTCTAGTCAAACGGAAGAAGAGACGACCTGTCTAATTCTATGGTCATGACAGAGGAATGAAGTCGAACGGCAAATGAAGATGAATAAGACAATGGCTTAACAACAATGACACAGGCATACATCAGACAAACAATAGACCACAAACTAATCAGACAATCAAAATCACATCACAATTGGAATACAATCAGCAGAAGAAATTGACAGCACAACCAACAATATCATGGCATAAATAGTGATCATTATGTCTGTCCAGTTCATTTTCATTTTATGAACATTGTGTTGATAAATGTCATTATTATCAAATGTATATGTATTCAAGTCAGATTTAGCATAGACCATAGAAATAGATTGTTTATCTGAAGTTGACTAGAATGGAAATTGACTCAAGGTCGCGCCACCGCCGGGGGAACTAAGTTGGGGCATGAGGAACCAATGAAAAGTTTAGAATTACACATGTGACTGATTCTAACCCAATGATACAGCCGTTGACAGGTGTATCTAAGTGAAAATGCGTGCGATTTATGTGCCACTATTGTCTATTGCATGAAGCTTAACCTCCGTTCTAGAGGTTCTATGGCATAGACTGAACCTGGTCTCTATCATAATGAAAGGTCTACAATTCATCTCATGAACGGATTGCGGCTTTCGTTTGAATTTGTGCCTCTCTCAGGGTTTTGAAAGGAACATTTCCGCGAAGGAGGGCTATGAAAAACATATGCATGGTCCACTCTTTGCATTGATATTTCCAATATTTGCATAGAGATTTCCAAACTTTGATCTCACAAATCCAAATTTTACATTCAACTTTCCAATATTTGCATTGATATTTCTTCTCTTTGCGATCGAGAATCTATGAATTGCAGATAGTTTTCCAATATTTGCAATCAAGATTCAAATTTTAAAGTCTATACGAATATTCAACTTACTGGCAAAAGATGTTCATTTTATCAACATAGCGGCAGTATGGCACGTACTTGCAATAGAATTAGCAGCCAGGATAGAAAAAGAATATTTGATTCGTATAACGCCGACGGTGATTTCCTGGCAGTTGCAGAATCTTTAGGAATAATGCATGATATTGCCAGAAAGATTATAAAATCTGGTCGTGTGGCAAAAAGCAAACAAGGTGGCAAGACACACCACAAGGTCGATGACGAAATCAAAGCCTACTTGGAACACATGATTTCCAATAATCCGCCTTCAACCTTGCAGGAAATGCAAGAAGGCTTGCAGTCAGATTTGCCTCAAAAACCTTTGAGTTTAAGTACAATATCAAGAACACTGGACGGTATGTTGTACACCGCAAAAAAGGTTCGCAACCTACCCACGGATAGGAATAAGTCAGATGTCATAAGAGCCCGAAAGGAATACGCTACTTGGTTTGCTCGATGAGACAAATTATCACAAATGTGTGTATGTCGATGAAACCAACTTTAATTTTAATTTAATGAAGAAATAGTTTTATCAGTTGTGATTTTTCTAATGAAGAACTGCGAGTGTCGAAGATCTCTAAAGGTTTTGGCTACCAGCTTCTTAGATAGACACCTTTGCCGATACATTGAGGCCTTCCAAACAATACGACCCTGACGCACATAGCGCGAGGATTTTCTGGTTTGAAATGTTAGATGAGAGTTTGACAAAATAAGATCCTTCAGCAACTCAAATCAGGTTAACATAAACCTTCCTCGGAATACTTTAATCGCCTTTTGGGGGAAGAGCAATCAAGAAGCTAATGAAAGACAACTGACATAATCTGTCTGAATCAATGATAATCTGTTATACAGTAGAAGAAGCGTACAGGTGAGATGATTATTACATCAGAATCTGGCAGCCAGAACGAGTTTCTGCAGGGAACGAAGCCGAAAGTGAGATTTTCACAGAATGACCTATGCCTACTACGAATCGGCACGTCTGCCGAGTTCTAATGAGCTCCTCTTCTTGTCAGACAGGATCAAAGAAAAACACATGTAAATCCAATTGGACGCAGATTGCATTTTTTGGCAAAAATGAAATTTTGTATACGTTTCTCTGATTAAACAAAAAGGACTATGCCCAGAGTCATAATTTTTGACATGGAATGTCTTCAGGTCATTTTCTATGATGTGCATGTGCTGTTATCATGCATCTAATCGGCAATGTATGTGAGAATGTGGTTGAAAGTGGATAAAGTTGCTCAAAATGTTTGTGTTTGCCGACATTGAGAGGCTCACCAAATCTATATGTCTCAAGATTTAGAGACAGTTGTACATGCAAATCACAGGAAATGACCTGAAGACACTCTATGTCAGAAATTATGGCTCTGGGCTTAGTACCTTTCGTTTAATCAGTGAAAACATACAAAATTTCATTTCAACCAAAAACTGCAATCTGCGTCCCATTGGATTAACATGCGTTTTTCTTTGATCCTATCTGACAAGAAGAGGAACTCGCTAGAGCTCGGCAGACGTGCCGATTCGCAGTAGGCACAAGCTGTACATCATTCTGTGAAAGTCTCACTTTCGGCCTCGTTCCCTGCACAAACTCGTGCTGGCTGCCGGACTGTGAGGTGTACATCATTCTGTGAAAGTCTCATTGTCGGCCTCGTTCCCTGCAGAAACTCGTGCTGGTTGCCGGACTGTGAGGTGTACATCATTCTGTGAAAGTCTCATTGTCGGCCTCGTTCCCTGCACAAACTCGTGCTGGCTGCCGGACTGTGAGGTGTACATCATTCTGTGAAAGTCTCATTGTCGGCCTCGTTCCCTGCAGAAACTCGCGCTGACTGCCGGACTAATCAGAATTAACCATTTTATACGCGAACGTGGAACTCAGCCGTTTACACGAGGCAACTTGGTGAGCGGTAATTGAACATCAGGTGGTTCGAGGGTACCGCGCATGTGCACATGTGTTCACACACGCATTCATGTGTTAACTAAGTTACTCCTCGTTTACACGATGACTTAGTTACCCGTGACTATTCAAGCAGTATAACGTAGATCATAAGAACTTCAAACTTTGATTAATTATTCCTCACTGTGTCATCGGATGAGGTTGTAGGCCTATTGGCGGCTGCATGAGTGGTTGCAGAAATTGCAGACGAAGCGACGACGGCGTACGTTGGATATTGACAAGGAAATGGATACTACGGAGGAAAAGACTGGAAGTGTCTACAAATCTGCTGAAACAATTGACTGTTGAAGATCAATCGGCGTATCATAATCACCTTCGACTGAATTCCAAGCAATCTTAGTGACTGCTAAAAAGTAGCCCCACATAAACAAAAAAGGGAAGTATGATGCGCGCACCATTAACAGCGGAGCTCAAACTCCAAATTACATTAAGACCAATGCATGCATGGCATGTAAACGTCTTCACTGCCTGCCCCTGACTTTTGATGTCACAATTTTCCTCTTTTTTCTACCTCTTTAGGGCAACTTTCATATCGAAGTCATCAATCTTCATTGTGTTAACTATCTCATTCACACCAACATTCTTTGCTGTGCGATTCTTGTAGTTCGGCTATTGGACAGACTTGGTCTTTTTAGATGTTCTTCTACGAATTCGTAAGTTTGGAATGACCTCCATTTATCCATATTGATGATTGCTGTCTACGAGAGCGACTGGCGAGACGAGAATACGGATGAAGCTGTTCGGAAGTGAATGAACAGTGAGTCATTAGCTTAAAATAAGCTGACAAATCTCAAATTCTTTCTTTGAATGTTAGCTATAATTATGGTTACCTCTGTAGTTTACCATTGAGGTAACTTGATTTAGTGAACCGGGTAACTTCTCTCTTTCTCTCATGACGGGTGCAAAAATGACAGCGTGTGTCGGTGTGTGAGACAGTTTGTGACTAATTACCGCTCACCAAGTTACCTCGTGGAAATGCGGTTTAAAATCCTTTTTTTGTCTTTTGCACAAGAATGAAGATGTCTATCATGGAAGATGTGATTTTTGTATGAACTGATAGTCACAGTCGGCGACGATCCTTGCTCAAATGGCTACTGTGTTTCATAATATGACATTATTGATATTTGTAAAACATGATCATCTATCTAATTGACGGCATGAATCATTATCGGCCTGCAATCGGCAAACAGCAACGAAGCGCATCTAAAAATTGTAGCGGAACTTCCATATTTTCTGTGCAAAATGTGATGTGTCATTGCATCCCCAGTGCTTTTAAACTTTTCATACTTCGCAGCAGAAATTGTTCTTTTCTAACTTGAGATTGTGTTTAAGGGCATCTACATGTGCATTCCAAAATGCAGAACATATAAAAGATATAATTATAGCCATAAGATTTGAAAAGTCATTTTTTCTAGTTGACTTCTTTTTGAAATTGTGATTACATGACAGAATGAGCAATACTCTTCTCTCTAGGCGAGGTAAAGTTTCTAAAGGTAATCCGTCAGTTAAAACTGACAGCTGGATCATTGAGGTCCTTTCATGCCCCTTATATATCCCATAAAATATCCCTAAATCCGTTGAAAAAATAAAAATGGTCAAAGTAACTTCAGAAATTATGATAGTTATTGTAAATTAACAATGTACAGTAGTTCCGTGAAAAAAAATCAAACTTGGGATGATATGGTTAAAAAAGAAATATTTGTTTGCTTCACTTAGCTTTTTATAGGCCGGAATCTGCAGCCCTCTTAATTGATAGTACCCCCAGGTCCCTGCTATACGGAGAAATAATGATGCTCGTCATTCAGCAGACGAACTGCATGGTCTTTTTGTTCCAATGTTTCGGCAAGTGCCCTTGGGAATCGGTCGAAACTAAACATTTGTTTATCAATATATATGCATATATGCAATATATGCATTCAATATAATCTGCCAAAAATTTCAAAGCGGGCATATTTCTTGAAATTATGTTTTCAAGACGCTAACATTGAATTGCTAAATTATTGAATCAATAAGATGCACATTTACATTTAACATAAGAAAAGAACAAATGATGAGAAGAAGACAAGTAAGAACATCAAACATGAATGTAGAGATACACGCCATTCCAGCCTCATCTCCGCCATTATTCGTTTCTCTTACCAACTTTACACCACAGATGCGCCTTATTCAGCAATTTTCACACACTTGCAACATAGTTTGCTGCTGGTCAGTTTTGCTGCCATCATTCTTAATAATAATGATTAGTAATGATGTTTATTGATTCAAGAAGGCACTCAATGCTAAGAGAAGCTTGCATCATCTCTGCTTTTCCAAACTGGAGAGCGTCATTGACAAGGTGATTGTTGATAATAGTTAATCACAATCTGTATTATATATGTTTCTACTGCAAAGAATACGATTTTTTCTACGATATTTTGGTCATAAAGTTATAAATTAATGATTGCTGTTCTCGATGTCAAGCTGCTTAGATGCACCGAGAAGTTACTCACTGAGTGAAATAAAAGATGGATGATAGTATGGATCTATGCAAGGAAATACTCAAGTAATATATGTGGAGGATTTTCCTACAACAGCAAGATCTTCAAAGAATGTGTGAAGCGGTGTTTTGTAGTTCTAAATGACTTCAAATCCTTTATAATGCTTTGCGATAAACGCCTCAAAATGCGTTTAGAATGTTCAATTGGGCAACGGCTCAGAAGTGTTCGTCTCGTACCAATGAATCAAATCAAGCTTTACAAACATCGAAGAGCATATAAAAAATTAAGTGTGAATACTGCAAATTTTACAGATATCTATCAATACAATAATCTTTTTGTAAAGAAGGACGAAATGCCTAAATACACCTTTTCTAATTTAGTATCTAAAAATACACATTAAAAAGGTGAATTATATGGCACTACAAGTTTTTATATGTACAATGGAAAAGCAATTGATGATAATGTTTCCGGTGATGGTTGACTTCATTGAGAGATGGATGATATTAGCTGAAGAGTATCATGCGTTCATAGATAGTTAAAGACATGAATTACCTCAATACATCATAGACATCAAGCTATGATGTCTTTGAGCTTTATCAGGGATTCCAATGCCTTCTGACTCTTGACATAGACACTGATGGAGCGACCTGTCAATGAAATGACCCTGTCGATGAATGACTCAAATCCATGATATCTACGTGTCGATGACCACATTCATGTCTCCAAGCGCCACAACGGATGGAGAATAAAAATATTTATATTCGGATACTACGAAGAACTATGTTAAG
This sequence comes from Prostheceraeus crozeri, assembly GCA_907163375.1. Classification (NCBI taxonomy): domain Eukaryota; kingdom Metazoa; phylum Platyhelminthes; order Polycladida; family Euryleptidae; genus Prostheceraeus; species Prostheceraeus crozeri. Next base: position 276,953 of record CAJQUW010009685.1, read on the forward strand.
ACGGATAAAATGCTCCCTTCACACCCATTCATTAAGCTGTCTCCCTTATTTATGAAAATAGATTCGGTAGCCACTTCCGAAGAGTCGCACAATTAAATATTTAATACCCATTTTCTGGCGTATTTCGAAAAAAGTGATAGTAGACTGTTTAATAAAAGGTATGGGAAAATGTCTAAAATAGAACTTCAAATGTGATGATTAACAAGAATGACGACTTGAAATGAAATGAATTCGAATGATCAGGAAAATAAACAAAATAACTGCTTTAAATGTGCAATAACTAAAACATTTATTAAGTAGTACACAACATCTGAATCTTAAATACTGTGTTCGATGTCTATGGTCATGAAACAAAATACTGTATATTCATATTGATTCCATAGAAAGTTATCATGCAAAACCGTTCTAAAAACTGGTAATTTTCACACTTTCAGAAAGTTTTTTGAAAAATGGTGATAAATTTGACCTTCCAGTGGCTCCACTTCAACGATTTTGATTGAAAAAAAAACCCATAGGGCGTATCGCTCGATTTAGTTTTGAGAGTGACCGCTGCACAGACACGACATTGGGTGAACAAATTGTCTCACCGTATGAATATGGCAAACAATGAATAAATAATTGCCGCTGTAATATTTTTGGCGCATTCTCACTGTAGACAGCTAACTACGAAGGCACACAGGAAAGATCAATGCCAAAGAAATATTAGGCATGTATGTCTTCCTAAACCAGCCAATCACAGAGCGAGTTAGTTGTTCGTGTCAGCACATACATGCCCAGCATATACCAACATGTACGAATGGGAATAGTCGATATTCGTATTGAAATCACCCAAATTCTATGAAAATACAACAGAATCTCGTGTCAATTGTGCAAATAAATAACCTTCTTCGTGTCAACTTTTAAATGATTTTCTCATTCATGCGAATTTCGGTTATTCTCCATGCTTAATCAGCATAAGCACAAATGAGAGCATCGATTAAGTTTCACTTCGGTATTCAAAGAATCAGTCAAAAAAACATTTCAAATACGTGCATCATTACGTACATCAAAGCAATAGCCTGATTTTTCAATTATTCCACTATTGTGGTTGCGATTTCATAGCTTTTAGTGGTCACTAACATTGATATCTGATTTTTCTAAAATCAGTCATGAGCTCCTAGGAGTACTTCGATATCTCAACTACTTATTAACCGGAATTATAGAATTATATAATACTCCTACGAATTTAAATTTACTACTTATTAACTGGTATAACCGCACCAAGTATGTATTATGGATAGAAAATTCAAGCTAAGAAAGAGTGTTTAATATGAACAGATAAATACTTTCTACAATTCTATTGGATTTCGTTGGTTTTGCAGCTTGATCAGTGTTGCCAACGGCTCAAATGCAAAATAAATACGCAGGTCAATAATGTTTGCGCAGTTTACTTGACATCGAGAATCAATCGATATTCAAACAAATCATGACGGTGAGGATATTATATGGGACTAATTTATACATTTTATTTTAACTTGTCTGATAGAAGTCGGGCTTTTATGATTTTGCAGTAACACCAAAAATATCGACTGTTCCTAAACATAACTTGAATCCAAATCAAGCCTGGAGAACAGCAATATAACCATTACTATTTTTCATGCGTAAATCACACAATTATTCCATTTATTTTTTGGAGCATGATGGTGAGATTTGTGCATGCTAAACATTTGAAAACTCATGCAAAAGTCAGATACGAAAACCATCGCATTTATTCTGGCAATCGTGTGACGCCAATTATTTCATCCGTGTGTTGCCCCTTCCATCGGTGAAAGAGTAAAGTATCCTTTTTCGCATCGGAAATTCTGTGTTAGTGAACTGTTAAGTATTGCATAATTTCTTGCCTTATCTGATAAATATTTTCAAGATGCGTTTTTTATGACTTAAGGCTTGTATGGCAAGTAAGGTGTGTCTCTCTTGAGAAGGCAAGTTGGCAAAGCTCTTCACACAAGAAGAAATAATGCATTCTCAGCTTTGTGACAATAAAAGTTAACTTTATGAGTTCTACATGTACTTTACGAGAAGAGTTCAAATGTTATGTGAACTCACTCCTCGAAAATCATTGCAGGTGGAAGACATACGACTGGCTATGTTTGAATTAACGGCAGTTCATTCATTCAATCACTGTTTAAGTCAGCGCCCGATCGACCAGCAGTGATCATGACACGGATGTGAAGATGCCACTGAAAAACATAACTTTCTAGCGTCCAATATTTCTTGAGTTATAAAACAAAACCTGGTCTTCTGATATGCTTTCTAAAGTAAGACTTTCATCTTACACTTGATAAGCTGTAATACCCGCCTTGGATTACGATTTTCAATAGAAAAACACGAAATTATCAAAAAAGTATTATATGAGGATCGGTAGAAATATATGGAAAAATAATGCTTCAAAAGAATGATATCCTGAACATTAAATACAAAAATATTCACAAACGTCATCGAATGTCATCATTGCCTGAAGTTAAACTTTTCACAAAACACATTCAAGGAACTTGTAATGGAATATCCAGTGTGAGTTATCCATAACATAACAACACACGTAATCGCACATGAATCAATGCGAAAGAAGAGGTTCAATTATACTGCTGCACATTGGGTTTAAGCGCATTAATGGGCATGTTAAAAAATGAATAACATCAGTGAAACCAAGTGTGGAACAGGAGAACTAGTTTTGACCTGTAATTCATGAATATCAAATGTTTTTAAAAGAGATTAAAATACTAGATGCTACATGAAAAATAAATTGGTACAGACGCGGTAAAATTAATGACGTCACGCTTGACGCATGTGGGGCATCACATTGACAAACACAAGCCAATTTGTCGGCCCAAATCCAAACTTTGTGAATCTTGCCCTAGTCCAGTTCAACCAAAATTGATATCAAGAGCGCCCCAATATGTTAAAGTGAAGACGGTGTCAGATCTACTGAACAGAGATCTTATACATTTGGTTAAAGAGCATATAAGCTCACTGGTTAGGTCTGAAGTCAACAAATGGAGTCAGTGGCTACAGTGTTACACTATGACCATGACAAAATTAGCCGTTATACAATAGTATACTGCTATCTAACGGCTTCTACGCCTGAGTAGTAGCATGCACTGTAGATTTAGAATATATTCATATTTGACGCCAAATAATTTCGGAATGCTACACCGCTTACAGTCTATGTTGTCCTGGTCATTGAGTTTCGATGGAAAATGAAAGTCTTCGCTAACTATCCAGCTTTTTGCTGAGTGTTCATTATCTTCACCGGCACGTCTCACGTAATATGTTCTCGGTAAGTTGTATGATCTATTCGATTGGTGAATTTCATGGAACCAGATTTACAACTTCAATAATCAGCCAATTGACGCGAAGTCTCATCGTTCCACTCACTGTTGAAAAAAAGCACAAGTTCACACCACAAATTGCTGAGGTTCCAGTTCCAGTCACTTCAACGATGTGAACAGCCTTATGGTCAGAGGATGTGCTTGCATTTCACAATCACAGCGTCACTGCTACAAAACCTACCTCCGTCTGATGGGAACAAATCGTCTCGTGGGAGTCTAATCAACTGCGATTTAATAACTTCTGAATTATGACTATTCAAAATGACAATATTTTCTATTCCAAACTTGGTGACCAAGAAAAAGAGGAGTTATGTCGGTATAAATAAAAGTTCAAGTCAAAAAGCAACGTCGGATCTAAAAATCACTGGTCACTCACCATTATCCATCGTGAAAACAGGAGTCTGACGACCATCAGACAGACATTCAGTTCTCTTCGGTATGTTTCAGACCTTGAGAGTGAGCAAAAGAACAATCACAAGATGTCACACGATTTCTTCTTCTTCTGAAACACTTGTGGAACAAGGACAGCACTGATCGCACGATCAAAGACTGATTTCAATCCTTTCTGAGATTTCGCAGAGCACTCGATGTAGCTGACAGCTTTGATCTCCTTTGCCATCGCCAATCCCTGTAGATGAGTTATTGGAGCTTGCTTCTTCTCGTTCAGCGTGTTGATTATCTGCGGGTCATCGCGGAGGTCCAGTTTCGTTCCAACCAGCACAATGGGAGTCTTTGGGGCATGATGGGCCAATTCCGGGTGCCATTTCGCTCGGACATTCTCAAATGAGATAGGAGAAATGAGAGAGAAGCAAAGAACGAACACATCAGTCTGAGGGTATGATAGCGGTCGTAGCCGGTCGTAATCATCTTGTCCTGCTGTGTCCCATAGTTGAAAATTCAACGGCTGACCATTAACCATCACATTCGTAGCATAGTTGTCAAATATGGTCGGTATGTATTCCTCCGGAAAGGTATTGGTAGCGTAGGAAATCAAAAGACAAGTTTTTCCAACGGCTCCATCGCCGACAACAACGCATTTCAAAGACTGCATCATGACAACTGCTATCTGACGAAGAAAATCTTCTAACAGACACTTTTTAAGCAGCTATGCAAACGTCAACCCGCCGTGGACAGTGAAAGACGCCTAAGCAGGTAAAGGTAATGCATACAGTGGCATCGACGCACACAATTAAATAATAACTGCATTGACGTACTAAATTTAGCGTCGGTAGATGTTACTATTTTTGTTCTCTACGCGGAAAGCATTGCCGTCACAGAGCGTCGCCCTATTAATTCCTCTCTTCCAACGCGGTAATGAAACTGCTATTTATAGTGAAAAGTGACAGTGATCGACGTTTGTTTATCAACAAGTTCAAAGCTCAAGTATGACTTTCGTTATCTGTATCTTTAGAAGAATGGAATGTCAGAATGGAATGCCAATGAAATAGTGTGAAAATTAAAGCAAACTGTTGATTGAAAACTTACTTCACCAGAATCACTCAATTGAGCTTATTGAACGTAATCATTCATTTTAATTTGCATGGGAGATTTGTGTATCCTTCAAACTTCGCCCCCCCCACTACTGAAAACTGTATCTAGCTCCTGAACGAAGAAAGAGACGAAACTCAAAGTTTAGATAGCTTATTTCCTACGTATTCCACAGCTATCCACCAATTTTGGATAACATCCACTTACATGTAATACTTTCGTCACAATGAGATTTCAAAAAATTTTGAATGTACGACGAATTTGTCGAATTTTGCACCATTTCCGCTTTGAATGTTTTCAGGTGTCCTTGTCAGTGTTGGGCAGCGATAAATTTTTCGATAAAACGACAACGATAAAATGAAAAATTTTTCCTCTAAGTCCGATAATGATAATGCGATAAATTTGGGCCTCCAAAATAAAGTGATTATGAAAAATCCTGCGGTAAATCCAAAAAACACAAATAGAACAATTTAAGGCACATGTAATTCATCCTCCTCCCCATCCTTGTCTGATTCGAACAGTAGAGAAACATTGTCGGCGTATCGAGTAAATGATATCCAATCAAATTGCGCGTTTGCGGAATGTAGAAGATCGTTATTTCCAAAAATGTCCAAAAAAATTATTTCCAAAAAATTATCTCCATGAACGGGATTAATCCACTCTGCTATACATGAAAGTAGCCTCAATAACGAATAACGGGATAAATGTATCAACTGACCACTAACTTGCCATTTGATGGCACTTGTACCGACGTTGTTCAGACAATGAAATAATTGAAAAACAGTTCAAGTCTCCGAGACCATTTCAATTGAAGCTAATTAGAATCCTCACTCACCGACTCCGTCTTCCGAATCACGTGAAATGGAAAACGAAACTAGTTGTAAAATAATGCTAAAAAGACGGTTTTATTGTTTTCTTCTTTATCACTAAATTTATCGCAGGTAATTTTAAAGCGATAAATATAAGAGACAAAATTTTCCGGTCTCTGCGATAAGCGATACATTTTGGAATAAATCGCTTTATCGCATTACTTATCGCAACGACCACCATTGGTCCTTGTTTGTATTACAGATATTCGAATTTATAAAAGGAAAGTGTTCTCGTGTCGATTTCAACAGAAAAGTTTAACTCCCTTGTAGATTCTATTTAGACTTCAACGTTTTGAATTCAAAATTTAAGATTGTGAAATTCTGTCATCATTGTGCAACTTAAAATCATCTTTTTGACACTACATTTGACCTCCACGGTGACCTTGAATATCAAAACAAAAGAAAAAAAATAAAGATATATCAAATATAACCCGAACATTTCTCTACAGGGTTAGACTGCACATCTCTAGTGTCAACCGCCATGAGTGGATACAGTCCTGACTCGGGGAGGTTGATGATAAGTACATGTATGCAATCCAACTACAAGTACGTGGAAGACTTTGTGTGCACTCACTTTATTGTGCATGCAAATGTCGTCGAAATGAAATTATTCTGCATCGGAAATACTCGATCTACCTGTGGTGTCAGTTATTCACTTGATGACGTGTTCGAATTACTCAGGTGCTAATCAAATCGTGATCTGCACCTTTGCAGACAATGACGAGTTCTGTTTTCATCTAAATTTGACATTATACAGTGTACTGTATGAGCACGTACCTGATTGAATTTCACAACACATGTCTCCTAATTGCATTGGCTTACTAGCTAATAGTTTGTTCCCGAGAACGATAGAAAAGATTGTTGTTGTCGAGTTGTTGAAATTTTATTTTTGATGTCAAATGAAATATAATCCAGACTAATATCCTTTGCCTTTTGCCTAATTGACATTATAGAAAGTCTATCAAAACCAAATAATGCCCGAAATTGAAGTCTGATTGTCAGACATTATGGGTGAGACTGCAGAGCGAAATCAATAGAATAGTTTTATGAATTTTGGTGTGAATACGTCCAAAAATGATATTTATTCATTCAAAAGGATACTCATTCAAAAAATAAACGGAAAGAATTATCATGAGGTTTTCATATTTAAAGGAATTATTCAAAAATTCGTTCATGTTTGGTCAATAATATCGCCATTTACATCAATGGTCCTATAACATTCATGAGCTTGTAATAAAAGTATCACAATCACATCTTGTAAACCGGATTTTGCGCCAAAGATTGGCTTCTATGATTGGTCAGCTATTAATAAATAACGCGCCAGGTGCCTTTGACAATTGTTCTGAACATTCATCACAGAGATAAAGTTTAGCTGTTATCAAATACTTCATGGACGGTTAATTGAAAGTTATCATTGAGTCAAACATCAGGAAAAACTTATCAACTCGCTTCGAAATTGCTCAACTGCTTTATGCAAATGTAAGACCGAACTTTATGTACATATAAGATAAGGATATCCATTTGGAAGCGTCGCTGTAGCATCAAACGTCTAATTTCAAAATTTAAAAAGACTTGCAGTTTTCTCGATGCCCCTGGAAAAGGCAGAAAATTTGAAATGGAGACTCGTGTGCCTTGAAGAGGGTGCAAATGATGTAGCTCAATCTTCGAGCCCATTGAACTTGTCCAGCTGCAAAAGTTGCTTTTGATCAATTTGATTCTATTTCTTTGCATCATACGAGCGTATCAGGCAATTACTGCAGAATATGAGGATAACCGAATACAATGGTCAATAAACAATGCAGATTTAGTAGCCAGGATGTTTTGGAGTGATGAAGCAATGTTTTAATGCTTCAGGAAATTGAATCACATGTGCAACTGAAAAGTCCACCATGACTTTGACTTGTTCTCTTCCTTCATCACGTGTTGTGATATGTGCAGCCTTTTCTCAGTAACACAAATTTGAGTTGTTCTTTTCCTCCAACACTGTCAACGGCAATAATTACATGTAAATGCTGAAGAATGACTTCATTCCACATTGTCAATCGGAAGAATGCTTGCTACTCCACAGAAACTTTCCAATAAGATATAGCACCACCTCACCTACCTCGTCATGCTGCCGCAACTTTGAGGGCTCAAACTTTTTCAGAGGGTTTTTGAACGCGGCTTTGAAACAGCTTGGCCGGCATGATCCACTGATCTGATGCTATGAGATTGCCGGTTTTGGAGGACAGGTTGTATCATAACAGAAAGCCAGAAACTATTGACGAACCAATGAGAAAATCGGTACAAAGTTTGATGAAACAAATAATGAAGAAATCACAAATGCTGTTGACATTATGTAAGACGAGTGATTGTTTTATCATACGAAGATGGATGATATTTTGAACATTAGCTGCAAATTCTAAAAACTCATGATATTCCCATACTATTTTTCACAAAGAAAATGATTTTCGAGCGCAAAAAGTCGCTCTGAATATGGAAATTAAGAACTGTGCCAAATTTGGGACACCCTCAACGTATACAAATTGCAATGAACATGACGATTTGCAATTATATATGGTGTGAGCATGACAGTCGAGCAAGCCACTCTTGTACTACGATTTCAGCCTCATCAAATGACAGCAATGATACGACGATACTACAGACATAGGCACAGATCGCATGCGTGTTGATAACATGTAACATGCGACTTTAAATGTGACGGAAGCAAGTAGAAGACTGTGATTTTATGCAAGTGGACCTTTGTCTCAAATTTACGATTGGAAAACATTGGAGACATATATCTATCTTTCTTTGGTTATTTATTCCCCGATGTACAGTGTAGTTTTATACAGAGCACACAGCCGACAGTAATAGATTGATGGTTTAGATAATAGATTAAAAAAACTATAATCAAATCAATGGTTTTGGAAAGAAACTAAGTTCTAACGTTCGAAAATATGAAAAAATCATTTCACAAACTTCAACCGATATAGCATTCAATAATACGCAGTAGTTGTAGTCAAATTCTGATTCTATATGTTTTGTATCAAGATGGAAGATGATGAGATATCTGCGTATTTATTAAGCACTAAAAACCTAAGACACAAAGCTAAGATTTATATAATGTATATAACGCATCATTGGACACTTTTCTCATAATCATTGAAGTTACTTTCTTGCAGGTCACAAATGAAGTGGCACACAAAGATTTTATGAAAATTGTTTCGCAAGTAGAGAGTGATTAATAAAATAATTTTAAAGTTCCTTGCATCACCAAAAACAAGAGCAAAACCTGGAGATGGTGGAGACATACAGCCGATTTCATATTCAAATCTTGGCATTTCAATTCAAACCGAAGTCTCTTGTTGGATTTTATGCAGTAAAATGAACCCAAATATGCTGAAAGATTATTTATGTACGTATATTATCTTCATCCACACCGGTGTGGGAGAGATCCGCCCCTGTCATACCTTTGATGTGGTCCTCGCAAGAATTAACTTGCGCTTTTCTAGCTGCTCGTTTTATCATGATTTCAAGATTTACACTGAAATGTGACATGATGACTTCCTATATCTTATACTGAAAAGCATCAATCAAAAGCTGATGATATATCAAGAGACGAACTTCAACATGTCCTTTGAGGCAATTATGAGAGATGTCTGTGTAATAAATAAATTATGAAAATTTCTAACCTCATCTGAATCATGTCATTTTCATGTTAAACCTTAGACAAGCGTTCGATGAGTGCCGATAGCAAAGAATAGCCTGAAAGAAAGATAGTCGAGCTAAGAGGATTCTGTTGGAAAAAAGGAAAATAATAAGAAATGAAAATTCAGAGACAATCCACTAGCATTGCTAGCCAGAACATTTTCGAATTGTAAAATTTTGCGTGCACCGAACGATTCGTGAACAGCCACAAAGTTATTCACAAACACGTATTCAGCAGGGACGTAATTTGCTGAACTTGTTCATTTATTGTTCAGTTACCTCTGATCTACGATGCAGTTTCAGAATCAAAACAATTTGAAATTTTTCCTCAGGACATTTAATTTTCAAAAGGATGTCAGTGCAGAAAATGAAGCTGTTTGAGAAACGATAGAAAGGAGACGCTGTGTCCATCAAATGCTCTATCATTATTTGTGACATGTTTTTGGAATACTAAGAATAATTCAGTAAATTTCATTATTTCAACATATTTAGGACACGGTGGGTTTGAATTCGATTATCACCTAAAAAATTCTCCAATGAAACTGTTGACAACATCTAAGAAAGTGAATGTTTTATGATTCGAAAATGGATGATATTTTGTACATAAGCTGCAAATACTAAAAACTCATGATATTCCCATACTATTTTCCACAAAGAAAATGATTTTCGAGCGCAAAAAGTCGCTCTGAACATGGAAATTAAAAACTGTGCCAATTTTGGGACACCCTCAATGTATACAAATTGCAATGAACATGATGATTTGCAATTATATATACAATGTCATTACAATGTGTGTTATGTGAGCATGACAGTCGAGCAAGCCACTCTTGTACTACGATTTCAGCCTTATCAAATGACAGCAATGATACGACGATACTACAGACATAGGCACAGATCGCATGCGTGTTGATAACATGTAACATGCGACTTTAAATGTGACAGAAGCAAGCAGAATACTGTGATTTTATGCAAGTGGACATTTGACTCAAATTTACGATTGGAAAACATTGGAGGCATATATGCAGTCGAGAATTGTCAATTTTAAAAAATTCATCGAACTATTTTCGAGAAAATTCAAATTTTGGATATTTTGAGTAATATGAAAAAATTCACAAAAAAAATCACATTTATAAAAAAAATTCACCAAAAAATTCACATTTATAGAAAAAATTCACAAAAAAATTCGCATTTATAAAAAAAATTCACAAAAAATTCTCCAGTACAACTGTTTGCAGTTTCCGGACATGCTCAGTCCATGTAGTCGAGAAATGACAATTTTTTAAAGAAATCATCGAACTATTTTCGAGAAAATTCAAATTTTGGATATTTTGATTGATATGAAAAAGAGCATTTCTAATTTTTTTCATAAAAAATTCTCCAAAGAAGCTGTTTGCATTTTTTGAACATGCCATGTAAGCATACTTGAGAAACATGAATGTTGCAAATTTTCATCGAGCACTTCCCAAGAAAATTCAAATTCTAAATCCTTTACACGAGAAATTCTATTAATTTTTGAATTTCTAACCAAGAAGAATATTTTCAAAGCAACTTATTTCTCTGGTTGCAAATGATTGTAATCGTCATAGCTTCACATGATTGATAATTTAAGCAGCTGATTGATTTTTAAAGTTAAAAATACATTGTACATGTATATGGCGAGGTAATGACTCTCAAATAATTGGATTGATTTCTGAGCTGGATAGGTCAAAGACTATGTAATATTCAAAGACTGAAAACTTTCCTATCTCTTTATGTTAAGCTTTTGGAAACAACTTATTTGTCCTCAACGAAGATATCGGATAATTTTAATACATTAGAAGATAGGAGCTACCATCGATATTTTTGTACTCATCATAGATATATACCGTTTCCAAATTTTCTACGAGTTTAGTCTTTACACCTTCCACTGTCTTTGGGATAGGTTTCTTTCATGCCTTGCATTGTTGCATACAACAATTCAGTACCGAAGCATTTTCTTCTTTGCGCGTGAAGATCTCAGAAAGTTACAACATCCGGTATATTTCTTAGTTCCTACGTCGCAATAGGTTAAGTCTCTTTTACTTTATCAATAAACAATCAAAATAGCAGTCATTTTCTGACTTGATCATTAGCAAACGTTATTCATCACCATCATTTCCATGTGCCGCCGTTTTGCGAACTGAAAGGAACCGGGCTGTGGCCGTGGAGTGAACAATCCGTCGAGTCATGTCATCATGACTCTTCTGAAACATGGAAAAAATATAATCACAGACACCATCCACCTCAAGAAACTACTTTCGGCAATTATTGTTTACAACAGTCGACATGCACAGCGTTTTAATCAATAAAATTTATCATTAAAATAAAGTTTCGTTCTTCAACTGTAGAAAAGGAATTTACCATTCATTTCTGCTTGAAAATTTATTATTTGGTATGGAATAATTCAAATCCTATCATAATAAGAACTATCAATCTAATATACTAGACTCCGTGCCTAGACAATAGAACTAATTCGAATTTGAAATTGAAATTTTCTCGACAACATGGACTAAGTATGTACCGAAACTGCAATCAGTTTTACTAGAGAATTTTTCAGGTGATAATCGAATTCAAACCCACCGTGAGGACGCCATCAGCATCCATTTTCAAGGACAATATATCAACTGATACATGTTATAGCTATTTACTTATGCAGTTTAAAGTGGCATATTAATCATAGCATTGAGATATTGTCCCTTGAGATGGATGCCGATGTCGTCCGATATCTGTTAGGCTAACTAAATTATCACAAGGCTCTATACTTGGTAGTTACAAAATGCTTCGCAAACAGTGTGTATTCAAGGTGTTGTTTTATTACAAAATCATCGTAAATTTCGGCTAAACAGTAAGCCTATATGTTGATTACCTTGCTCAGGTCACAATTTACATTCAAAAATCCCTTTCAAATGTAAATTCTGGCGCTGTGTCCTTCGGGTGGAGTGTCGCTCTGCGTCCGGGAGACCTTGGTTCAAATCTGGTCGGGTCAAACCTAAGACTTTTAATCCTCAGAGACCTGAGCTTTTTCACACCCTCTGAGACCTGAGGGGGGTCCAGTGGACCCCTTTAACATATTCTTAGTTTACCTGCTTAAATCGATATCAAAACATTAGGAAAGTTGATTTTAAGTAAAACAATGATGTTTGCGTGTAGCAGGTTGGTATAACGAATCCCTTGAGTGATTTTCAGCCTTCTCAGTAAACACGTGCGAAAATATGGTGTTTTTGTAAGTCAACCACATTTAGTACAGCATCATTTGTACTAGGAGGCGGCTTTACGATATTTTGTGTCACCATAAAGCCTCAGATAGTTGATTTTGATGAAATTGATTTAATTCATGCAGCTAATCCTTTCCATTTGTACATTCCTTCAAATTTATCCAAAGCTATCAGAAATAGACCTAAAATGAGTCAAAATTGCTGTACTTCTAGAACCAAAAACAGCTGTGGAGATCTCAAACTTATCATTACTGCTGTGAAAAGTTTGTCATCAATCAGTTTTTGGTGCTCAACTATGAATATAATGATAGCTTTCATTTCGGACATCAATTTATGTCGAGTTGTTCATATAGGCCAACCAGTCACGCGAGATCATGTGCGAAAGCAAAATATTCACATTTTGCGATCTTCCAACACATTGCACATCTACGAGCATGATGCAAACAATGAATAAATGACTTTCACTCTTTATACACCATCGTGGACATGTTCGAAATCATTTTTCATCTAATTACAAAAATTTTGTGATGGAATTTCTACACCCTCTGACACCTGAGGGGGGGGCAGTGGACCCCCTTGGCCTAGGTATACAAAAAAAGGCCCCGGCAATATGATTTTAATTAACCGTGTCCGAATTGACAAGCTTCGACTCAGCACAAAAAAAGAGATTAAGATAAATGACAACTCGGCTACATTGGAGTAAAAATTATTTCCCGCGTGGGTGATAATCTCCTTTACAGGCCAAATAAAGCGATAGGATATCTAAATATGCACGGAGACAAATAGAATAACACATGCGTGCATCTACGCTGTACAAGAAAGCTTTAAGTGGTGAACAAATTCTAAGTTCCAATATAATAGAAGTTTTTCTAGTTATAAACGTTCTGAGATGAACTGCTTCATCACTGACTGATTGCTAATGCTGCGAAATACTTTGTCTACGACGGGCAAACTTCATTGAAAGAGATTCACTAAAGTGAGATTTACTTCTTCACGTGTGAGTAGTGATGCAAATGGAAAATTTTGAAATTTATTTTTCGCTGATTGACGTTTTTTCCTTTGTTTTGGAGACTTATTATAGTCGTTTGAAAAGACTATGTAATATTTAAAGACCAAAAACATCTCTATCATCCCTGTATTTTAACTTTTCGTACCAACTGCACCTTTTCCATGTCTATTTCAGATCTTTCCAAATGACATAAGGTGGATTTCAGATATCTGTCAACTTTGAAAAGATCTTAGATTCAACTGGAGATCTCCAACTCATCTGGACCTATCTGAAATTCATTTGGAACTATCTGAACCGTCTGAACTAGAAATGGAGGATGTGTATCCTCAACGAAGATATCGGACAATACGCCAGAAGCTCGAAACTATCATACATGTAGATATTCTTTAATCTTTAATTTAAAGATATCTTTAGTGTCCAAATATCTCACGAGTTTACAGTCTTTATATCTTCCAATGTGGTCGCTCATGAATGCTGCGTGGACTGTGTACTTATACTTCATCACATGTTCATCAACACATGGAGAATTTGCATCACTATGATCAACGCTGCATAATGAAGTTTAACTTTCAAGCTAACAATTAGCAAACTCCAAAATGAAGTTCATTATTTTTGCTCCAGATCTTTCACATTGCAGGAAATTATACCCCTATTGTAAAGCAAGGTTTACGTTATCCCAAACGGTGTCTGTGATAGTTAAAAATGCTAACAATTTAGTACAAGCAACTGGTGGCAAAGGAATGTTCAAGAATCCGTGGACGGAAATCGTATTGCTACGATCGCTTTAATCGAAATAATCATGAAATCAAGAGTTTTAGACCCTATTTATTGGTGAGGAGCTGCCTCGGCAGTGGAAGCGCTCAAATTATAGGGGGTCATTCTCCAGAAAAGTGGCCACTTTGTGTAACGCATTCACGAATTTTATGCAAATGAGTTCTGCCTCGCTTATTTATTGCGGGTGCATGAAGAATTCAGTTTTGAATAATGGCCTGCAAATTGATTCGATGGCCATGTATGTTTATCTTGTAAAATTAACTACGAATTCGATTTTGGGTGATTTTAGACTGATTTTTATGTGTAACGCTTCTGATATGAAATAAATATTCCCATACTTACAAGACACTTTATGAATTACATATACTTTGATCAAATTTTTATGATTACCAATGATGCATATTTACATGAAACAATTAAATATTTTGCCTAATATACTACAATTGAGATTTATTCATGCTTTTGCCTTTGTAATGAAAAAATAAATTGATATGTCAACTCCGGAACACTTGATACAAAAAAGGATCTCATTATTGGGTTATTCCTTACAATGCCAATTGTGATACATTAATCAATCAATCAGACCATTATGCGGTTATACAATATCTATTAAGCTGTACTTTACGTGTGCGTATCGTTACAGATATCAAATTCGTTGAACTACTTTTCTGCGTATTTTTATCGAATGTCAACTCCGGAACGGGTTGATACCTTGATTATGTAATCAAACTCAGTTATTTTTTTACTTTGATAACATTTCCAGGTAGTAGTGTTCAGCTGAAGTATAGTTGTATGTGAATATGTATCTATTTTTATTTCAGAAGTAGAAAGATGTTATGAATTGTCAACTCCGGAACAGTCAACTCCGGAACTGAAGCGTCGTTCCGGAGTTGACGAAAGCGTTCCGGTGTTGACATAAAATAATGTTTTAACGTACGAGAGCCAATGTCTCCCATTATAGTTGCAGCCACTGTTATTGTTTATGGTTAGATACTTTCATGCAGTCGAAGTTCATAAAACTGACCTTCATTATCAAGGTGAGTAAGCTATAGATCACTTCTCCGACTGTCTCACGCTCGTCTGTGCACTATAACGTATTCACGACCTCTCCGATCGATTGCTAGTTTGTGACTCACGGTGTCACCGCGCCAGTCGTCAGTTATATAAAACAACTTCTGCCTGCATCTGCACGCGTCGGCGTCAACACGTCACACTTCCTTTTTGATTCGAGTACAGAATGAGTATCGACATCATTATCATCGACATCAGATGCTGCACATCTTTCGCTTACTCTGGGCCATGGTCTCGGCTCGGCCATACAAATGCAATTGGATAATCTTGTACTTTCATTCCTCTACTTGTCATTCCCGGATTTTTTTTTCTTGGATAGTGCTTCTTTGTCGTCGTGAATTTCTCCATCGTTTTTTGAAAATTAAGTGACGTGACTGATATCGTGCATATCTTGTGCATTTAATCATTGAAAATGGATTGATATCTACTATCAAGAATAATTTCTGACAATCGTCGACCAGTGAATCCGGCAACTACAACTGTCGGACGGACTCGCAATGGACCTTGGATTTAAAAGCAGTGAGCGACACAGTACAATATAGCGCCGCACATACAGCGATAAAGCGCCGTACAGTATACGCACGCACATATCCGGGCATCAAACAATTATTAGGCCTAGGCCTCATATTATACGTAAATTGTAATCACCCCAATATCATCCGCTGAAATAACAATTTAACACTTCATTTTCCATGAACACCATAACCAAGCCTATTTCAATTTTAACACTCATCTCGTGCAAACCTACATGTAATCTTACTCTAAAGGCAAATTTAATAACTCAAGAGGCGATTTTCATAACATTTGGCTGATTATCACTACATCATAGTAAGATCAATATATTTTTCTTAAGAAAGTTTACTGAAATCTGTTCCTAACCTTGAGTTGAGACATTATGTAACTCTACAAGGTCGTCCTTATCAACTTCAGTACCGTACCGGTACATGTAATCATCATGAAGCCTCTCTCATAATCACAGTATGGCCTAGGCCTGCAACAGTGTCATGATGCCATTATTCATAGATCTTAAATCAGAAAAGTTTATTTGCATAAGAAATGCAGTGTCTTCCGGAATTTTCAATGGATATGGCAATTGCAGGGTCGGTAGTAAAATGAAATCAAAAGCAGCAACAAGTAGTAAAAAAAGAAAAGAAAAGTGGAAATTGAAACTGAAGAACAATCCTGAACTGTTAGAAAAGCAACGTGAAAAGGAAAGGCAAAGGTGGAAGGAAAGGGTTCAATCAGGGAAAGTAAAACAAGCTCAGAATCTAAGTCGAAGGGACTTGAAAGCACAGAGGAAAAGATGGCGAGAATCCCAAAAGTTATGCCGTGATAAAAAAGCAAGACAGCATTGTAGAGCCATCAGAAAGAGACAATGTGAGTGAAAGCAACATCAGAGCCGTCGCAGGAAGAAAGCGGATTCTAAGAAAAAGATCTGCAACTGTAAGAGAGTTAGAGAAATACAAACTGAGAGTAAAACAGCAAGAGTTATCAATTCAACGATACCAAACAAGACTCTCGAGACTGCGATCGAGCATTAAGCCCTCAAAAGACCAACTTGTAGAAGCGGGGATGGTCATCAACAAAAGGACAGCGAAGCACTTGAGATTCACTGATGTAGTTATCAAACGTCTGAGGAAAAATAAATCAAGGAGTGTTGCGCAGATGCTATCCGATAGAATCTTGCGCAAATATCGGATGAGCACATGGTTGAAGAGAACGTTCGGGGTTAGGACGAAGCGGACCATGAAAATGAAGAAAAAAATCTGAAGTGATAAAAGAAGAAGTCATAAATTCTGTGAGCAGGGAAATGTCTCCCGTATGACCTCAGGGAAGAAGGACACGATAACCCGAGGTGGGGTTAAACGGCAGAGACGCTATCTCTTGGACGATATACAGAATCTGTATAAAAAATATACAGCATCAGTGTCTGACGATTGAAAGATTTCGTATTCTCAATTTTGCAAGCTGAGACCATACTGGGTTCTGATTCCTGATTGCGACAAACGCGAGACGTGTCTCTGTCAACGATGCGAAAATATGCGATTGATGGCTACAAAATTGAAGCAGCATGACGTCATCGCAACAGACAATCTGATGCATATGCTTGAAGCTTCATATTGCTCCTTGACGTGTCATGATCAGGTCAAAGAAGACTGCTACTATTCAGTTTGCAGCAGATGCGGTGAAAAGAACGTTGTCTCCAACAACGTTGACGAAAACATGAACAAGTTGGTTTCATGGAAGCAGTGGAGCAACAAAGTGATCAATGCAAAAGATCGAAGAGATGGTACGGGAGAAGAATATCGAATGAAGATCACCGCTAAAGAGGCAAGATGCAGCACTCTAGATGAATTATTATCTGAATTCAAATATGAATTTGATCAGCGTGGACGCCAGCACCTACTTCATAGCAGACACCAATTGGCAGTAATGCGATCAATAAAGTAGAAGGTCAAAGAAGATGAAGCTGTCATGATCATCGATTTTGCCGAAAATTATTTGTGTGAGTACAGCATAGAAGTGCAGTCCGTGCATTTCGGTGCATCACGTGATCAGGCCACCATTCACGATGGAGTTGTCTATATAAAGGAGTCAGCCGGATTGAAAGCTTATTCATTTGCAACGATTTCCAACAGCAAGCGTCATGATGCTGTAGCTGTTTGGTCTTACCTGTCCGGTGATAACCTGGATCCTCGAGAAAGCATCAATTAGATCGATACACTTCTGGTCAGATGGGCCAACAACACAATATCGGAACAAAACCCATTTTATGTTGATTTCTTCGGTCTATCAGCGACAATTTCCATCCATGCACAAGCTGACATGGAACTTCACGGGTGCTGGACATGGCAAGGGTCTTGCAGATGGTGTGGGAGCCTCCCTAAAACGTTCAGCCGATGCAATGATCGCGAAAGGTAGATAATAATACATATTCTCGTACTAATTTAGTCATGTACTAATCATAGATTTTTTAATAGGTATGACATACCAGATAGATGCAAGAACATTCTTTGAGCTTCTTGACCAGCCCAGCTCATCAATAAAGCTGTTTTACACATCAGCGAGAGAACTCAATGATATGGATGACGAGATTCCGTTGAGGATTCCTAGAGTCCCACACACAATGAAGATTCATCAGGTTCGTATATACACAATGCACTCTTAATAACCTCATGTAAAAAGGTATGTCTTCACAATTTTAGATACTGACTGAAGGAAATGGATTGATTAAGTACCGCCATTTGGGGGTGCTATTGCCAGCATCCAGACGACTGCAATTGTTTCAAACCTGACTATTTTCAATTTTCAAATGAAAGCACTGAAAAACCGGTAAGTCTTATAGTGAACCTTTCACAATCCGCGCCCGCCTTTATGATATTTTATTTTTCGTCAATAATCATAATCAATCATGACATTCCTTTTGAGCTAATTTGATTGAACGGCATACGTGTATCAAACTGATTTTGTCTAGGCCTATTATGACTGTGGTATCCTCTTATCTTCCATAAGTATTTGCTTAGCTCCTTAATACGGTCTAAGTTTATTCTACTTTCAGAATACCAAGGAGCGCATGATGAATGGTTGCAATGACGAAATCGAAGTTGACCAATGGGTCCTTGTTGCATACGACAACCAGCCGTATGCAGGTAGGTTACTCCTTCAAAATGAAATAAAGTATGAGCATGCATTTCCACCTGAATTGCTGTATTTTAGGCCAAGTCACGGATATCTCAAACAGCGGCGACAGCGCCTTATTCGAAATCAAGGTCATGGACAACCGTGGGATGAACTTCTTCAACTGGCCACTACGTGAGGACAGAATAACTTATGGCCGCACCGACATCAAAGCTATCATAAGCCCACCTACATTGGGCAGACGCCATTATTCCTTATCAAGCACTGATTGGGACACTTACTTACAACTCATAGTGATTGTTTGAACAAGAGTGGGCAATGAGTGGGAATGGACATGTGATGAAAGATTTCTTTCACCATCAGATGTGGGCTTCCACAAAGCATGTTATTTTTGTATTTGAAATATGAGTTTAATCAATAATCGTGATCGATTTCGATGGGTTGTTTTTATTTAAGTGGCCTATATACGTACATGTACGCACGCAATATTTGAATTTAGGAAACATTTTAAATGGGGCTGCCTGCATTGCATTATCTAAGGACCTATAGAATCGATCAGGACTGTTTGGCAATTTGTCGAAAGCTTATGACCGATAAAGTCTATAGAAAGATTGATGATTGTCAACTCCGTAGCGGTGAATGTCAACTCCGGAACGTTATATGTCAACTCCGGAACATGTTAGGAATAAAAACTAGGGGATTAGATGGGAAAAATTCACAGCAAACCATCAAAATCAACATATTTCAACATCAACTATCCTATACATTGATTATCCATCGCAAAACACAAGATTTTTTTTCAAGTTTGAAAATTGGAAATATAGCTCTTTTGTGGAGAATGACCTTAAGGGCCTATAAAAAAAATCAAAATTTTCCAAAATTTTTCCATAATTTTCCATGGAAAATTTTGATTCAAATTTTTCCGGACAATTTTCATCACTACGTGTGAGTGAATCTCTCTCTCTCTCTGAGTATTCTCTCCATTTCAGCTTAAATTCAAATCTTTTGAGTTTACATTGATAAGTGCGAGCTGACATGAAAGAGTCTGGAACAATGAGCCCGAATAACTTGTCATCAATTTTTCATTCCACTGAGTGTCCCAGGACAGTACCTGTACAACAGTACCTGCAGTTGACTCATCAAACAATTATCCACGATCCATTGTCAAATGTTCGGGTAGTAGGCCTGGGGTCCATCACTCATTGCATCTCTTAGCTCCACGTGTTAAACTATCCCATGTAGTAAAATTATTGAAGATCTGGAATAATTTTACAATAGATAGGTTGAGGAACACGCAATGCTTACGAAATTCATGCAGGCTAGAATACATGATTCTACAGGAAGCTTTATTTGAGATACGGTTTCAACTGCATGTGTATGTTGCTGGTAATCATTTTTCAACTGTTTAAACAACAGTTCGCAATATTTATGTCACAAAACAGATAAATCATGAGTACATGCTCTCAAATTATGCTACATTTACATGCTCTTTATGTTGTAATGATTGACTAAACAATTTATTCCACAATGAATGTTGTCAACAGTCGACATTGGTCTAATTAAATTAACCGGACGGTCGTCGCTACTAAAACCGGCTTGCCGACCGCACGCACTGTAAACCGTTGACTGACAATTGACAGACAGTTATCCTACAAAATCTATTTTGTCGGTCATTGTTAGTTCTTGTAGGATGATTGCCACTGAACACCTACAATATCTGACAAAAAGCGACAAAATGAATAGCAATGAATTATAGCTTAAATTTTATCAAAAATGCAGGTAATTAATTGAATTATGTCAAAATAAATCTTGGTTTTGCCACACAGTAATACAGATTGCCCAAAAGTCAAGCAATCACTAATCGAAGAAATCAATCAGTATTCAACAGTTTTTGTTTAATTAATTTGCATACAAAGCATCTGCTTCGATGTCGGTGGAGAACCTACAAATTCGTCGGATATCGCAGGATATTGGAGGTGACAATCGTCGGTTGATTTTGTCAGTAATTTTGTAGTATAATTGTCGGTTGACGGTTTACAATGCTGTCGATCTTCAAAATTTGCGGCCGGGGCCAGGTCGGCTTTACTAAAACGCCGACAAAAACCGGCCGGCCGGCCGGTGGCCGGTTCCAACCATGGTTTGCGTGTCGCTTATACCGAAGCTCTTGCAAACGTCCTTCATGGAACGTCTTTTTGCCATAGTAATCAGCTGAAAGATGCTGATGAGTCAATTTCAACAAAAATCATTGCACTTTGCGGGGCTATTGTGAATTATCAATGAATGCTGCCGAACAAGGGAAAGAGTAAGTTTACTGTATATCTTGGTCAATTTTGAAATGATGATATTTTGTTTCATTCACTGATTTCCAAGCACTAGGACAACATTATCCATGATTCTGGACGTAAATAGACTGTATCACCAAACAGTGTTATTGACTGCGGTAAATCCGTGCCAGCTCTTTAGGTGAAACGTCTGTCGAAGAAGAGACGAAGCCTGAATTACCACATTCTTATGCCATCGTATACATCAGACTCACAAGATATAACTGCTATACAATTCTCGTAACCTTTTTCACTACAAATAGTTAGTTAGCATCAGATCAAGTCTTCTGGCAACGAAGCATCACACATCATTCAAAACAGAAGAAATCAGAATGAAAAAATTCAGCCAGACCGGACTTATCATTTGAATAGCGCATGTATCAAGATTTGAAAACTGATCTTTGTACATTTGTAGGTATAATCCAAATACAATTCAACTTTACATGTACAATATTCGAGATAAGTAGAAAATAGTCATGAAATTTCAAAATTTTCTGATCTGTGGGCAAGGAGAAAACGCAATTTTCGTAAAGCATGGGTGTCATTTTATCGGTATTTGATCTATACAGAAGCTCGTCGTGCAAGTCTATACACTGTACATGTATTTTTCTCAACATAAATGGCTAAGGATGCTTTCAAAAGGCAAGTTTACATTCAAGTTATTGAGAAAAATTGAAAGCAAGTCTTATCAAAAGTTTCTATCACACATCGCTTCTTTGAAAAGGGAATACAAAATGCATTTGTAGTTCCAGCCCCTGAAACATATCTCTACGAAAATTGTTGATTCGATCATTCTGGCTAAACTTGGATGATTTCTGCGATTCGTGCTTTGTTTTACTAAATCGAATTTTACTCTCAGTTTTTATCGGTGTTAAAATCCTGTTCTGCATAACTTCTCACTGGATGTCTATTTCTTTCGAAAATTGTGCTACGTTTTAGCGTCCTTTTTAACAGATATCAATTTTTCTGATTTTTTTTATCATGAGCACCAACGTCTATCATTTTTTCAAGTCTCCCGAGTAGGCTACAAAGTACAATATTTGCGATAAGCTGCATATCTGTGATTTTTTGTATATGTTATTTTCTTTGCTCAATGTAGTCTTTACATGAAACTGGGCCAAACCACGGTAACGCTCGCTACAGTTGATAGCAAAACTCGATCAAAAACCAACATTCCCTATGATGCGATATTCTTTTTTAATATTCTGAAGATACAGCTTGATGTGATATGCCATCGACCTATTGCTAAGTTGCCTAAGTTCATACTATCTCTACATTTGTGTACAGAGATCATTTAATATGGTAACGCTCGCAACAGAGATAAATATTTCATTATAGATTTTTTGAGATTGCATTGATATTTTATCTTAACTACAGAAGCTGTTGTCTCAAAAACGAAATGATAGATAAATAATGAATAGTTGATGATTTCTTCATGCTTGAATAGATTACTGAAAGCACCGATTACGAGATTTCAATCAATTTTGACGGTAACGCTCGCGACATGCCATAGTAATGCTCGCGACATTATCTAAAAAACTACCGACAACATAAATTTTGCCATTGAATTTGTCATCACAGAAGATAATAATAATGAAGATTACAAGATTGAACGATTAGTTTAGAAAAAGCACACCAAACATTTTATTTGTACCGGAATCGTAACACAGAAGTTAAGCATAATGTAAGATGAACGTCAACATTGGAGAGTATTATATCTTGGGTAGCTATGGCCATGAATCATGAACAAGCTTTAGTCACTTGAAGAAGAAACTTCCCTTACCTCAACGAGTCTTTCTCTGACTTGGGACAGGGAATGGAACTTCTTTAGTCGCTGTACAGAAGTTTGCTTACCCCTCGCCACTTTTGTCATTGTACTTAGGCCTACAAGGCCAGGCCTCGCATTGATGTGGGCACATGAATTAATTTTGTCTGTGTTGTACATGTAAAAAATGTAGGTTAAACAACTTCACAAATATAGTCCAGATTGGTATTGCTATATCAATTTCAATAACTCATAGATCCAGATAGTTGCAATTAGGCAAACAGTTAGACTATTGTACGGCAATTTACAGTTGTCTGTAATTAACTACACTTTCTGAGTAATAGGTACAATCTGATATAGGCCTACTTGTAATATCTAATCAGAGATCTCGAGATCTGGGTATTTGATAAATATTGATTCTCGAGATTGAGATTCGAGCTCGAGATTAAATTCACTAGATGTATGTCATGGTAACGCTCGCGACATGCATTAAATTGATACCCCGAAGGAGACCTAGAATAACTTTGCTGATTATCACACTGATTAGTATTCATGGAAAGTCGATAGTCTTTGGTAGTATAAACTGGTCAATCATTCTTATAGGTTAAATTCATATAGAAATTTAATATTTCCTAAAAAGTCATAACTAACTTTGACAGAAAGTTGTCTTTCAGATACATTGACTAACGTGAAATTTTCTAACATCTCAAACGATTTTTCAACTTAATATTCACATTTTCATGTACAAAATGCATTGAAGCACACAGCTCATAAAATAGGGGCACAATTGAAACTTATGTGATAGTTTTTAGACAACCCTTTGTCATCTATGCAGACATACTTCAGCTCTTTAGCTAGCATACGTTTGAACTTTAGACTATATAGTATATCATGGTCATCGGCAAAATTCGTCAAAAACTGGTTTGAAATTTTGCGTCGGTGGAACCAACTTGTGGTTTGACCCGACTATTTAAAGACTACATAAGAAATACTCTTGTTTTAATAAATCCTCATAAATACTCTTTTAACGACTATTAATAAATTCACATATATTTTCAAAAATCTCTATTTGAGTTGTGTTCAGCACAGCCTCTATATTCTATGCAATTAAACATGCTGCTCGACATTATCTGAAGGCATTTTCATGCGATAAGCTCTACTAATCAATCAATTAATATTTTTACCATTTTTATTATCAAATACCTCTAATCAAGTACCAACATATTATCCTGAAAACATGAATTATTAGAAAAAAGAGTGAAATTGAAAGATTAGGCTGTGATTCATAGCAGAATGATCAAAATGGCAAAAACTAATGTCCCATTGGAACGAGCATGAAGATGTGACAAAATGATCTAGTGGCCTACATAGTTTCGATGGGTGCTAGGTCAGACGAATTTCCTGATGGCCAAGACAATAACTGGATTCCTTTCGATTGCAAGTGTTTGCTTTGTCTTGCTGCATTATGCCGATGACATTTGGGAACTTTATCCCACTTTTCATTGTCTCAACAAGAGTTCACACTGGTGAACTATCTTGAATTGATAGTTAACACAACTGACACACGCGTTTTCAAGGCGCTATTCGGTGGGTATGGTGAGACCACAGACGAGAAGGAGATTCGATTATCCGATTCGAAAGTGAAGTGCGTTGCGCTTAGCGAAACTCCGAACTCCGATCACGATAGAATGCATTTCCTTGCTCCATTTGGTTCTCATTTGTTTACTAAACACTTATCTATCGTGCCAAGTAGATGGCATCCTGATTGAGTGATGATGTCATGGTGTGATGTACAGGTATACACTATATTATACTGTTGAATATGTCTGTACACTCTAAACCAGCACCTCCTAAATCACACACTGAAACGAGACACTATTCGTAACTAATAAAAAAATCCTAAAGCAAAGCGTTTTAGGAGGCTAGCGCACTAGTGTTATTGTTCTCTTTAGTATGTCAGCATTCTATTTCACGCAACCTCCTAAAATGCATTAAAAATGCTCCTAGTCAATGCATTAAAAATTTGACATTTTCTATGTTAATTGGTTGACATTGATTTTAGCATTGAATGAACTGAAACCGTTTAAGTAGTAGTTTTTACCGGCGCTGTGGCCTTGTGGTAGACTGTTCGCTCTGCGTCCGGGAGACCTTGGTTCAAATCTTGGTCGGGTCAAACCTAAGACTTTTAAAATAGGTACACTCTGCATTCTTGCGAAACACTCAGCATGAAAGAGAATGAGAGTGGTAAATGACAACTCGGCCACATGGAAGAAAGGCTCCGTGCCTAATGTGCTTCCGAGCATAAACAACGTTCATTTTTTTAGTTATACCATGGACAAATGTGGTGTATGGAGGTTTATTTTCATAGTTTCAAAACATGAGTATTCTGCATGAGCTTTAGCGAGTGATCTATGCAGTGTTTTGGAACTATGAAAATCTCCATGCATCACATTTGTCTATGGTATAACTATTTTGTACCATAGTTATCAGCACAGGCCATGATAAATCATAGCCTACTTCTATGATTTTGACCTTCTTATTCAAAAGTCAGTTGCTTTCACAGTTTTTGAATCAGCTGCGGAACCAGTTAGTTCAAGATACAATTCTGCCTTGTTCAATTTGATGATTGTGCCATTGACGCATGAATGACAGGAATTAACAAAGCCAAAGCACAATAAAAAACTAGGCCTAATGAAGACTTAACCACACACCAGGGAGATTGTAAAAGAGGTCGAGGAAAGTTGTTGGGTGATGCGCCAGCACCAATTCAAATTTTGTATCTCAACATGTGCGATGAATAACGGAGGTTTAGAACAGTAGAAATTTCAATTAAGAAGACAGTACGAAAATCGTTTTCGAATTTGCAGGAAACACGGATGAAGCAATTAATGACCTTCAAATGTAATAATGGTAAACCAATGTAGCCATATTTAGCAACAAAGCTGCCACAAATTTGTTTAATTGTTTTACTAAAATTGACTCTTGCAAACTTTGCAAACTTTGCTTGTAGGACATCCTTGTGGTTGATTTAATGGATATTCCCAACAATTCAAAGAAATGTAATATGCTTCTCAAACGAACAATCATTAGTAATAAGTTATCAAAGATAACCAAAACAGTAACACAAATTAGCAAGTGAAGTTGAACTAGCTGGACAATTTCTATGTTCGAATCCGAAAAGCCAGATTCTGAAGAATGAAAAATAAGTGTTTAGTAAACAAATGAGAACCAAATGGAGCAAGGAAATGCATTCTATCGTGATATCAACGCTGCGTAATATTAACTACTCTAGTATGGTACATATCACCTTTTTTCTAGTAAAAGAATCGAACCAACAATGATATTGCTATAGAGCATGCTCTATCATCAAGTATGAAAATAACTGAACTATTCTTGCAAATGAGCATTTCAGTTATTTTCACTGTTTTCAATTATTTTCACACTTTCATAGCAAAACTATGAAATTATGGAAATTTATTATTTTATGTCCTATGAAAGAATAACTCAGAACTATGGTACAACATTAGATATTTAACATTACTTTTTTACCATCACTTTTAGCTAAAAAGTGATAAAAGTTCGTTGATGAGTTACACTTCTATGCCAAAGATATTCATTTCATGGATATCTTCGTTGCATATCTGTGAAAATCTATGGCCTGATTCATTGATATGATCTACTTTGAATGTAATTTGTATGGTTGATCGCGATGTCTATATTCAACAATAGCAGTGATAACACTCGTCTATATTCATTGAAAGGTGCGGAACTCGATTCTCTTGTTCTACATTTTTAATGTCGTATAGACATCGTATTAACATTGCTATAGGCTACTGTAATCAGCCAAATACCGGAAAACTTATCAGCCACAAAGATCAGACAATTGTAACAGACAATGTGACACACACTGCAAGCCAGCACCTCCTAAATCACCTACTAAAGCAAGAAACTATTTGTAAGTAATGAAAGAATCCTGAATCAAGGCGTATTAGGGGGCTAGCACATTATGGTTATTGTTTTCTTCAGCATGTCAACATTTCATTTCAACGTGGCCTCCTAAAATTAAAATTCTAGTGTGTGGCGCTTTAGGAAGTAACAGATCACAGTGCAGTGGACAGCTGAAAGTGGCTGCTTAGAGCAGACGATATGAGGCAAATCCCAGCTAAAATATTAGACAAGCTGTCTATTTTTCTGAAAATATTGTCTCTCAAACGATTCAATGCCAGCTAATTATAACCAGACAATCCGCACCATTCTCACATACTCCGTCCAATGTACTCTTACTCACATTCGTATCTGCACATTAAGAACCACTCTATTGCAAGTCTTCTTTCGTTATGTCATTATAGACTTTAAGGGAAGTATACATACCCTTGAAAGCTGTAAAAACTGAATTAAAATGTGGTATCAACATGTCAAATATCCAGTACTGCAATTCCCATAACTCTAGGTCTGAAAAAAGAAATCTACTTCCTTGAAACATTGGATGTTCATATATTTGAAAATCATCAAGGATGCCATCCGATTTCGATCAAAGTGTGTTTACTAATAATAAGTAGTATGATGTGCAGTTAATGCAATAATATGGAGTAGTTCGTGCGATGATACAAAGTTGTCTGATGAGCAGGAAATTTGTCTGATAAGTGGATGCTTACACTTTACAGTGTAGTGTCAATATCCCTGAGATTACTCTCCGTGTGTAATTGTTTCTGTGCCAAGTAATTAAGAACATGTAGCTTAAAACAGTGCTGATTGACCCGTATTATGTGAAATGTTTTTGTTATTTAGTCCGTGAGAGCCATCATTTTCTTAAAAATCCAATTATTGGAAATTTCTGGAAAATCTTGAAATTTCGCGAATTTCGCCGAAATTTTGCATTCGCGAAAAACAATTGGCCTAGCCCACAGACAGGCCGCTGATCATGTGTCCCTCAGTCAGCTCCAACATTCGGCAATCCTTTAGATGAACAAACATTTTGTTACTTGACCAACCGAGTATTGGCAGCACAGAATTAGACAGGTCGTCTCTTCTTCCGTTTGACTAGAAGGGAAGCATTGGAACATGTAACGTAAATGAAATGGCACAATCTCCTGACTAAATACCATAGCAATCGAACAATGAGCAGCCAGTTCAACATTAAAAACGCCAATTTGTGCAAATTTTCAGTGACTGTTATCAACCGGATCACACAGCAAAGAGACACAGACGATGTCAAGTTCTACAGAGAAGTTTGTGAACGTTTTTTCATGCGCCTGCTAACTTTTTTAATAATGATCGGAGGGCCCAACATTATCGAGAAAACTTTTGCGCAATGATCTGAATTCTTCGAATCTAAAGGAATCGGGTCGATCGGAGCATTTTGAAGGAATTCACATCAATCCGCAAGCGACGCACGACTATTTTTCCTATCTCTGTAAGGTATTAAAAATTTCTTTTTGCCCACTTCTTAAGTTCCTGCATGTGTCATCTGTTTGAATCAGTTTGCACTTCTAGCAAAGTGATGCGATTAAACAATCTAACTCTGTGATTGGCAGGGTATCGCCGTTGGGATTGGGATCCTATATTGGGATTGGGCTACTAAAAATCCACCCCAATCCCAATAGATCCCAATAAGCCATCTCCCAACAAAATATGCATGTAATTGTTGATGTAATTGCTAGTCAGTACGTCACAAATGTTTTCGGGTTGCACTGAGCAGTTCATTTTGCTGTGTCTTCAGTCTGACGTTGCCTCTCTCGAATTCGAGGATTGAAAGCTCTTAGCATGATTCACACAAATTGACAGTCAGCTTTAATCCTGCTCTATGGATTTAGCTTCTCTAGTTGCCAAGAATAGTGGCTGAATTCGGAAGCCTTCTTGTGCAGCGACTCGTGCTTTGTGCGTGCATATGAGGAAATGATATGAAGCGGGTAAAAGTATGACGCTGTGTAAGTGTCACACTGCGCAGAAAAATGCCTTCAAAAATAGTTCGTGTGGCGAGCTGTTTATTAACCGCATTATCCGATATAGGTAGGTTCAATTAATACCAAGTGTGTTTGTAGCTCGAACATACCTATTATCTATACACACAGGCCCCTATAAGTCCATAGGTAAAGCCAGTCTTGATGCAAAATTTAGATATACAGTAGGCCTATTTATACATAATTGCATAAAATCAATCAAAGCCCCTATTACTATCAAGGTCAGAATAGTCCTATGCAGTGATCGCAATTCACCAAAGAAAAAAAAACGGAAAATCGGGAAAAACCGGGTTTTGAATGAACAAATTTGAAATAATTGCAGTAGACGGAAAATTACGATCTCTTGTCCTAGCCCTACGTCCGTGGACTTCGTCAATTCAAAAAGTAGGTCTAAGCGGCAAGCCCCGATGCAACTTGGGTACGTTTTTAGCTTAAGAGCAGGCTATTGGGATTTCTGTTGGGATTGGGATCTATTGGGATCCCAATGGAAATTCTCATTGGGATTGTGCTGGAAATTCATCTCAACGGCAAGCCTGAGCTGAGGATTGGACATTCTAAGAATCGGCAAGTCCCAATCGAGACAAAAACAAACGAGATGCAGTTGCAATTATCATGGCCGATTTGTCCACCTGTCCTTTCTAATTATTTGAATCTTAAATCTTTTAATTGTGTCTATCAGCTTTTACTAACGTCTCCGGTTTGAATTATCTATAAGGAAGTAATCTCACTTCTTTTCATTGTGAAAGACAATGCACCTCCGATTAGAATTAGTGTCAATAATTAATGTTTGTTTGTTGACGCTTTACTACTTTCTCAGCTATGAAATCAGACTTCGAAATTCTTCAATTTCCATCTCAAATGTCTCGTCTCATTGTGTATCTATGGAGTCTATATTTGACTTTTAAGTTGACTTTGGTCGAAGACAGTAATTATCGGAAATTCAGCTTATCGGAAAATTTCCTTTCATTTCGTGTTTACATATTTTACGTAGAATAATTTTATCTTTCTCATCATTCTGATGTCAATGACGGAAAATAAAACCTTGGCAATTAAATTTAATGATTATCGTACAGACAGAGCACTATAGTTCACAGATGATATAGTTCAAACTTTCAATCCTCAGTAATTAGCCAACGAGTTCTCGTGAGATGAATTTGGTTTGGATATTACTTTATTCTTCTCAAAAATGAAATGAATCCTTTTGAAATATCATCTCGTATAATTAACTTGATGCCAAATTTCATCACGTCGATCACAACATGTTTCTGCAGCGTCATGATAAGAGCACTGTTTGTATACTTGAGATAATTGCACTAATTATAGTGCTATTTGAATCACATCCTCAGAAAATTACCGGTTTCTCATAAGGTGCAATTTGGGCAATGCACATGATAAGAAGTGACTTGAAGACATTGCATGTTGAAAATTATTGCTCTAAATTGCATTTTTGTCCAAAAACGTCAATCTTCTTCCTATTGTAGTGTTTTTCTTTTATCATGTCTGTGAAGAAGAGGAACCCGATAGAACTCGGCAGACCCGCAAATTCGTAATAGGGTTAGGGCGCACATCATTTCGTGTCACATGCAACCCAGATTCACTTACTACATATTGTTAACCAATCTGTCTACCTACATACATTATGTCTAGGTTGTCAGGAAAACTATCCTTGCATAAATAATGCAAATTTCTCAGAATTCCTACAAGCAGGCAATTTTCTGCATTCGAATACTCATTGATATTACATTCGTCAGATCAGACCATCTGTTTTATCAATAGATTCAACGTCCTAGTGTTTGAAGCTGAAATGCTATCAAAACATGCTAAGTACGGAAAGAAATTAAACACAAGTATGAACCAAGAAAAATCACTCGAACATATTTCAACGGTTTTCGGCAATCGATTTATATCAACAATATACTCATATCAACGTACAATTTGTCTACATTAATAATGTACTTCTACTTTGTCAGGATAATTATCATCACGAATAACAAAGACAATGAAGGAAAACTGCTTTTTAAAAGTTTTCCTCATAGTTCACAAAGTTCATTTACTAATAAACCATTTTTCAACAACGCGAGAAAAAATTGATTAATTTGATAATTTAAGTATGATATTAGCATTTTACTTTGGAAATGTAGCTATTGGCTCCTACCGATTGTCTATTTACTCCTTCATGATTTAATAGTAAAATTCTACATCATTCAAACACAAATTTTCAATTATGCAGAATGCTTTGTGTTTCTTTTTTAATTAGTTTTCTTTTGTAATTCATTAGTTTGGCGTACAGCGATTTGATTCAACGTAGCAAACTGAGTCAAGAATTATAAAAAAGCAAGCTAACGACTAGATCATTTTTAAAAGGTGCAAAGTATGATTTAAAAGAAAATTATTATATCCTAAAATGTCTAAGAATTTGAAAATACTTACTAGAAGGACAAGCAACGGTTTTCCTCTCCTCATGTGGAATGATTTGGCGAGTATGTCATTCTGTTCTAAATTATGTTTATCACTTATATATTGAAAAGATTCTATTTAGCAGTCTACCCATTCAGATGATA
>CAJQUW010009686.1:0-239466 GCA_907163375.1 Prostheceraeus crozeri
ACTTTGTAAATGTCTTAGTTGAATTCAGCAGGGTCGAAAACCCCAGAAAACCTCCAAAACTAGTGAATTTAAATTTTTCAACTTTTTAGCACTACTTACAACATTTTATAAGTAGTCTATCACTTAGAGCAGGTCAATAGCAACCGAACCTTTTTTGAATCAAGTCAAACGGACTTGTAGAAGCAAAGTTACAAGCCTTTAAAGTTTTGGAGTCTTTTATGGCCTGGAGACGAAGGCCATCTCCTGGCGAACCTCTAAGTCTGACGCCTTTAGCTGAGTTCAGCAATGAAATTTTCTAAGTCGGTTTCTTACAGAAACTCGGAATTTGGAATGTCCGAAGCTATCATCGGAGCTCAGAGAGACGACCTACCTCTGACAATCGCTCTCGTCTTAATGACAAGTCTCTCTCGGTTCCCAGCTTATATAGTGTGTGGCGATCAGCTGATGACGTAACACCCATCATCCAAAAACTTTAAACCCGTCTATCTCCGGTTCTAGTGCTCCGATTGACTCCAAATTTTGAGTGTCACATTTCTCGCTCTCCCCTTTCATTTAAGACATCCCTCGACCCTCTACGATGACCAGAAGCCGAGATGAAAAAACTCTGTCGTTTTTTCAAAAAGTTCCAAAATCTTGGAAAATGCACAAAAACTCGATATTTAGCAGGCTCTCATTTGGAAACGGAGCCTGTCACGCATCTGAAAAGAGGAGATCCTAGAGAACAAAGTGCGGTCTTGCCGCTAAAAGAAACCCGAGCTCTTCATTCACTTCCAATCCTCCACAATTCATCGTCCAAGTTGGCAAAAAAAAAAAGCGACATTTCACATTTGGACTTGAAAAAATCCTGTGTCGAGACCACCGTAGTGAAAATTTTCGAAAAAATTTTTTGGACGAATTTCAACCTGAAACCTTGATAGAAGTTTGTTTCACATGATTCTGAGCAACTTTGGTCTTTTCGACCAATTTGGTCAGTTGACTCGTTGGGGGGGGGGGGCGGTTTTTTCACCGAAACTTCACCGACCCAACTTTTGACGACAAACACGATGGGATGGGTCTCGGAGCTCAATTCCAACATTTTGAAAAATTTTTTTTTTTCATGAAAAAATCCTAAGTGTCGAGACCACCGTAGTGAAAATTTTCGAAAAAATTTTTTGGACGAATTTCAACCTGAAACCTTGATAGAAGTTTGTTTCACATGATTCTGAACAACTTTGGTCTTTTCGACCAATTTGGTCAGTTGAGTCGTTGGGGGGGGGGGGCGGTTTTTTCACCGAAACTTCACAGACCCAACTTTTGACGACAAACACGATGGGATGGGTCTCGGAACTCCATTCCAACATTTTGAAAAATTTTTTTTTTCACGAAAAAATCCTAAGTGTCGAGACCACCGTAGTGAAAATTTTCGAAAAAAATTTTTTGGACGAATTTCAACCTGAAACCTTGATAGAAGTTTGTTTCACATGATTCTGAACAACTTTGGTCTTTTCGACCAATTTGGTCAGTTGAGTCGTTGGGGGGGGGGGGGCGGTTTTTTCACCGAAACTTCACCGACCCAACTTTTGACGACAAACACGATGGGATGGGTCTCGGAGCTCAATTCCAACATTTTGAAAATTTTTTTTTTTCATGAAAAATCCTAAGTGTCGAGACCACCGTAGTGAAAATTTTCGAAAAAATTTTTTGGACGAATTTCAACCTGAAACCTTGATAGAAGTTTGTTTCACATGATTCTGAACAACTTTGGTCTTTTCGACCGATTTGGTCAGTTGAGTCGTTGGGTGGGGGCGGGGGCGGTTTTTTCACCGAAACTTCACCGACCCAACTTTTGACGACAAACACGATGGGATGGGTCTCGGAGCTCAATTCCAACATTTTGAAAAATTTTTTTTTTTTCATGAAAAAATCCTAAGTGTCGAGACCACCGTAGTGAAAATTTTCGAAAAAATTTTTTGGACGAATTTCAACCTGAAACCTTGATAGAAGTTTGTTTCACATGATTCTGAACAACTTTGGTCTTTTCGACCAATTTGGTCAGTTGAGTCGTTGGGGGGGGGGGGGCGGTTTTTTCACCGAAACTTCACCGACCCAACTTTTGACGACAAACACGATGGGATGGGTCTCGGAGCTCAATTCCAACATTTTGAAAATTTTTTTTTTTTCATGAAAAAATCCTAAGTGTCGAGACCACCGTAGTGAAAATTTTCGAAAAAATTTTTTGGACGAATTTCAACCTGAAACCTTGATAGAAGTTTGTTTCACATGATTCTGAACAACTTTGGTCTTTTCGACCAATTTGGTCAGTTGAGTCGTTGGGGGGGGGGGGGCGGTTTTTTCACCGAAACTTCACCGACCCAACTTTTGACGACAAACACGATGGGATGGGTCTCGGAGCTCCATTCCAACATTTTGAAAAATTTTTTTTTTTCATGAAAAAATCCTAAGTGTCGAGACCACCGTAGTGAAAATTTTCGAAAAAATTTTTTGGACGAATTTCAACCTGAAACCTTGATAGAAGTTTGTTTCACATGATTCTGAACAACTTTGGTCTTTTCGACCAATTTGGTCAGTTGAGTCGTTGGGGGGGGGGGCGGTTTTTTCACCGAAACTTCACCGACCCAACTTTTGACGACAAACACGATGGGATGGGTCTCGGAGCTCAATTCCAACATTTTGAAAAATTTTTTTTTTTCATGAAAAAATCCTAAGTGTCGAGACCACCGTAGTGAAAATTTTCGAAAAAATTTTTTGGACGAATTTCAACCTGAAACCTTGATAGAAGTTTGTTTCACATGATTCTGAACAACTTTGGTCTTTTCGACCAATTTGGTCAGTTGAGTCGTTGGGGGGGGGGGCGGTTTTTTCACCGAAACTTCACCGACCCAACTTTTGACGACAAACACGATGGGATGGGTCTCGGAGCTCAATTCCAACATTTTGAAAAATTTTTTTTTTTCATGAAAAAATCCTAAGTGTCGAGACCACCGTAGTGAAAATTTTCGAAAAAATTTTTTGGACGAATTTCAACCTGAAACCTTGATAGAAGTTTGTTTCACATGATTCTGAACAACTTTGGTCTTTTCGACCGATTTGGTCAGTTGAGTCGTTGGGGGGGGGGGGCGGTTTTTTCACCGAAACTTCACCGACCCAACTTTTGACGACAAACACGATGGGATGGGTCTCGGAGCTCAATTCCAACATTTTGAAAATTTTTTTTTTTCATGAAAAAATCCTAAGTGTCGAGACCACCGTAGTGAAAATTTTCGAAAAAATTTTTTGGACGAATTTCAACCTGAAACCTTGATAGAAGTTTGTTTCACATGATTCTGAACAACTTTGGTCTTTTCGACCAATTTGGTCAGTTGAGTCGTTGGGGGGGGGGCGGTTTTTTCACCGAAACTTCACCGACCCAACTTTTGACGACAAACACGATGGGATGGGTCTCGGAGCTCAATTCCAACATTTTGAAAAATTTTTTTTTTTTCATGAAAAAATCCTAAGTGTCGAGACCACCGTAGTGAAAATTTTCGAAAAAATTTTTTGGACGAATTTCAACCTGAAACCTTGATAGAAGTTTGTTTCACATGATTCTGAACAACTTTGGTCTTTTCGACCAATTTGGTCAGTTGAGTCGTTGGGGGGGGGGGGGCGGTTTTTTCACCGAAACTTCACCGACCCAACTTTTGACGACAAACACGATGGGATGGGTCTCGGAACTCCATTCCAACATTTTGAAAAATTTTTTTTTTCACGAAAAAATCCTAAGTGTCGAGACCACCGTAGTGAAAATTTTCGAAAAAATTTTTTGGACGAATTTCAACCTGAAACCTTGATAGAAGTTTGTTTCACATGATTCTGAACAACTTTGGTCTTTTCGACCAATTTGGTCAGTTGAGTCGTTGGGGGGGGGGCGGTTTTTTCACCGAAACTTCACCGACCCAACTTTTGACGACAAACACGATGGGATGGGTCTCGGAGCTCAATTCCAACATTTTGAAAAATTTTTTTTTTTCATGAAAAAATCCTAAGTGTCGAGACCACCGTAGTGAAGATTTTCGAAAAAATTTTTTGGACGAATTTCAACCTGAAACCTTGATAGAAGTTTGTTTCACATGATTCTGAACAACTTTGGTCTTTTCGACCAATTTGGTCAGTTGAGTCGTTGGGGGGGGGGGCGGTTTTTTCACCGAAACTTCACCGACCCAACTTTTGACGACAAACACGATGGGATGGGTCTCGGAGCTCAATTCCAACATTTTGAAAAATTTTTTTTTTCATGAAAAAATCCTAAGTGTCGAGACCACCGTAGTGAAAATTTTCGAAAAAATTTTTTGGACGAATTTCAACCTGAAACCTTGATAGAAGTTTGTTTCACATGATTCTGAACAACTTTGGTCTTTTCGACCAATTTGGTCAGTTGAGTCGTTGGGGGGGGGGGGCGGTTTTTTCACCGAAACTTCACCGACCCAACTTTTGACGACAAACACGATGGGATGGGTCTCGGAGCTCAATTCCAACATTTTGAAAATTTTTTTTTTTCATGAAAAAATCCTAAGTGTCGAGACCACCGTAGTGAAAATTTTCGAAAAAATTTTTTGGACGAATTTCAACCTGAAACCTTGATAGAAGTTTGTTTCACATGATTCTGAACAACTTTGGTCTTTTCGACCAATTTGGTCAGTTGAGTCGTTGGGGGGGGGGGGCGGTTTTTTCACCGAAACTTCACCGACCCAACTTTTGACGACAAACACGATGGGATGGGTCTCGGAGCTCAATTCCAACATTTTGAAAATTTTTTTTTTTCATGAAAAAATCCTAAGTGTCGAGACCACCGTAGTGAAAATTTTCGAAAAAATTTTTTGGACGAATTTCAACCTGAAACCTTGATAGAAGTTTGTTTCACATGATTCTGAACAACTTTGGTCTTTTCGACCAATTTGGTCAGTTGAGTCGTTGGGGGGGGGGGCGGTTTTTTCACCGAAACTTCACCGACCCAACTTTTGACGACAAACACGATGGGATGGGTCTCGGAACTCCATTCCAACATTTTGAAAAATTTTTTTTTTTCACGAAAAAATCCTAAGTGTCGAGACCACCGTAGTGAAAATTTTCGAAAAAATTTTTTGGACGAATTTCAACCTGAAACCTTGATAGAAGTTTGTTTCACATGATTCTGAACAACTTTGGTCTTTTCGACCAATTTGGTCAGTTGAGTCGTTGGGGGGGGGGGGCGGTTTTTTCACCGAAACTTCACCGACCCAACTTTTGACGACAAACACGATGGGATGGGTCTCGGAGCTCAATTCCAACATTTTGAAAAATTTTTTTTTTCACGAAAAAATCCTAAGTGTCGAGACCACCGTAGTGAAAATTTTCGAAAAAATTTTTTGGACGAATTTCAACCTGAAACCTTGATAGAAGTTTGTTTCACATGATTCTGAACAACTTTGGTCTTTTCGACCAATTTGGTCAGTTGAGTCGTTGGGGGGGGGGGGCGGTTTTTTCACCGAAACTTCACCGACCCAACTTTTGACGACAAACACGATGGGATGGGTCTCGGAGCTCAATTCCAACATTTTGAAAAATTTTTTTTTCATGAAAAAATCCTAAGTGTCGAGACCACCGTAGTGAAAATTTTCGAAAAAATTTTTTGGACGAATTTCAACCTGAAACCTTGATAGAAGTTTGTTTCACATGATTCTGAACAACTTTGGTCTGTTTGACCAATTTGGTGAGTTGAGTCGTTGGGGGGGGGCGGTTTTTTCACCGAAACTTCACCGACCCAACTTTTGACGACAAACACGATGGGATGGGTCTCGGAGCTCAATTCCAACATTTTGAAAATTTTTTTTTTCATGAAAAAATCCTAAGTGTCGAGACCATCGTAGTGAAAATTTTCGAAAAAATTTTTTGGACGAATTTCAACCTGAAACCTTGATAGAAGTTTGTTTCACATGATTCTGAACAACTTTGGTCTTTTCGACCAATTTGGTCAGTTGAGTCGTTGGGGAGGGGGGGGGCGGTTTTTTCACCGAAACTTCACCGACCCAACTTTTGACGACAAACACGATGGGATGGGTCTCGGAGCTCAATTCCAACATTTTGAAAATTTTTTTTTTCATGAAAAAATCCTAAGTGTCGAGACCACCGTAGTGAAAATTTTCGAAAAAATTTTTTGGACGAATTTCAACCTGAAACCTTGATAGAAGTTTGTTTCACATGATTCTGAACAACTTTGGTCTTTTCGACCAATTTGGTCAGTTGAGTCGTTGGGGGGGGGGGGCGGTTTTTTCACCGAAACTTCACCGACCCAACTTTTGACGACAAACACGATGGGATGGGTCTCGGAGCTCAATTCCAACATTTTGAAAATTTTTTTTTTCATGAAAAAATCCTAAGTGTCGAGACCACCGTAGTGAAAATTTTCGAAAAAATTTTTTGGACGAATTTCAACCTGAAACCTTGATAGAAGTTTGTTTCACATGATTCTGAACAACTTTGGTCTTTTCGACCAATTTGGTCAGTTGAGTCGTTGGGGGGGGGGGCGGTTTTTTCACCGAAACTTCACCGACCCAACTTTTGACGACAAACACGATGGGATGGGTCTCGGAACTCCATTCCAACATTTTGAAAAAATTTTTTTTTCACGAAAAAATCCTAAGTGTCGAGACCACGGTAGTGAAAATTTTCGAAAAATTTTTTGGACGAATTTCAACCTGAAACCTTGATAGAAGTTTGTTTCACATGATTCTGAACAACTTTGGTCTTTTCGACCAATTTGGTCAGTTGAGTCGTTGGGGGGGGGGGCGGTTTTTTCACCGAAACTTCACCGACCCAACTTTTGACGACAAACACGATGGGATGGGTCTCGGAGCTCAATTCCAACATTTTGAAAAAATTTTTTTTTTCATGAAAAAATCCTAAGTGTCGAGACCACCGTAGTGAAAATTTTCGAAAAAATTTTTTGGACGAATTTCAACCTGAAACCTTGATAGAAGTTTGTTTCACATGATTCTGAACAACTTTGGTCTTTTCGACCAATTTGGTCAGTTGAGTCGTTGGGGGGGGGGGGCGGTTTTTTCACCGAAACTTCACCGACCCAACTTTTGACGACAAACACGATGGGATGGGTCTCGGAGCTCAATTCCAACATTTTGAAAAATTTTTTTTTTTTCATGAAAAAATCCTAAGTGTCGAGACCACCGTAGTGAAAATTTTCGAAAAAATTTTTTGGACGAATTTCAACCTGAAACCTTGATAGAAGTTTGTTTCACATGATTCTGAACAACTTTGGTCTTTTTGACCAATTTGGTCAGTTGAGTCGTTGGGGGGGGCGGTTTTTACACCGAAACTTCACCGACCCAACTTTTGACGACAAACACGATGGGATGGGTCTCGGAGCTCAATTCCAACATTTTGAAAATTTTTTTTTTTCATGAAAAAATCCTAAGTGTCGAGACCATCGTAGTGAAAATTTTCGAAAAAATTTTTTGGACGAATTTCAACCTGAAACCTTGATAGAAGTTTGTTTCACATGATTCTGAACAACTTTGGTCTTTTCGACCAATTTGGTCAGTTGAGTCGTTGGGGGGGGGGCGGTTTTTTCACCGAAACTTCACCGACCCAACTTTTGACGACAAACACGATGGGATGGGTCTCGGAGCTCAATTCCAACATTTTGAAAATTTTTTTTTTTTCATGAAAAAATCCTAAGTGCCGAGACCACCTTAATGAAAATTTTCGAAAAAATTTTTTGGACGAATTTCAACCTGAAACCTTGATAGAAGTTTGTTTCACATGATTCTGAACAACTTTGGTCTTTTCGACCAATTTGGTCAGTTGAGTCGTTGGGGGGGGGGCGGTTTTTTCACCGAAACTTCACCGACCCAACTTTTGACGACAAACACGATGGGATGGGTCTCGGAGCTCAATTCCAACATTTTGAAAAAAAATTTTTTTTTTCACGAAAAAATCCTAAGTGTCGAGACCACCGTAGTGAAAATTTTCGAAAAAATTTTTTGGACGAATTTCAACCTGAAACCTTGATAGAAGTTTGTTTCACATGATTCTGAACAAGTTTGGTCTTTTCGACCAATTTGGTCAGTTGAGTCGTTGGGGGGGTGGGGGGCGGTTTTTTCACCGAAACTTCACCGACCCAACTTTTGACGACAAACACGATGGGATGGGTCTCGGAGCTCAATTCCAACATTTTGAAATTTTTTTTTTTTCATGAAAAGACCACCGTAGTGAAAATTTTCGAAAAAATTTTTTGGACGAATTTCAACCTGAAACCTTGATAGAAGTTTGTTTCACATGATTCTGAACAACTTTGATCTTTTCGACCAATGTGGTCAGTTGAGTCGTTGGGGGGGGGCGGTTTTTTCACCGAAACTTCACGACCCATTCCTCCCATTACATCCTTGGCGAACTCCCTCACCTTCCTGCCAGCCTCATGACGCCGCCTTTCACATTTAGCGCTTGCGTCTGCCCGATGACTCAGCCTTTCACATTTTGCACTTGCGGCCGCCTGATGACTCAGCCTTTCACAATTTGCACTTGCGTTCAGCATGATGACTCAGCATTTCACAATTTGCACTTGCGTCTGCCACGGGGTTACTACTGATACTATTTTTTGAATTTTATGGTGTCCTGGAACGGTCTTTTGCCCATTACTATTAAATTCATGGCATCGCGAAGCTGAGTAATGATGATGTTGCGTCAAATATAGCAGTGTGGACTTTAACAACGTACGCCATTGCTGCTATATCCTTCATCCGTGTGCAGAGATCACTTTTCTCAGTGTTGTCTTTTTCATCGGGCACAATATCAGATTGAGTGACACATGGATTAAATAATACAACCTTCGCCGTGGTGAAGAATTCCTCGAACGAAAGCAACTTTTCATCCGCGATAGATTTACATTTACGAAAGTTGACATATTTATCCAGTGAAAATCGAAATCAGCAGAGCAGAATTTCTGGTGAATGAAGCAATCAAAACATACTTGATCTCCATAGACAATAGGACTTGTCGCTGTTTTCCAACGGCATATTTCGATCTCAATGCTTTTCATATTTCCGTGTCGATTGCTTTCGTCGCA
The DNA here is from genome assembly GCA_907163375.1 of Prostheceraeus crozeri. NCBI lineage: Eukaryota > Metazoa > Platyhelminthes > Polycladida > Euryleptidae > Prostheceraeus > Prostheceraeus crozeri. The sequence goes on from CAJQUW010009686.1 coordinate 9,098, forward strand.
ACATGTAAGTATCAGAATGCAAATTCATATTTCAATATGTAATTAAATGAAATAAGAGCTTCATGTATATAAGTGGTGTACAAAAGAATTCATTCAGACGATAACAATCGAAACACTAGAATTATTGTGGTTATCGGAAAATTCAAGTTGATCTAATTTGAATCAGCTCGATATATTTCAATGGCTCAATGCTATCCTCTTCAGGAGCAAAAGATATATATATATATATATATGGTACACGAACACTTGTTCGACACAGACACTTCTTCGACAAATTTTCGAACACTTCTTCGACACGACATTTTTTCGACACGAACACTTCTTCGACACGACATTTGTTCGACAAGGACACTTCTTCGACACGACGCTTGTTCGACACGGACACTTCTTCGACACGACGTTTGTTCGTTATTAAGCAATTATAGTCTTTTTCTTTTTCAGGTTGTGTATTTTTTGAGAATTTGCATTTTTTTTATACTTTTTGTCGTAAATTAATTTTTTCCTTTCTAAAAAAATATAATTCTTGCATCGCATAGATTGAACTAGAAGCGTATTTGTAATTTAAGATATTACCATAAAGACGAAAGATAGCCAGTACCTAAAATTCTATTCATGCAGAACTATTCATGCTAGATAAAGCATTATTCATGCAGAACTTTTCGAAGAAGTGTTCGTGTCGAACAAATGTCTTGTCGAAGAAGTGTCCGTGTCGAACAAATGTCTTGTCGAAGAAGTGTCCGTGTCGAAGAAGTTTTCTGTCGAACAAATGTCCGAAAACATAGATGTCAACTTGTCGAAGAAGTGTCTGTGTCGAAGAAGTGTACCAGATCCATATATATATATATATATATATATATATATATATATATATATATATATATATATATATATATATATATATTGGTGAACAATGCCCGTAAATTTGATAAATCAAAACGAATTGATTTGTGATGCACTACATGTTTCAGCATGTGCACATGCCATCTTCAGGTGAACAAAAGACTGTTTGACATTTAATCACTTAAATACAAAATCGAGACATATCGGATGATGATCACTTTTCATACAATTCAACATTTATGGCGTCACGTTGTCTGGTCTCTTGCGTCAAGTCAAACAATAAAAGCAGTGAAATACAATAAAACAATAAAACTATTTACAGCTATTTACAGATTCAGGCATAGAGATATGGAGCTTCCCCGTTCATTCATCAGGTGGTCAATATTTGATTTCTTCAACAGGATAGATTCTAGAATTCTTGGATAGTACGTGCTAGAGACAATTTTGAAATTTTCTTTCTGAGGAGGATGAATGTGCATACTGATTTCAGTGGGTATATATATATATACTATACAAGAATATTTACTGTGATAGTGATTCAAAATGCACAAAGAAATCGTAAATCACGCTTATCAATTAACACTATCATTTTGAATCACTACCATTCTCGTAATCCTTTGCTCCTGAAGATAATAGCTCTGAACTTTTGAAATATATCGAGCTGGTGTAAATTAAGTCAACTTGACTTTTCCGAAAACTACAGCAGTCTATGGCCAAACCACATAGAATGATTAATTTAGGTGTAGTATGAATTTCTTCCCTTGTAATTCAGTTCTGTCATCAAGAATTGGGAAAACGCATTGTCTAGTGCATTACTAATGTGAAAAGTTGTGATGCAGTGGCTTTGCACTATAAACCAAAATCAGTGATTAAGTGGAATTTTTGAAATGATTAAGTTTCTTTTCATATATTCCATATAGGCCTATAAAATACTGATGGTTAAGCCCATTGCATTCTCTACTATATATCGTGATATTGACAAATAAACTGACAATTAAACTGTCAATAGGCCATGTGATTACACCAATATGCCCTACGTAGTATTATAATTTTTACATGTATTTGCATTGACGCATAATTATATGCATGCAGCAATGCTCATAATTTATTTTGAAGCACAAAAATTGATGTTTTACACATGATGTTGACGGCTAGGAACAAGAGGTAATTCAATTTTCTTGGCATTGTGCTAAAAACAAGCGGGTCACTCCTTCTCTTTATTTGCCGTCATAAAGTTATGTACAATAAAATTTGAGTAGGTAAAAACCACGGCGCTTCGTGTCACAGACTCATCAAAAGGTGGGAGGACCCACCTTTCTACACAAGCATAGAAGCGCATACAAGAGAATAGATTTTTTCCGCTCGTTTTTTGTGATACACATGTTATGTTGCCATTTCAGGTTGACCAATTCGTGTGAGAATATCTTCGAACCAGCATCTGCATGTGCTTGACCGTCGAGTTCGTCAGGCGACTGTTTCCGGACTAGGAAAATCTAGAGCTAATAAGTAAGTAAGAAAAGGCTTTCGGCTAGCTTGTGTGACTTAATTTTCGTAACCTGAATTTCATGTATAAGCCTTTGTCCACCATTTCTTCTGGATCATTCAATAATTTTATATTATTATTCAATGATAGGTAGGCATAGGGCCTACATAAAGTGGGCTTCAAGTGTGCGAAGGAAGTGATGATGCATGAGACCCGCAATCAACCATCCTTTAAATAAAAGTACTCTGCATTTGAATAGTGTTTTCATAATGTTGTCTCATTTGTCTTCAATTGCAATTATGAAGTATTTTGTAGTATTTCTGTCATAACATGCAAGCTAGAGATGCATGCCGACATTCTTTATTGTTTATACAACTTTTTTATTATGAAATAACTTGATAAAACTTTTCATTTGCTCTTCGGTTTAAACTTAATTGAGTAAAATATTTCATACAATCCTAGTGTAGGCCTTTATTCGCTTTTTCATATATTGTTTGACTGCAATGTGTTAGCGATTTTTTGTCTCTTTCGTTAAAGAATCTCGAAACGTTGATTCAAAAATCTCTTAATTTGTTTTATTCCTGTGAAAGCTAGAGGCAATTTCGAAAGTAAATAAGATCATCAATTGATTAATTGAAGTGATACATATTCATTGAGGTTTAAAAAAGTTACTGAATTCTGAAGCAATCTTGAATGTAGGATATAGTTTCTCTTCAATTCTTTCATTTCGATTTGGTGTAGTAATTGAAAGAGATGTAAGCAATAGGTTTTTGTCAAACATCATACCGTAAAGCAAAACACAAGTAGGCGTAACTGAATGATGGTAAAACATAGGGCCTATAAGTTGCAATTATATATAAATTTGTAACACAAAAACAAATTCAAAAGTGACAGCAATTTAAATTGAGTTAATGAAAGAAATCTCATTGTCATCCATATCACTGTCATTGTATAATCACTTAATTATCATTCCAACTCTTCAATGATACATTTTTATATAAATCAGCAATGAAGTATGGAAGACTTTTTGAACGCATGATAGATACTCAATATACTTGATTCTATATCAAGCTCTTCCGAAAATTTAGCACTGTGATATCAGATACTATTCAAAATTTAGACCAAGTGTAGCTTCATGTACGAGTTTCCCCCTTTTGACGAGCAAACTTGGTAAAATGGGTAAAAATCAGTGATGTGACTTCGATCAGAATTTAATCGAGGTCGAGGTTGTTCTCGATATAAGTTACATAACTTTGATTGACTTTGGCACCGGGCACTTGAATGAAAGGAAAACGAAGACATTTGTGTTTATCAAGTTATTGATCACATTGTGTCAACACATTGAAAATCTGATTACTATCTATGATAGTTTTAATTGGTGCTTGTGTGAAAACATAAATATGCTTTATACTAACAATTGCAGATGTTAGATGACAATTTTTAACGGATACGCTCAAAACGCTGTTCAATACATGACATAAAATCGCTACAAAACAATTTTTCAAATAGTTACAAAATTCATTGAAATCATCTAATGGCATGAGGTCTCCCGTTCAATCTTAACAGGTGCTAACTTTGGACAAAAGAATCTTGTATGCAAATTTCGTTATATGCCCATTACAAAATTTGAATGATTGCAACAAATATTATATGGAAACATGGAAATGTATTTATAGTCCCTCCAGGACGAGCCTCTGCATGGAATGAGACACAGAATGTTATATACCCTATGACTACTACGAAAATACGCACCTTCCGAGTTCTAACGTGTTCCTTCGATCTACAGACAAGATCAAGGAAATAGACATATAGTTGAAGGAAAATTTTCGACCAATATGTCTGCTTGGTGTGCTTGCTCTGACTATGCGAGTCTGCGGTATGATATGTCTTCTATTGCGTTCTAATCCCGTGCCAAATTATATATGCGATATTTGCAAGAGTGGTTATAGATGCTCAAGGTTTGAGCTGAAATTTGATTAAAATTTCATTCGTTTACCTTCCTAAGATGCTTGTTGAATCCAAATTTGTTTGGCCTTGGTAGGCAAAGGTAGATGATTACATGACTTCATGACCTGAAGATATGTCATGCCACGAACTATATAGCGCTTGAGTTAATACATCTCGCATAGTCAGGGCAAACACACCAAACCGACATTTCGGTCGAAAACTTCGATTTTCCTTCAATTAGCATGTCCTTTTTCTTTGAACTTGTCTGCGTAAAGGAACACGCTAGAACTCGGCAGGCGCGCATTTTCGTAGTAGTCATAGGGTTTAGAACATTCGTTGAAATTCTCATCTTCGGTCTCGGTCCATGAAAAAGCCCGTCCTGGCGGAGGGGCTATTTCTATCTTTACATAGTATTTGCTATAATTATAATCATGTCCAAAAATGTCCGAGAAATAGGCATTAACACTAGGTGGCATGCCACGCGTGATTCACGCGTAATTACGGAACACCTCAAACATCCGTGGTTAAGGACATTCTATTCTTCTACCCGCGGACATACGCGCTGCACTAAGAGTCAGAAATCACTTGATCTGATGCTGTTAAAACATGGGAAATGTTTATGAAAGTAGCATATAGTGTGACATCCGGCGCGACGCTTCGCTTCGCTTTGCTTCGCTTCGCTTGCGCCGGATATCACACTTTTGCGGGTTTTTTTCAAAAAAATCAAAATTTCAAAATTTCAAAAATTTAGGTAGACTTCAAATTTCACGTGGCCGAAGGCCGAAGGGCGAAAATTTAAGCGTTTTTAAAAATACCCAATTTTTCAAATTTTTCAAAATCTTAAAATTTCAGAATTACAATTTTCACCCCCGCTTAAATCATGACCGTTGCAGGACACCGAAAAAATCATAAAAGTTAAGAATCTCAAAATTTGTGAATTACAATTTTCTCGCTTAAATCATGACCGTTCCAGGTCATGTAAAACCGGACACCGAAAATCATAAAAGTTGAGAATTTCAAATTCATGAATTTTATCCATCTTTCAGGTTTTTAAGATATAACATGTGACTAAAAATATTTCTTTAAAAATGGAAGAAACAAAAGTGGATGAAACCGCAAGAATATATCCTTCATTATCATATGAAATGGATATTGCAAAACACAAAGATAGAGTACGTTATATGAAAGATAAGGAATCGCAATTATTACTTAGATTAGAACATTATAATAAATTAAGAAAGAGATGGTCTAAAGTTAAGAATGTAACACAAGGAATTGGCATATTCTTAACAATAAGTTTAGGTGCTTTAACAATTGTTATATCTTCAGGTGTTTTAGTAATTCCAGTAGTTGCTACAGCTTTAACAGGTACGGGTGTTTTTGCAACTTCACTTGTTACAATGTTAGATAAATCTTTAATAACTAAGAAACGAAAATCATTAAAAACTAAGCATTTACATATTAAAGAAGTCTATGATAAACTACATTACTACTTTCAAAGAGTATGTGATGATAATGTTATTACGTTAGATGAGATTGAAAAATTTGATCAAATAGCTAATGAAGCTAATAAAACGCCATTTCATTTAAAGTCCGAAAAAGTTGATGATAAGAATAAACAGGATGGCAAAATTTCGAGTGATGGTAAAATTTCTAATGAAGAAAATGACAAAATTTTTTTAGAAGAGCTAAAAATTTTAAGCGAAAATTTAAGCAAAACTTTATTAAAAAAAACTTTTTAAAACGAGAAAACTTTAAACGAAAAGATGTCAAACAACAAAGCAATAAAAAAATAATTTGTTCAGTAAAATGTTTTTGCTGTATTCCAATGTTACCACAAAATTCAAATATTATATTTTAAAAATGGATAAAATTAGAGCTGATAATTTTAAAAGAATAAAACAATTAGAAGAGTTAATAAAACAAAGAAAAATTATGAAAGAAAATCATCTTCAACATAGAATGATAAAAGCTGGTATTCAATCTGATATGTTTGAAAAAATGCAGCAAACCGAGCAAGTAAAAACTGATTTTGAGAAAACTATGAAACCATTTAAAACTCTTGAAAAAGAAAGTACAAATAATGATAAACAAATTGATATAACAGATCCAGAGCACAAAACTATATTAGATGACTATGGATTACTAGAATCAAACATTAATAAGAAATTACCAAAATCTATGCAATTTGAACATTCTATTTCATTTATAGATGGAAAAACAATACCTAGATTTTATCTCGGACAAAAAGAAATATTTCCACAACCTTTTCGAGGTTTAATTTTTTCACCAGATAAATCTCCTTTTAATTTAGATAGAAATTTTGTTAATCTTTTAAGAGGAGCAGATTTAAATAATTATGCTGTAGATGATCTTATAAAATATAAAGCTATGTTAGATAGAGTTGGTGCAGTAAAAACTCTTAGACGTTATAAACAATTAGAAAATTTATTATCAACGGGAGTTAAAGTAGGAAAAGGTTTATCTGAAAAACAGAAAACAGAAACAACCATATTTTTACCAGATGATCCACAAGAATTACTAAATAGATTAAATATTTTAATATCTGCAATAAAAGAAGGACATAATTCTAGTTTCAATGAAATTCATGCTATATTGAAAAGACTGTTAGAAAAGAAGATTCTAAATGAAGAGGATTATAAAAGTGTAGCTGAAATATGTTGTTTCTAATTTTTATCTATGATTTTTATTTATGATTTTTATCTATGATTTTTATCTATGATTTTTATCTACGATTTTTATCTATAATATTTATTTAATTTTTTTAGTTTAAAAATGTGTTCAGCAGATTTAGACAAAATTAATAATCATTTAGAAAATTTGACAGAGATTTTGGGTTCATCAAAATTTAGTACGACGTTAAAAATTATAACAACTACTTCATCACACACTTGTAATTTAGAACCCATTCTACATTTGGAACAAAATAAAAATTATCAAATTGCATTGACTAGTTTCTCCACATTTAACACTATTCAAAACGTTATCAAAGATGTGAATGATCAATTTAGATATTCTACTGATAAAGGCAAAACATGGATAATATTAACTTTTCTTCCTGGTTCTTACGAAGTTGAATCAATATCAAATGAAATTAAGAGACATTTAGGTATACCATTTAAAGATAAGAAACAATTACATTTTGCAGTTGAACCGGCAGTTAATAAATTTTCTCTTACTTTAGACGAAAATCATCAAGTTGATTTTAATCATGATAGATCATTGTCAAAGCTATTAGGATTTAATAAACAAACCTATAGTCAAGGTTATCATTTAGGTGAGAAGATTCCAAAAATAACTGAAATAAATTCAATTATTGTACATTGTGACATTATTGAAGGAGGATATATAAATGGTAAATTATCAAATTTAATATTCAGTTTTCCAGCTTTTACTGTACCCATTGGTTATAGATTAAATGTATTTCCACAAACATTAATATATTTTCCTATTACAAGAAAAACTATTAACAACATTAACATTAGAATCACTGATGAAAAAGGACAAGAAATAAATTTTGGAGGTGAAGAGATTATGATAGATCTTTTGGTTCGGGAGGTATAAACTCCCACGCGAAGCTAGAGAAGTTTAATTTTCTTCTTCTTTAGAAACAAAAAATAAAAAAAATAAAAATAAATTTTTTTATTAAAAAATGAGTGAACTACCTCCATTAAATAAAAAAAACTTAAATTTAATCATCATCCAAATTTATCTAATAAAGTTTTGTCAGTTATTTGTGGAAGATCAGGATGTGGAAAAACATATCTATTATTTAAAATTTTAACGACTCCAAATTTTTTGGATTATAACAATCTTATAATTTATACAACAACAGCAGAACAACCCGTCTATCAATTTTTAAAATATGGATTTGAAAATAATCTTAAAAAAACTGCAATTGCTTCATTATTCAAAGAATATGAAAAATCTGAAGATGAAGAAGAAATAAGTTCGTGGTGTGAAGAAGCAACAAAAAATAATCAGTTAGTAGAATCTAATAAAAATAAGCATATAAAAATACAATTAATAGATGATAGTGGTAATATGCAAGATCCTAGTAAACTAGATAAAACAATGAAACATTGTGTAATTTTTGATGATTGTGTTAATGATAGAAATCAGTCAGTTCAGAGAAATTATTTCACAAGAGGTAGACATAATAACTGTAGTGTATTTTATTTAACACAAAGTATGTATTCATTAGACGGAAGTGTTATTAGAAAGAATGCAAATATATTTATACTATTTGAAATAAATGCAAGAAACTTAAGTGATTTGTTAAGAGATTTATGTGTAGGAAATAAAGATGAATTTAAACAATCGTGTAACAATGCTTGGTCAAAAGATTATGGATTTATCACAATTAATATTGATAAAAAAATTCATGAAAGAGTTATAGAAAATATTTTCGAGGAGTGAAAGAGTTATAGAAAATATTTTCGAGGAGTGATCGAACAATTTTTTCTTATAAATTTTTTGTTAATAAAAATAAAAAAAAATATGTTGAATGATTATAAGATAGAGCATGTACCAGTTTTAAAAGATTATCGTCATCCTACAAATCTTGTAAATTCGAAGAAAGAAGTTAGATTTTATTATCATCATAAATACGTAGCGCTCGTTACAGATTATAAAACAAAACATGGTATTAAACCGTGTGTTAAAACAAAAGACTTTCCACTTTGTTTAAGAAGTTTCCGAGTATTTTTGGCGTATAATAATTTATGGTGGTTGGTTAAGAAAGAACATTTAACAGCACATGAATTAGAAACATTACATCAATTACATATTCCTGTGTATATGCAAAAACGGAACCGAGGTTCTATGTAAAAATTCATTTTTTCTTTTAAAAAATATGAATCGTGAAATGTCTCTCGGACAAACCTCTAGGAATGATGAATTAATCAAGAAACAAACTGCTGAGTTTGATGCGCAAATTAAACATAGTAAACGTAGTAAACGTATTAAAAAACAGAAACGTACTAGGCGTAGTATTAGACGTAATACTAAAAAACAGAAAAGTGGAACAAAAGAAATATTAGAAACCCCTATTACTGATATCTTTTTTGATGATAGAATTAAGGATGAACTTGGTGATGATTTATGTAATTTATTTAATCCAAATGAAATTAAATATGAAAATGTATCTTTTATTAATGTAGTAAATGATATGCGGAAACTTTTAGCAAATGGTAAAATTATTAATTTACTTGGAAAAGTTATTAAAGATCAGGAAAATATAATTCAAAATTTTTACGTAACCTTCTATAATAAAAAATCATTTGAAACATGGTTTTCGAATCTGGATGAGAAATCCGATGCTAACGAATGGATTTTTACAGGTAATATTAAATATGAAGATTTTGGAATGAAGTTAGTACAAAGATCGCATAGAGGGGCAGGGATTAATATGAAATATAGAATCAAAGAATATTTCGGTGAATATTGTTATATTCCTTCTGAAGATTTTTGTTTTATTAAATGTTATAATGTTTTACGAGGTTTTAATGAAGAACAAGGAGAAATGATGAAAGAAATGTTTAATAATTTTTTATATAAAGAGAAAGCCACATCCAGAACAGGAGTAATGTCAAACTGTAAATTTTCTCAATTCAATAAATATTTTGGAGAATGTGTTCAATATTACAGTCCTGCCATCGTCATTTAAATCCTAGAGGAATTGAAACGTTTCATAATTATGTTTATTACAATTATTTTCACGCAGGTTCAACAATTGGTCACTATTGTTTAATTAATAAATCTCATAAATTAAAAGCTATTAGAGAAATTGAAAATAATTTCAAACCCATATATAAAACAGTTACTGATGAAAATCTAACAACGCGTCCATATAAAATCATAACAAAGAAAAAAATTGACTATGGTTCAACATATATTTGGGATCTCGAAACTTTTCCCGATCCTAACTGTTCAACAGCTCATCCTATTCCTTACGCTGTAGGAGCTATTAATTTTAATAAATTTATATGTTGTTTACCGAAACAAAGATTGAAAGAATTAGAAACACGTTTGTTAAGTGATATGATTAAAATTAAACGATCAAAAGATGAAGATGAAATTAAAAAACTTAAAAAACAGATTAATGAGTATAATAATTTAACTGAATTAGAATTTAATAAACTTCAAAATTGTGTGAAAATATTTACGAGAACTGAGGATGATGAATGTTCGATCGGGGGAAACCCAGAGGACGTATGTCCGATCCATCAATTTTTTAAAACTCTTGGAAAATTTAATTATTCTATAGTAACTTTAATAGCTCGCAATTCATCAGGTTTTGATTCCTATTTTCCGATAAAAGCTAATTTTAAATTATCTAAACCGCCTCTTAAAACTTCAAGAGGAATATTGACTGCTTCATTACAAAATCCTTATACAACTGAATGTGTTAGTAGATACATTCAAAAATCTTTTAGATTTAAAAACAATATGAAAAAAGATTCACCTTCAGGTAAATTAGCACTTCAAACTATTATAATGAAATGTAGTTATCAACATGTAAAAACAAGTCTTTCTAAATGGTGTGAGAATTTTAAAATTCCTACGAATGTGTGTAAATTAAATTATGAAATTGGAGTTTTCTCTTGAATAGGAATAGGAATTCTCCTGGAAGAATTCTCCTATAGATTTCTCCTGGAATAGGAATTTTCTCTTGTTGAGCTAAACCATTTATATAAGATTTTAATAAATTAATATTTAAGTTTGAATATAATCCTATATACGTATCATCATCATATCTTTGCGGCATTTCTAATGTTTCTTGTTTATAAATTGTGTCTCTATAATAAAATTGACATAATAATTCTTCATTATGTTTTTTACTCTCTATGTGAATGTTATATTGATTTTGATCGTCAACAAATAATCTAATTTTTTCTTTCGAAAAAGATTTTAATTTTTTAACTAATTCTTTAATATTGATATAATTAATAATTTTAGTTTCTATCCAATCAGTATTACTAATCGGCAAAACTGCTCTGATAAACCCATATACATTATTATGACCTATTATAACCATATTTTCCTTATTTAATTCAACATAAGCTACATCATTATATTTACTTACAATCTCCATAAATTTAATAAATGGATCACCTGTAAATAAACAATAATTAGTTTCTATAGAAGGTAAACCTTTAGTCTGTTCTCTAAATATTTCGGCTTGTAATTCAAACAAAAGATTAACATCTATACATGGATTTGTAATAGTATTATTATTATTATTATTAACAAAACATTTATTTTCAAATCCCGTTGATCTCGTCGAATAAGAAGAACAGGATGATGCGGACGAATATTTTTTTTAAAAATTTGGGGTTTCCATTTTTTTATTTTTATTAGAAAAAAATTTATTTTTTTATTGTTAAAAAATGATGTTACCAAATGTTGGTGGAGGTGCATATATCCCGAATAATCGTGAATTAGAAATAGAGATAGAAAATTATATCATGAAAACTGGAGACGTTTTATCTGGTCCATTGCATCTTTCTATTCTTCCGCAACAAAATACAGAGTTAACAAATAAACAATATGTTGATACACAAATCAATGATTTAAAAGAAAAATATATAAACGATGTTTTGGTTCCACTGATGAATGAATTGAAGTTGCTTAAACTTAATGACAAATCATTAAACGAAAAATTATTAAAACTTGATAAAAAGGATAGAGAGCTAGAAGCAGATATAGCAAAACTTTTTAAAAAGATTTCTGAACAATCAAAAATTTTAATATTACTTTCTTTAAATTTAAAATCTGCTGTAATTAAAAATAAACATCAGATAAAAATGTTAAAAGAACAATTAGAAGATGAAATAGAAAATCTACCTGAAAGAATTAAAAAAAATTTAAAGCAGTTACAAACTACATTCCAAAAAAGTGTTGATGAATTGAGTTCTAAAATTACTCAACAAATGAAAAAGATGAATAGAATAATAAATGAAGTAAACTCACTTAATCAAAAAGTTGATAAAATGAAAACTCTTAAAATCAATTTAGAAAATGAATTAAAGAAAAATTTACAAGAAAACTCTAAAGAAAATAAAGAACAGTTAGATGCTGTTAAAAGACAATTAGATGTTCTTAAAATTAAGTTAAATGCTCTTAAAACGGCGTTGAAGATTAATCAGCAGAAAATGCAAGTTAATAGAAGAGAAATTAAAGTACATCACACGCTGCTTGACGCAATAGATAAAGTGCAACAGGCAATTAATAAAGTTATCTCGAAGTTGTTGTCCATTCACAAACGTAAATCTTAAACGGACCAAAGGTCCTCAGGTTACTAACCAATCGGAGCGAAGCTCCTCGAGGCTTTAGCCGATCGTAAATATTTTTTCCCAAAAGTCAAATTTAATCCTAAAAAATGCCTATAATTTATAAACATAATCTTAAACATTTTGCTTCAAATCAAAGAATTGCTCATGAACCACGTATGAATCCTGTTTATCATTATGATAATAGAGAAACAATCGGAACAGAAAAGTTCCTAGGCACCGCAGGTGCCGTTCAAAAAGAAGGGGATGGCATCTTTTCTGGTATTGGAAGTATCGTTAACTTGATAAAAAATAATAAAGATTTGATTACATCTGCCGCAAAAGGAGCAGCTGCTATAGGTAGTACAGCTAGTGCAATATCAAATGCTGTCAAGTCTCAAAACGAATTAAAACAACTAGAAGCTATTCGTAAACTTAGGAATGATTCTGAAGAACTAAAAAAATTAAAAAAACTTTCAGATGAAACAAAGAACAAAATTGCTAACATAGCTGTGGATGGTGATAGTAAACATAATGAAAAAACAATTGAAGAAATAAGAGGTAATGGCGTGAGCAGCAACCTTCGGTCTAACCAGCAAAGCTGTAGCGGAGCTGGTCTAGCAAAATTCTAAAATTATATTTAGTAAAATTCTAAAATTATATTTTAGTAAAAATTTTTTTTCTGTCTGTGAGAAAAACAAAAAGTCAAATTATTTCTTATAAAAATGCCTTCGCTTATCGAAAATAAATTTAGATTAGATGATCCTCCGTTCACCAGTTACAATCAAAAAAAGAATGACTATATAAGAATTGCTATGAATCCCGGATCTTCCAGTAGAGTAAACACTGGAGGTGATTTAATTTTTGAAGTTGATAATCAGCAGAGCTATTTATATTTACCTGATTCATTTTTACACTGTGAATATTCTTTATATAGTGATGCTAATTTTACAACACCATTACCAGATACCGATAATATTACACTAGAGAATAATTTTTTTCCAAGATTATTTACACAAATGCGTTTAGATGTTGCAACTCAAAATATAGAAACAATAAGTGATTCCCCAGGTGTAATTGATACAATGCTTAGATTTATAACAATTGGTGAAAATAATAAAAAGCATGAAATCGAAGGTTGGTTTCCTGATACTAATGATGGTATAATTATTGATGATTTAACTCACGCTGGAACAGATGCCGCAGGAATTGCGAAAGATGTAGAAAATATTGCAAAACATTTAAATAAAACAAATAATGAAGCATATAAAGAAAGACGTGAATTTAACAAAAAAAGTAAACAGACAGTAAATTGGTCATTGTCTCCATTATTCGGATATTTAGATTATGATAAAATATCATATCAATTAAAATTTAAATTAATAATTCATCGTACAGCAAATAATGAATTAATCTTTTTTGGTAAGACTGGAAAAAAAGCATATTTAAAAATTGATAGACTTGAATGGTGGATTAAGCATATTACTCCTAGTTTAGAGATTGAAACAGCTATTGCAAAAAGATTAAATACTAACAAACCAATTCCAGTAAATTTTCTAAAGAGAACTGCTAGTTCAGTAACTTTTTCCGAACAAAGATTTAACTGGCATTTTACTAGAACTGCGAATACCCCAAGATATTTATTACTAACATTTCAAAGAAATAATTCTCCAAGTTTTGATAAGAACAATAATATCTTCCATATTAATACAATTCGAAGTTTACAAGTTTCATTAAATCAAACCCGTTATCCAATTGATCCATTAAGATTCGATGATACCAATAATCAATTTATGGAAGGATATGATTCTTATCGAAATCTTTGTATAGAATTTGGAGTTGAACCACAATTAACTCCTGGAGATTGGAGACATTTATATCCTGTTTTCTGTTTCGATTTAAGTGCACAATCTGAAGATATTATCAAGACTGGTTGTGATGTTACAATTAATATTGAAAAAAAAGATTCCACAACTTCATTGATGGCTTATGGTTTATTGCTAGAAGATGTAAAATATTCTATTGAAATTCTTAATGGAAAGATGGCTAGGATAGGTTAAAGCCCAAGACTTAGTCGATTAATTAATTTTTTTCATAACTAGAATAGATTAAAATTTTTTGGTAACTTAAAATTTTTCATAACTAGAATAGATTAAAAAAATTCTTAACTTATAATTTATTCATAACTAGAATAGATTAAAATTTTTGATAACTTAAAATTTTTGATAACTTAAAATTTTTTTATTAAAAATGTCGCAAGCGAAAAGTAATAATAATAAAACTGTTGAATTAAAATGACGTAATATTGTTGACAAAAATACCCCTAAAACTATTACTATTAATAAAAAAAAGTATTACATAAGTAAACCAATGATAGAGAATATTCAATTACAAGAAGAAAAGAATGGTGGAATTCTCCCATTAATTCCACTAATAATAGGAGGCATAGCAGCTGCAGGAAGTGTTGCAGGTGGGACAGCTGGTATTGTCCAAGCAGTAAATAAAAATAAATCAGAGAAGGCAGCATTAGAAGAACAAAAACGACATAATAGAGAGTTAGAGAAAGTTGCTAGGGGCGAAGGAGTAGTAGATAATTTTATTAGTAAATTAAAATTAGTTGATGAAGGAAAACGAGTTCTTAAAAATATTCTCCACAATGTTGATGATTTAATTGAAATTAAAGAAACTAAGGATGGTTCTGGAATATATCTAAGTCCTAGTATGATTCGGTAATAACCTCAGGACCTTTGGTCCATAAGGTAAAACATTTATTTTATCTTTTAAAATGAATTCTACAAATTCCGAAAATTTAACTAAATTAAAAATTTCTAATTTAGATTTATTGAATTATCTATTAAACAAAAATAAAAACTCAAACTGTCAGCATATTGGAGGTGACAAGAACAAAGTTCCATACCACTTCGGTGGTGATATACAAAAAACATTAGAAAACTTTCCTGGCTTTATTTGGAGTAAATATTCGAAAGAAAAACATCTTCCTGGTCATTCATATACTGGTCCAGGAACTCGATTAGATATAAGACTAGATGAGAATAATAATCCGAAACCAGGTGAAGAACCGATAAATAGAGTAGATGCCGCAGCTTACAGGCATGATTTAGCTTATCGAAATCATGATCTAAGTTCTCGACATGCAGCTGATAAGAAGATGATTCAAGAATTAGATAGTATTCAAAATCCTACATTTAGAGAAAAAATTGAAAGAATGTTTGTTAAGAAAGCTTTACAAGCTAAAATATTATTCGGTCAGGGTTTAAATGAAACGACAGCAAATGAAACGACAGCAAAGCTGTCTGAGAGCAACGCTCGAACCTACGCCTCCGAAATTCATAAAGAATACAGAAGGCCTAAATATTTATTGAAAGTAAAAGTATTTAATAAAGATGATATTTGGAGTGCTGATCTTATTCATATGCCGAATGAAAAAGATTATAAATACGCATTGACCGTTATAGATTTATATACACGATACGCTTGGGTAAAACCTTTAAAAAATAAAAGTGGTCTATCAGTTAAATATGCGTTTGAAATAATCTTTAAAGAAAGTAAGAGAAAGCCAAAAAAATTGTTTGTTGATAAAGGGTCGGAATTTTATAACCGAAACGTTCAGCCACTATTTGAAACTGTTTATTCAACTGAAAATGCAGGGAAGGCCGTAGTGATAGAAAGATTCAATCGGACGTTAAAAAATAAATTATTCAAGAAATTTACTGAACAAAGAAATCAGAAATGGTTGAAGATATTACCAGGAATTGTAGAAGAGTACAATAATAAAGTTCATTCTGGTATTGAAGAAACTCCAAAGAATGCTTCTGACGACCCTGATTTAATACGAAAGAAAATATTCGAAAATAATTATTCGAATGAGAGTAATCCGAATTTGCAGAAACTTAAGCCGAAATTTAAAATTGGAGATAGAGTTAGAATATTTAAATATAAGAACAAATTTGAAAAGGGCTTCGTCGGATACTGGACGAAAGAGATATTTGAAATTTGTAAAATAAATCAAAGTTATCCGTTTACTTATGAAATTAAAGATTTAGATAATGAGGATATCAGAGGCCGTTTTTATCAAAATGAATTACAGAAAACCGAGCTTTAACCTTTAGGTGCCGCTTTAGCTAGCTTCGCTTGAGTTATAGATTGTTTAACTCTAACATTATATCTAGAAATGGTACTCCTTTTTGTAATTTGTACAAAACGTATAAACATAATTGACCACAATAGGTAGTGCCTGGTGTTTGAATTTGAAACGTATTGTATGTTCCCGTTCCAAGTAATTCTTTTACTTCATTTGTAGGTGGAAGTCCGTATGAGTCAAAATAATAATTATCTCCGTTTTTACTAAAGATACCTGCTGACCAATGTACGCCGTTTTGGTCTGAAGTGTGAAGATTCGTTATGAAATTTACAGTTGGCTTATTTTTGATCAATTGTAATTCGTCTCTCATTAGGACATAAAAATTCTTTATTCCCAATTGATGTGCGATTTTCTTTAGGTCGAAATTTGTCGTAGTTTGCGTTCCATATAATTTAAAAAACTCGATCAGGTCAGTCATTTTAAATGAAACAAAAATCCAAATTGTCAACACTGTTGTCACTTTTCAGTCTCCACGCAAATAAGTTGCAATAAATGTTACTACTTGTTACTTATGAAGTAGAGTCCAACATTTATATGAAAAACAGAAATCCAAATTGTCAACACTGTTGTCACTTTTCAGTCTCCACGCAAATAAGTTGCAATAAATGTTACTACTTGTTACTTATGAAGTAGAGTCCAACATTTATATGAAAAACAGAAATCCAAATTGTCAACACTGTTGTCACTTTTCAGTCTCCACTCAAATAAGTTGCAATAAATGTTACTACTTGTTACTTATGAAGTAGAGTCCAACATTTATATGAAAAACAGAAATCCAAATTGTCAACACTGTTGTCACTTTTCAGTCTCCACGCAAATAAGTTGCAATAAATGTTACTACTTGTTACTTATGAAGTAGAGTCCAACATTTCCAAGTCTTCAAATTCCTGCGTGAGTCCAATATGTTGCGCAGGTTGTTGTTCAGTTTGTTGCACATTGGGTGAATCAAATATGGATTCTGCTAATCTTCGCTTTTCTTCTTCTTTCTCATGATCAATGAAATCTTCCAGATATGTAAAATGCTTCATCACAAAATGAATTGATAAGGAGTAACTAGCTAAATTTGGATAATGTCTTGACATTTTGAACAATTTGATTAATAATGTTATATATGAACGTGAAAATTTAATGTTATGAGTCTCATTCAACTCTTTCACGAATTTTGTATAATTCATTTTAGACAATAACTTCAGTCGCTGAAGCACTTCTCCTTGTAAAACATAGCAGCGTAGAAGATTCCGATGTGTAATTTTCTCAAAACCAATGAGTTTATTCAATCAAGATATGCACGATGATGTACTTATAATATCCTTTTTCTCGAGAAATACAGGTAAATTGCTGCTGTCAACATCCTTGAATGAATCTCGGATTATTTCAAACACTTGTC
This sequence comes from Prostheceraeus crozeri, assembly GCA_907163375.1. Taxonomy (NCBI): domain Eukaryota; kingdom Metazoa; phylum Platyhelminthes; order Polycladida; family Euryleptidae; genus Prostheceraeus; species Prostheceraeus crozeri. The sequence goes on from CAJQUW010009686.1 coordinate 27,211, forward strand.
TCTTTTTATCTTCTTCGTTTCCACTCGTCTTCTGTTTTTTTTTCTTAGTGATTCATTGATAAAATTTGCTGTTATCGTTTTGAAGAAATCCAGATGGTCTGGTGAAATAAGAGGCACAACTTGATCCACGAAGCAACAAAATTCTCTCTCTAGTTTGCTGACGGAGGACATTGCAAATGAGAACTTTGCTTCTAGCGTACACGATACAATGACAGACGAGAGAGAAATGAACTTTTAGTAGCAACTTTGCCACCGTTGCCATAACGATCTTCAACCTGATGACAGTTTGCAATTGTTTTGTCGTCATGTGAGTGCGCTGCAACTAAAATCTAATTGTATCACAAAGCAGTAGCGACAACAGGAATTGTAAGAACGCCAGATGAAATGACAATAGTGAGAGCGCCTAAAGAAATTGTTAAACATGCACCAACGCCTTGTGTCACATTCTTAGCTATGGTCCATCGTTTTCTTAATTTATTATAATGTTCTAGTTTAAGTAATAATTGGGCTTCCTTATCTTTCATGTACATGACTCTATCTTTGTGTTTTGCTATATCCATTTCATATGATAATGAAGGATATATTCTTGCGGTTTCATCCACTTTTGTTTCTTCCATTTTTAAAGAAATATTTTTAGTCACATGTTAAATCTTAAAAACCTGAAAGATGGATAAAATTCATGAATTTGAAATTCTCAACTTTTATGATTTTTGGTGTCCGGTTTTACATGACCTGGAACGGTCATGATTTAAGCGAGAAAATTCTAATTCACAAATTTTGAGATTCTTAACTTTTATGATTTTTTCGGTGTCCTGCAACGGTCATGATTTAAGCGGGGGTGAAAATTGTAATTCTCAAATTTTAAGATTTTGAAAAATTTGAAAAATTGGGTATTTTTAAAAACGCTTAAATTTTCGCCCTTCGGCCTTCGGCCACGTGAAATTTGAAGTCTACCTAAATTTTTGAAATTTTGAAATTTTGATTTTTTTGAAAAAACCCGCAAAAGTGTGACATCCGGCGCAAGCGAAGCGAAGCAAAGCGAAGCGAAGCGTCGCGCCGGATGTCACACTATATACTACTTATGAATACGCGCGGGCGAGCGTTTATAGTTTGCGCGTCGTCTACGGTTGTCTGCGCTGACGCTTGAACCACGGATGAATCGCTAGGCATGCTCTGTCTTCCCTGAGCATGAAATTGAGGTCCTATCACATTGTTTAGCCTCTGATACATGCAGACACATGAGACGCAAAGTCTGTATAACAGGACTGCCAACTATACTAACTTATATTGCAGCAATATCCCGCATAGCCATGGATGTTTGGGGTCATGCGCAATTACGCGTGGTTCACGCGCGAATTACGCATGATTGAGCGTGGCATGTCACCTAGTGAAGGAGCAAATAAGTATGAATAATAAGGAGGAAATAAAACATTATGAATAGCAAAATGTTTCTGTAATTATCTGACTACTGTTCTGTCCGACCTCGATGAAAATTTGCGTAGTCTAAGTCGAGGTTATTATGATTTCGGTGAATGTGGGAGGAACTGAATTTGGAAATTCAAAAAAGCGCATGTCAAATATCCGCCGAATTGCATTGTTCAAAGCAGCTACTATTTAAATACTGAAAACTTGCAAAGTGGTTAGAGCTGCTAAAATGAGCAAAGTCGATATTCTAAGCTTACAAATGAGCTTGAAACGTTGCATCTCATCAGAGAGTGCATTTTGCTACATCATAACTTGACCCAACCATGTAGCTTCAGTAGACAGGAAAATTCTTTTTTCTAGTACGAATTGAACGTACGAGTATTCCAAACTAAGTGGTGTCTAACTGTCTAAAATGCATCTCAAATGCTGTAATGTTGTGTGTGCTCAAATGTTGTAATCTCAAATGCATCTGAGTACCCTTTTTAAGAATTGATCATCCTTTTTCAGAGACAATGAGAAGACTCCATTACAAAAATGGAAATGTCAGGATCAAGGTCCTTGTGGGGAACTGGCTATAACAAGCCCCTAGAAGACTTTCTCGGAGCAGGGTTGAGCTGCCTGACGTAGAGGGTGACGTGGAAGACGATCAAGTGCCTGAGTAAAGACATTTGATAATGTGTGCATATGTGTTCGAATAAAATCGTTTGTGTGATGGTTTGTTTTTTGCTATTCCGGAATATCGCCTTCTGATTTTCATAGTTGCATAGCTGTGGGTAAGTTGGACTGTGTATTGATTGAGGTGGACTTTCGCCAGTAAGGATTGATAAAATGTAGCGTAGCGCCAGTGTAGCAGTTGGCGGTGATTAGTAGCAATTACGTAGCGTCGCCGTAGCACTACGTGGCATCCGGTAGCAGATACGTAGGTAGAGTAGCACAAGGTTCTGCTACGTAGCATACCGGTAGCAATTGGTGCTTCAGCGTAGCGGTAGGTTGCATTATAAGGTTAATTCAGTAGCGGCAACGTTTCAATTGGCAGCACCATGCTACGTAGCAGGAACGTGGCCTATGCCGCCATTTTTATTGGTTTCTGCTACTCCCCCGCTACGTAGCAGATACGTACTTTGTTAGCCGGGGTCAGGCCCAAATTTTCATTTTACAGTAGGCCTACGTAGGATTGTACATAAATTATATCAGATTTCATTGTATTTGTATCATTTATTCTTATTTTGAATGGCATTCGAGCTTTTGTTACATCTATAAACCTGTGGGCACATTGTTGGTGAAAATTTAAAAATTCAAATAACAGGGACACAGAATTTTTACGTCAAACAACTTATAGATTGCTTAGCACTCCAACTTTTCATCCGAGTTTGCTTTTGGTTCATTGATGTACTACATTCAAGCTGTCGAAAAAAGTTCAAAAACATGATCATTGTGCCCGAATCTCCCCTGTTGCAAGGGGTTTTAAGGGCCATTCTTTAGAATGGTTGTTTGTTAAGTGAGAGATAAATATTGAATCAATGTAATGAGAGCTCTGTGCTGTAATTAATTTCAATACATAACGCGACTACTGCTGAATGAAGATAGCAGTACTGTATGCATTGTCATAAAGGAAAAGTAGAATATAGTATTGAGAAAATGTTTTAGGTGAGAAGCGAACATTCTAAACAGCTCATACTTTAGGATTTTGTCTATTTCGCTAAAATTTAAACGCGATTCCCGGGCTGCCCGGGATCAGCCACCACCCTGAATTCTTCATTCTGCCATTTCTTGAATTCCCGTTGTAGGATGATAAAAAAAACTACGACGTGTATTTTCAGGCCATTTTTATAGTAGATAGAATTGTAGACATCTCGCTCCACAGCGTCTGAAATGCCAGACACAAGGCTTCTTCTTGCATAGCGATCCACAGGAAATGGGCAACGGACTTCTGCCAACCTCTTGACGACAAAACGTGCAAGAAAAAGATGAGACAGTTTGACAAGGCTATGGCAAACAGAGTAGGCTGTAAAGGGCGTGATTGAGGGAGATGGTGTTGCAGATGAGTCCATCATCTTGCCAATGACAAACAAAACAATTGAAGATACATCAGTTTGATTCACCACTTAACGAAGCAGAAATGTAGGCAAGATGTAGGAGTAAGATTAGGACTGGGAGCTTTACCAGATGGTGAGAAGCGAACAGAGAAATAGGAGGCAAGGCAGATGTATCATCTACGTAAAGGTCACTTGAAAAGTTCACGCAAGTTTGAAGAATGATGTAGAGGCAAATACTCAGTCACTTGGAGATAGTTCACAAGAAAATTCAATATCAATTATTAAGCAAATGCAATTCGAGTGAAATGAGAACCTCTCATTCAATACCATTCGTCAACATATTCGTTTGTAACTATCTCCAAGTTATAATATACAATTCATTCGTCCACAATTAGACAACAACATGAGTAGATGGGAGAAACGACCTGTCTTGTTGCACTGATATAGACATGGTCGAACATGGCACAGCAAGGAGGGAAAGAAAGAGTGAAAGTGAGAGAGGAGAGAGAACCGGTCGGCGCTGATACACAAACAAGCACACAGAGACAGCTGACTCTGCATAGCTATCATTCTGCCTGTATGGCTGGTTAGTGCACTCAGTACACAACCAATACCCTAATCTAAAAAGTAAAATTGGGGGCGCACACAAAGAATAAGAAACAAAAGGTTCCAATTGCCAGAACGGGACAAAAGTGCTGCATCAATTCAACAGGAACCTCTGTGAGACACCCCAAGGGAAGTAATAATTTGCATCCGTAATTCGCCAATTGAGTATCAAGACTCGCTCCAAAAACGAGCTCAAGCCTACTACTGCATAAGATTTACAATTATTGGCCATACCTGACCAAATTTTTAGGCTACTGACCAAGTCAATGCTCAATAGCCAAGTCATTATATGTGTACCAGTCGAAGTTCCATTTCAATAGCAATTCCGTATGGCAACAATAATTTCTTCTGTTCAATCGAAATAGATATCTCATTAGTCTACTGATGAACTTCACACAGTAGTATGAAACGCAAATATATTGCTACAGAAACAAAATCAATCGTTCAAACTCTCAGTAGTGATGGTGCCCCAACATTCCTCGGTCATAACTGACGTGACCCGGCCCTCCACCACCACCGGCCATTGCAGCAGCCGCCGCCGCCGCTGCCGCTGCTGATGCGTATGGAGAGCTGACCGCTGGGCCACCGCCCATCGAACCTAGGCCATAATAAGCGGCCGCAGCAGCTGCCTGATTATAACCTGTATTATAGCCCTGATTATAATGTGGAGGGAAAGCGTGATGATGATGATGAGGCACCGCCACTCCACCACCGCCAGAATGTGCCAAAGGAGGGGACGAGGATTGTTGTTGCTGCTGCCAATGGGGAGGCCAGGAAGGACTGGAGGCCGTGGAGGGATAGAGATGAAGCGGAGGAGGTGGTGGAGGCGGAGGCGCGACCGCCTTCATTTCAGGAGTGCTGTTGTTGTTGCAGGGCGAGGAGTACACTGCAGCAGCTATAGAAGCAGCAGACTGCAGGCCATGTGACAAGGACAGCAGCGAGGGATTGGTCGATGGGACGGAGGAAGGAGCGCTGAGATCGCAGGCGGCCACTAAGGCTTGAGCGGCTGCAGCTGCGATGGATGTCGCTGAACCAGAGGTGTGAACAGGCGATCCAGTCTGTAAAGAGGAAGCAGAGACTACGTCATACACTCATAAATAGATGAAAAACGCGGTGATGTACCGATTCGAAATTTAAAAAGTTGCAGGACAGGACTTTGACGTCAGTGAGATCGATATTATATGCACAGATAGGCGATTTGCTCTTGACAGTCCGGTTGGCTGCATGCAGTAGCAGCTTCAAACGCCTTCACGTATTCAAGCAGATTTAAAATGCATGTTTGCATTGTAAGATATGCAAAAAGGTCGGATTTTGATGTATTATTCCTGTCCACTCTTTATTTCAATGAATTGTGATAAAAAATACATGTGCATGCACTGCGGTAGTTCATTCAACACATTATTGCAAGTCCCGTCATCAGAGTGATGCGAGTAACATGATAGTAAAATTTTCACATAAATTTTTTTATGTTTTAAATAAAAATGTAATATTAAACTAGGGAACTGCTTTTCACGAGCCTTTTCTTTCAAACTTGAGATTATTAGGTGATCAGCATTGTGGATAACAGAAGTGCCGACAACGACGTCATTGAGTCGACTTTGACACATTTAGGGTCAAATTACCAAAACATGACAAGTGCCAGTCTATCTGAATGAATTCAAGAAATTGAATAATTATCGCTATCGAAAAGCCACCCATGATTAAATGTCAAGGACAGCCAACAATGTTAATATACATGAGAGCATCATCATCAGCCGTTTTTTCCCCACTTCTGAAAATAGGCCTCGCCATGGATCCTTCAATTTCCCCTGTCTTCCGCCTTCCTTCCCCAGCCGACAACCGTTCCAAAAGTCGTCTACGTCCATCTCGCAGGTGGTCTTCCTTTGCGTCCTTTCCATTCAATAGGGCACCAATTAGTGATGTTATATGTCCACCTATTGTCCTTCATTCTGGATATATGTCCAGTCCACTTTCATTTCGCCTTCTTGATGGTTACGAGCAAGTCTGTTACGCCCGTCTGCTGTCTTACCCATGCGTTTGTTTTTCTGTCTTCCCATCTAATTGCTTCCATGCTTCTTTCCATCTTATGCTGAGCTGCTGCTATCTTTTCCTCCATCTCTCTATTGAGTGATCATGTTTCAGCGGCGTATGTCATGCAGGGCATCACCCAAGCTTCGTAGAGCTTCTTTTTCAAGCTTCTGTGAGCTCTACTCTTTAATACTTCTACTTTTTCTACTCTACTCTTCGCACTCATTGACCACTTTATTATCTATTCCTATTTGCTGCTGTTGACATCCTGCTCCGAACATTACTTTTGTTCTCTTTTTGTTTATTATTAGACCGTCTGCTTTCTGTTGCCAGGTCTTGTAGCATTCTCTCGAAAGCGTTCCCAGACGTTGCTAGCAAAACGATGTCGTCCGCAGAACGAAGATTTAACAGGCGTTCGCCATTTATGCTGATTCCTTCTTCTTGCCAACAACTGTTCCGGAAGATATTCTCTAGGCACGCAGAAAAAAGCTTTGGTGAGATGGTGTCAAAATCGGACCATACAAGATAATAAAGAGATACACAGATGCTATTCGATTCGATGTCAATCATTGGGAATTGAAAACATTTCTTTTCTGACTGAATGGTCACTGTCATCAACACTACAAACTAGGTACCGAGAAATTTTTGTTAGGTAGGGGAGGGTGGGGAACATTGAACCACCAACCGTTTCAGCAAAATTATAAATAGTGGAAACTTTATGCTTTAAGACATTGTTTATTGCAACAAATTAACATAATTCCTCTCATAATTTCAACTGTTTATGTTCTCCATCATTATCTTCACAAGATTTCAATAAATAAGTAAATTTTCAGGAAATTGGAACTTTTGTTTTAATACAACCAACAACATAAATATATTTTCATTAGATAGGCAAGCACTCTTTATCAGTTTCATTAATCTAGTAGTTAAAAACTTGTCTGAGTACGGCCTAACTTGCACACGAGCTCGTTTTTGAAGTTAGCGATGTGGGGCACATTGCACCACCCAAGATGAGGCACTTTGAACATGGTTCATGGTGCCCCACTTTGATACTCATATTTTTCATTTATTGAGTGAACGAAGTGATTCATAGCTTTTGACATGTGATTGTGCTACAAATTAGATAATGCTATCAAATTGACTAGTTAGAAATATTTGAGTAGCTTTCGTTTTTGAGTGCTGTAGCTATTTCCGAGAACAAGGCATCAGGGTAGCATGGTGAAGAATCAATATTGAAAATAAATTAATTGATAAATTGATATAAATCAGTGATCTCAATCAAAATGATGTGGGTTTTGAATACACTGGAACCTCCTTTACTGGTCAAACAAAATGAACTATTTGTGTTTCTTGTTTTTGATGATTTTTGATGATTTTTCAGCGTTTTTTGCGTAGGCCTAATCGTGTCTTACGTGTCTACTGTAATTGATGATCACAATGATGAATGTGCAATGCTGTATATCAATACATTTAGCATTAATGCTCTTCTATCATGAATAATGCTATTAATTTGAGGAATCTAATTGTCTATGGACTATAAAATTTGTTTTTTGAGTTTCATAATTCATGAACTGAAGCTGTAAATTTGATACATGAAGTTTAATTAAGCTAAACAAGAGAGCAATAAATAAAGATGGTTCAATGTGCCCCACCCATGAGGCACATTGAACCACTTTGGCAAAAATTCAAATTATGGGGAGCTGAAATGTCACAGAAACATCCAACAACTTAGAGATTACTTAGCACTGCCTCAATTTTCCATCTGAGTCTGATTTTGGTTCTGAATATATTGTATTGGCTATTTGATTTTCTTCCTTGTTATTTTTTACAATTAATTTCAGCTAACATCCGCTAACTACAGGTAAAAAGGAAATTATGGACTAGTCAGGACATTTGAACGATCATATTTTTCCCCGTTCGTTCAATCATTAGTTCTTTAGCCCTTCAGACCCGTTCGTTCGTTCACCGCTCACATGAGCTATCACCCCCGTTCGTTCGTTCATGGCATAAAACACCTGTTCAATCGATCCTTTTAGGTCAAAACAATGTTCAATTTTGATGGACCCTATATAGCCTACCCTGTAGTGCTGTCGTTTCTAGCTAACATTGTTTTTTAAGAGAAGCGTGGAAGCTGACAATGCAGGATGTTCTCCCGTCTGACATCGCGAAATAATACAGGCTGCCCTATCGGAAAATTATTGGTTGTCGGCATTGTTCTGCAATGACAATGCGAAACATAAGTTCACGTCAAACGTTTCACGTCACACACGCCTCTTGCATCAAACCCAATCAAACTAGAGAATTTCAAAATCCATAGAGGAAGTCAAAATCCATCTGTTGTGGTGATAAGCCCATAACAAGCTTTAGCAGCATCACACGCTGCACGAAGTTGCTATACACTGTAGATGATGATGGGTCGATGTTCACCCATCTGACACCTCGCTTACAGAAAGCTTGGAACTTGCCAGCTAGCATAGTCCTAGGTCTAGCCTTCAGACATAGTGACTAAATAACACGATGTGACTAGATTTAGTTGCATAATGTGCTTAGTCTACATACATTAGACCCACGCCATGTATGCCGCCACGAATATCCTGCATATCCACTAACCGGATATGAATTCGCAGATTAAACCATTATTGCACATGCCCGTACCCGCAGGCGAATGCTGCTTCCCGCAAAAATCGAGATGCCCCCAACGGGCTCCACCCCAGCTTATGACTTTACTTGATTCAAAAGCAACATAATACATGCTGCTTTTAAATAGTAAATTTCAGATTGACACTGACGGTGCAAGTAGGCCTAGTTCAACACAGCTTTTGAATTCAAACTGCTGAATGCTTTGTGACCAAGTGAAGCATGGAAGCACTTGAAACTTCTTCAGCTTTCACCAGTGCTAAACCGTATTGATGTGATATGCCTAGATTTTTCAGTAGTTTATGACTACATAGTACATGTATTTTCGGAATACTAAATCAATAACAAGAGTTGGAAGCATTGTGTAATAGAGTCTGTTGTCATTTTATTCACGAAATGTCTTTGAACTGAAGTCTTCATGCCTAAACAAACAATTTCGAAGAGCAACAATGGATTTTTCTTTTATCGAACTTTCCGGGGTTTCACTACCAAGAAAGCCTACCCATGCCCAAATTGGCACATAAATATTTTCAAATTTCAATATACTACTTTATGGAAGTAAATAAGCAATTTCGGAAAGCATCAAGGATTTTCTATCATTATTTCTTATACTGGGTTTTCCGGGGTTAAATTACCGTTCAATCAGGCAAAAAAGCCGTTTGCTCCGATTACCGTTCATCGGCTTCTCAGAAATGCCGCTCGATAATTCGCTCTTTAAAAAAATGAAAAGAATACCGTTCAATCGTTCTTTCAAATACCCTGGGTCCAACATAAAATTTATCATTCACACCGACGTCTATGTACAGAAGTCTAAGTCATAATAACATATAGACTGAATACAAATGCGTGGAAGGGATATGGAACAGGTAGTATTGGGTTACATAGTGCCAATTTGTATGTACACAAACACAATGTAAGGTAAGCGAAGGTTCAAAACAAAACAATTACCAAAGGCTCTCTCTTTGTTCTCTCACATTGACTGCAGATTGTTTACTTACTTTAGTGGAAATCAGAAAAATGTTAAAGAAGTTTGAAGAACTATTCGACTTATTTGAATAAAACTTACATATCCGCACTCATTACATCGCAAGGATTCTGAAGATGCCAAGCATGAACATTTTTGATGAAATAGTGAGAACATAGCATTTTCAGACGAAAGAGTCATGATTTTGTGATAACTTTACGATATCACTGATTCATTCCTAGTTTACCGATTTTGATGACCAGCATATCAAAAGAGAGCTCAGAAAAGGTTCGTTCTCCCCGTGCATGATTCATTATCATACTCACATGTCTTCCTACTGAAAAATTGCGATTTTCACATTTTTAGCACTGCTCAGCAAATACAATATCGGATACAAGTCTATCATAGACGAGTACCCGCTGTATCACAACTAGACGAGTACCCGCTGATGACTGACGGACTGCAGTATTATGTTTTATATCCCTTAATCGGTAGCTGAAGTAGTGGTCGATGTATTGTAATTCAAATGAAGAAATGTGGAATTACATAAAGTACTATAGACGGATGAGGAAACTGGCGATAACAAATTCAAGTGAAGAAATAGTATTTTCCATGTGTAGTCTTAGGTATAGTGTGCATAGTTTCATTGCTTTCGGTGTAGTAGAATGTCATTGTAGTTCTACTGTTTACCTCCATTATCCACTTTCCACTTATCCACTCTTACCATTATCCACTTTGTGTAGTGTCAGATATAGTTCACTTATAATCGGTGTAGTAGAATCGTTGTATTTCCATATTTTACCTCCACTTTTCCAATTTTTATTCATCGGTTTCCTGTTGTTTTATAATATCCATTTTTAATTTCCTTAACCTTTGGTGACCATTGTCTTATTCTATTTCCACTATCAGCATCTGTAGTCGGTACAGTATATTAGACGTCTGTTTTGAACGTGTATACGGCAGTGTTTGGAATCTATGGTATTAGTATATTAACAGCAAGAATGAGTAGTATTACAGTACAAGTCTTAAGATTTCCATTTTTACCAGATATTGGGCCAAAGCTGATCAATTTTAATTCGTTGCCACGAGAAAGCTACCTAGAGTTCTTTTAAGAACTGATTAATCCAATGGTTACAGTAGCATTGCCTTTGTACACTTGCGGATTGGAGAACGCCATCAGTCCTCATTAGGACTACTTTAACTAATAATTTATTTTTGTAAGCACTATATTCTATTATAAATGGCTACTGGGATGACTTTCATCATCGTATGAGAATAGCTCATTTGAAAGCCGAGAATGCAGGCTGCGAATGATGCATGGCACGTTGTGCGATGCGATTGGAAGACATGAGAATCGATTAAATTTATCGAAAAATAGGTGGTCCGTTTTTTATGATCAGCTGTGTAGACCATAATTTCCTTCCTTTTTACCTGAAGATAGTTAGCGGATGTTGTGTCGATTTCATTGCTAAGCTGACGAGCACTCGAGACACAACATTCACTGAAGAAAAAGCTATTGCACACTTGAAGCCAACAATCAATAGAAGACATGAATTGATATAATTTACAGTCTGCCTTCTCACTTTGATCACCTTACATTCAACAAACAACACAATTCTTAATATCATTCACTTCTTTATAAATCTTCACACCAAGTATGCTGACCGCCATTTGACTATCGACCGTAAGAAGGCGCTGGACGCCGAAGGCCTGTCTCGCTGTGCCAAAGTCAATTTTACTTCTACTTTTGACCAATAAACTTGAAACTTCGAGTCAGAACCTCTTTTTAACTGCTCCTAGGAAGTTAAGTGAAATTAATTGTAAAAAAACAAAAAAGGAAAAATAACCACCATCTTTCAATATTGGCTTTTTCAATTAAATTCAAAACATGATTTTGGTTCATTTGATGTACATGTAGCACACTCAAACTGTCGAAAAAAGTTCAAAAAAGTGTTCAATGTGCCCCACCCTCCCTTACTTGCAGATCAGACCGTCATGGCAAATTATTAGGGTCCATTAGATAATGCATTAGTTTCACGCTACTTACGAATAATCAGTAGCCAAGTAGATTATTCTTAATCTAATAAGAGAAAACAAACTATTACTTCGAAGTACACTTAAATGAATCATATTTAAACAACAAATTTGCATGAAAATTGTTTAAACACTTCACATAACGGTCGCCTGTTTGTAAATATACTTTCAACACTACTGACTGCTCAAGTGGCTCGTGCTGAAGCTGTTAAGTAATTACACTCAGATTTATCTTATCTCAAGTGTGGCCACAGTGCGACTGGTTAATCACCAAGGCTATTGTCTCACATGAAACTAATCCATGCAGCGGAACTTGTGGAATGTTTACATGCTCCTTCCTTCGAATCTGAGTTATGTAATACGTCAACAAAAACGTCCTTAGTGGAACTGCAAAAAATCATATATCAAGCATGACATATCAACAAATGTCGCTTTTGAATTGCAACAATACCTCTTCGTTGAATGAGTACGTAGAAGTGAATAAAAAATTGATGTGGTCATCTTTCCGAGTAACTATTTCTTTATCCTCAAGTAAAGCCTGTCGAAGAGAATTTGATACAAATTATTAATTTAGAGAATAGATCATATCAATTTCGTAGTTCGAATTACTTGTTTTAAACGGAAGTAATTGCCGCACCCGCATTATTGATTGGTGAAAAGCTGTCGCTCGCTTTGAATTCATAGTTGATTAGCTAAGCGAAGGGAGGTTCTGCAATTAACCGCATAAACAAAATTAACAATAACCTAGTGAGTAACGCTGACGAAAGAAAATGAAAACATTAAACACGTTTTCGTCCGTAGGATAAATATAGTTTTGTAGTGTGTTTAGAGAAACGTACTAAGTCATTTGACAATAATTAACAATTGAAGCAATTTGAATAATGCACCTGAGTCTCTGGAATGCTCCCGTGTCATGATATTGCATTGTGCAGATAACCAAAAACAGGACTATCACTGTCGACTTGCACTGCAACAACTTATGGAGACTATGAGTGCGTTAATGGTCCACACTATCTGTCATATAAGGAAGGGACAAGGGAGAAAGAGGCAACTTGAACCACCAGCTGTATTTGCGAATTATCAACTGTTATCATCAATTAAAGTAGATCAGGGAACTCAGAGTGGAAACATAAGATACAATTGTACAATCAATGTTAGCAATCTCATTCAATAGATCATATTGATTTAAATTTACCAGAATCTTTCCGTACTAGTATAACAAACCTACTGATGCTTTCACAGCTTCATAAGCCTAGGCATGCTCAGTGCTCGTGCCTCCTCCATATGTATGCGCTATCTGATGATCACAATGATAAGATTCAAGATTTATTTATCATTCATTACATCTGATATGCATGTGAAATAACATATGCATTATCAAGTACATGTAATTTGACACACTTAGCATCCAGGCTCTTACCAAAGCCGTTCTGCACTTAATATGAATGATGTCATCCTGAGAAATTTGGTTCATACATTTTCATATCAAATATGTCGTCATCCACTTGACAATAAAGACTAACTTTGTAAGCCATGATAATATTTGCTCCTTGATTTTACAAATCTATAAACTGATGGCATTGATCTGATGTTTATGATCAATGCTTGTGTTGAACAAGAAAGTATAAAATGTAGGTTCAATGTGGAGCACATTGAACCACTAGTAAAAAAATCAAATTCAGACTGAGGTAAAATAAAATCCCGCAAACCTCAAACAGAGCACTCAATTTCCCACACTTAAGATATCTCTTGGAAGAAAGAGGAATTCAATTGTCTCATCAACAAATTGGTCAGAACGAGTAAATGAATTTACAATATTGATGAGAATTACTTACTTGTCCACTATCGGGTTTTTAATCGATTCTCAATTGAGCAACACGCAGGTGTGCATGTGTCATTCAAGTCAGGTGTTTATTTGGTTGGGAGTTTTGCCAAGAATTAGAAAGGAGAATGATCGAGAGCAATCGATCGAATTGCACATTCCCTGTGGAATAAAGATGCGTGAATTCCTTTCTTCACTCATAAGTTGTTGTTTGTATAGCAGTTCGAAGCTTTATTCAAGTACTGCAGAACGGCCATCAAAATGCTACAAATCTGTCATGTCTGGTTAAATACTTTTGACGAAGACAGACGATGAATGCGATCCATGGATTTGTTTCTATTTTATAAGAAATTCAGCGCTATCAAGAACTCTTCCGCTGCTTCATCTAGATCTCAAGGTAAAAAATAATTCCAAAAATGAATGTTTGGACTAGCAGCCCTTCCTGCGCGATTTTTGCCTTCGACCGTGTCAAGGCAAATTATCGTTTATGAATTACATCCCTTGATATCGAAATCATAAGCGTTCTTTTTTTAAATCGTAGTTCTGTAATCATTTTCAAACATGAGCTGTAGAATACTTTTCATCGACTTCTCTATTATAGCAGTGATAGAGACTAGTAGTCCATATATAGCAGCAAAATACAGAGGATGGACAGGACAGAATCCGAGAAATATGAGATTCCAAAACATTGTGCAGAAAATTTAGCATAGCTGACCTCCTTTGTTCCATCAATGATGGAAACATTGTTGTTATTGCTCTCCACCTTGCTCACTTTAAAAGGCTTTCTTTCAGCGGAAGGGGCGGCCTAATGTTTCGCTTCCATCTCGAACAGTCCATTGCATCCGCATTTGAGGCTCCCATGATCTTCATGTCCTCTCACACAGCGTTCCCACGTTTTCTTTGGCCGCTCTCCACTGCGTGGGCCTGGTTCCGCCATTCGCAATGCTTGTTGGATTGCGATGCTCGCGAGGTCTCCGCACAACTTGGCCGCACCACCTCACTCTATGCCACCTTTTAATGCCATCAATCGGATGAATACATGAATGACATAATTGTGCTGTTATGTCGCTACGAAATTATGTCTGAATGTGTCTCACAAATCCATACTAGTAAGTTAATTATGAATCATGGCAATCATGAGGAAATGCTATAATCAAAACGAATTCGGGCTTGGATCATGAATTTACAGGGTTCCTTTCTCGTTCCGTCTTCTTCCACTCCCTTTTTCCTACGGTTCTTCTCCAGTGCAGCGAAGTTCCTACCGTGACTAGTCACGTAAAACCCTTTCACAGGGATGAGGCGTTAAAAGGACAAATTCGAGACGAGTATCATTATTCTACAATGATATATGCACACTGTACGTGTACATGTAGATCCGTACACTGCCCTACCTGGTGAACTCTGATTTTGGTCTGGTCCAAATTAACCAGAACTTTTGGATGACCCAGCGATGACGTAAATAGAATAATTAAATATTGACTTGCATCCTCCGTGGTCTCCGTGACAGTGGTTAAGTGCTTGGCCTATTTGCCTAGCGATCTTTTGATCCAGAGATCGAGCCCCGAAAGGGTCATTGGAACTCGGCAGGGAGGGCATCCGGATTAAAAGCACCACACCGCTCTAGAAAAGTCTGACTATGTCAGCACCGTCCAAGCCCCCAATATGGGGGAGTAGTGACACTAAAGCTTCACCATCCTCAGTTGAAAAATGGGAGTAGATCTGAGAGAAGATCAGACCTCACAATGACATGTCAGTCAGGGTTGGTCGGCAAAAAAACCCACCCGGGGTTTTATCGGGTTATATCCGGGCGGGTTTTTCGGGTTTTTTATACCGGGTTTTTCGGGTTTAATCGGGTTTTTTCGGGTTTTTCGGGTTTAATCTAGTTATTTCGATTTTCTTGAAATTAAGAGGTAATCTCATATTTTAAAATTATCATTTTATTGAAAAATCAAACTACATTGCACACATCAGTGTAATGTAAACCATGATTAAAATACAATATCATGAGAAAATATTGGTGAGTACTTAGTATAGGTTACTGTATTTTAGCCGTACCAAATATTCAGATAATTACAGGCTATCTAAATAAGGAATCATATGAAGTTATTCTCTCACCTACATTTACGAATAGTATACTTTACACAAGATTGGCTGTTATCTAAAATTTATAAGTTTTTTCTATTATTGTATTATCAGAGAGAAAACACATGTGTACAGCAGAGGCTATAAATTGAACTTTATATAAAAAATATGGTCAAAACGGGAAGATCTAATGAGTCATCTGAACATCGATCACCAAATATCTGTTTGTCATACCGGTATTCCAAAAGTAAGAAAATATAGGCCTAGACAAAAATATAGGCCCAACTGTTATCAGTGTTACTGATACTAAAGCTAAATAATACGCAGATCGTTTCGTCGAACTTTCATATCATAATTTCGATTCATTTTATTTATTTATTTATTGATAACCTGAGGATGGTCGTTTGGTGTGGTCGAAAGACCTCGTCCTAATATGTGAAATCGAGGACGCACGCTCTTTCTTATGGTCCGATCAGTGTCCGTCGCAGACTTGCAGCCTGCTGCGGTATCAGTAATGACGCGCGCGTACCACGCACGCACCACCCCGAACTCCCCATCATTTCCGAGTGTCTTTTGTATGCTATAATAACATTAATGACCAGACTTTGTGGGCAGTGGCTTTAAATCATTGTTTGCCAATATCGATCTTATCTTACGCACTTTCGACTGCACCAGCCACCCAAAGACATGCGACCAGCAGCGTCAACCAATATGCGTGTGCTCTCCCGAATTCCCCATCATCTCACGAATGCATCACTACAGTCCGCTGTTGACAAATCCAGGCTGGCTGATGTCCGGCGAGTCAGGGATGGACAATGGGTATCATATCAGCATAGGCGTTAAATTTCTTGCGCAATGAAAACATCGGACATTGACATATTATTCGGTTTTCCTTTTCAATATTTGGTGTTGTAGTAAGAAACATGTAGATTACGGAATTGTATACATTCCATACGATGATTTTTGAGAAGAGGCAGAGTCAATAAATCAGAAAAATGAATTGGCATTACTGTATTTTAATTAGAAGCATCGAAAAAATGACATAATATGGAAAAATTCATTTCACCCGATTTCGCCCGATTTCACCCGATTTCACTCGCCCGATTTCGCCCACCGGGCGGGTGAAATCGGGTTTTTTTCTGACCGGGTGGGTTTTGACCAACCCTGATGTCAGTCACAAACAAGTTTTGAAATCATCACCTGAATGCTTTTACGAAACATCTGCGAGTAGCTGAGATCAAGTTCTTCAAGATCAATGCTTCCTGAACTTCCTAATTTCTAGACAAACCATGGCTGGAGCTAGATAACTCCTTAGCTATCGGGAAGAAGTCGATTCTCCTAATTATTGAAAATCAAATACTCCATATTCGAGATTTTCCGGTGAGAAGTTGGTAACTGCATATTTCTTTCTCCCGTCTGTCACACGATCACAGTGCGGTACAATAAATCCCAGCAGATGAGATGGCAACCCCTTCTCTCAGTCTCACTCACTATACCTTTCATCTCACCGCCTCAACCACTTCCACAACTTGTAACTTGGCCCTTCCACAATCCATTTACTTTTTCCACGCCGGTTATAGTTATCGGGATCAGGTGACAGCTCTCATCAACGTCAGAGAAAGACAATGCGATTACCAGCCAGTCATCGACTTAGGAATGTGGGAGACAGGAAAATCCTTTAGACAATGAAGTAGAAGAGAAACGCAAATTAATGTGTAATTGATAGAATTCGCCATTGTGCCGGATTGACGAAATGTTAGATGAATTAGACACTTCCAATCCCGAGATAGAAGCTTTGACAAAAATGGAATATGTGTTTAATAGTAAATGTAGAGTTGAAAGAAGTCACCTAACGATGGTTCAGAGACTACAAATTCTTCCTTATCATTCACAGCTGGATGCCGATCCGCGACCAGCTCATCCTGTCGGATCCTCATCTTTAGCAAAAATTGAAGTGGCGTTTACCAGAGCTCATTGAGCCTCACATTTATTCATACAACGCGGATCAAATGTATGAACTTCTTCTATGAGAGCAACTTGCAGTCCTGCACATATTAATTCAATGAAAAAACATCAATCATTGAATAGCATCCTGAGTTTGATGTCAGGGTTGGTCATCTAGTCTAGGCTGCGCATTGCATCATGACCGAAGCTGTCATACCGGTTACCATGATCAATGAGAATCAATCGAAGAGATACCTCGACAGACTATTATTAGTTTGTTAAGGATATTTATATGATAAATAATCCTTGAATATCCCCTACACTAATGAGTGTGATGATTCTTATCATATTGCAAGTTCAATTGAAAATACGCTAAAATGCCAATGTTAAAGCAAGTTGTCATTCAGTCACCGAATTCGGCCAACAATGAAGCGTCTTATGCAGCATCTGAGAGACCTTCAACGCGCGATGTTCATCACACTTCTGTATCTGCAGCCCCTACAAAGACCGCCGCACTATTTAACCGCCACTATGAAGGAGGAGTTAACAACAGAGACCAAACAACGGAGGTCTGGCGGCGAACCGCACGCTGTATCAATCACCAAAATAGGGGAAGATGAGGAGGAGTGTGCGCGAGTCAGTACAGGAGGCAGCAGCAGCAGCCGTCATTGAAGCTTCAACATCACCAGAGGCAGAGAAAGAAGTAGAGGAAGACTGATCTGACATTGAGGTGATTGATAAAATCATTGATGATTTCTGCTGTTCAGCTTTCTCAACAGAGACGCGGGAGGTGTTCCTTAGGAGAGGGCGTCTGTTTGAGGACGACCTCATTCACACAGGGCCGCATATTGTGTCTAATAAGAGCTAATATGTGGCTAGATAGGAGCGCCATTGAGGGGCTAGTAAGGGACTACTGTATCTGTCCTACATGAACGTCCCCACCATGTAAACCATAGTAATGGTTAGACACAAGCGCCAGTTAATAGGAACGCTATTCAATGCTTTACATCACCGGCAGATGGTGAAGGCAAGACTGGTAATTGTGGAATGAATAATAGGAAACAAAATTAGCAGGCGTGGCGGCAGGCGGCTAGTCGATGGATTCCCATGCGCTCTTGCACCATCTCCCTCAAGGCGTCCGGATGTGACTTCCTAACGGCTGGCAGGTCCTCAGATGATCGTTGATGCAGGCCGTTACAATACCGGCACAAAATCACCGAAATCCACGACCCTGGATGACAAATGCACCTACCAATACTCCTTTGTCGCATCGAGACCCTCAAGCAAGCCATGTTGGTGCACAATGTCACATTCATGATGTTGAATAGCGGAGAAGAGACAGGCGTGAATAGAAATAAGAAAACGTGCGAAACGAGAATGAGAACTGCATCTGCCACTGGGAAGCGTGGAAAACCAAGTTGGCCTGTTGAGTGGTATCTTGAAGTCCATGAATTAAAGTTTCATTTTTTTCATTCGTACGATGGACAGTACATCCTGCAATTATTTACTGAATTGTCAAGAGACATTGTCTCAAAGACCTCAGCAAAGCTCAGTACTCGTAACAACAACGTACTGAATATGTGTGATACCACCTGGGGAGCTTGTGCCATCACAGTCACTACTTCAGATCTCGTACTCTGGTTTTCCACAGCAGAGCACTGTTAGCAAGTGTGGAAGACTACTCACTGTACTTCCATTGACACTGGAACGGAGCGATCAGGAGTGCTCCCAGTTTACTACAACATTACTCCACCAGCTTTCCACCGTATGACAGCGACGGTGCACCTGAAGCAGAAACTCCAGGCGATGCCGACCTTTCCGATGAACAAAGATCTCAACAACCCACCGCACCTGCGTTTGCGGTCACGTCATGCATCGAAGCATCTAATATTTCTCTAAATTGAAATGAAGAAAAGTGTGGGCCACTCATGCATTTAAGTTTGCAACCGTGAGAGCGGAGACGTTTGTGAGCATTATTTCCAGCAGAGTGATCGCACGAAACATGCGCGTGGTTATGCGCAAGCGTCATGCGCGTGGTCATGCACATATAAAGCTGCACACACAACAGGCTCACAACTCAAACTATCTTTGACTATGTAGAAAAAATGAGTGTCCTCAGTCTGGATGTCCATTTCTAGTCTCGACCTAGGCACATTCGGCATCTGTAGCAGGCTCTTTGTCCCATCGTCCAAACGGCATGTCAACAGGCCAATAGGATTGAGAATTGCAAACTATTAAACAACAGCGAAAGAAGGAAAAGGAAGAGAGAGACAAGGGAAGGAGCTGTAAGATGTGAAATTGGAGGAGTAAGAGGCCTCTCAAGCAAACTTAGAATTTGCTCTATAACTTAACGTTATCCCGGAGTCAGTATTAAGGACAACAACCACTCCATGTCGACTCAATTACCAGCAATTAAACGGCCAAGACAAGCGCCAATCGAATGGACTGTTTCCTTTCATCCACACTTCAAAGCAAAGTGCCGACTTCACCGACAAAGCTTCCACTTCGGATGCGACAGCCTCATGTCAAACTTGTGTCGATCATCGACCCGTTTTTTAACTGCGTGTTTGTCTCTCTCCAAGCAGTGAACGTGTCTGCCGGCGCCTTTGAACCGTATTGTCAGCACTACCGGCCACTTATCCAACCGAAGAGGGAGAGCTCAGACTCCAATACCGAGCCGAAACTAAGACGATTGCTCAGCCAACTTGTTCCATCCGCAACTTGTAGACCGAAATATCCGGACTGCAGAGCAACACGAGGGGAAAATGTGTGCAAGACATTATGAGGGAATTCGTAATCAAAAAGCGACTTCGACAGTCCTGCATGAACCCATGATCGCCCGATCAATCTACACACGCTAACAACTGTATGAGACAGAATGTGGAAATTATCGAGAAAACAGAATTCATGTGGAGATTCCTAAAAACAATGTCATTCTTACGGCAGTCTGCACAAACATCAGAGAGAGTCTGTCAGTCTGAATGTGCTGACCCGACTTTTCACCCGAATGTTTCTAGCTTTATCCGCAATTTTCTGTATCTCGAAAATCTGAAAAAAATCGGGTGAAATCCCGAAAACGTAACCAGTTTGTCCATTATTCAAACCCAACTTTGGTTCAGATGTATTCATTTCTCTCATATTTTTATCAGATTTTTAAACCGATTATTCATCCAGATAAAATGGTGATTCCATTAGGTTATACGGACACGGACAGCACGAAAGGCCAGCTGATTCAAACCAACACCAAATTGACCATTGATTTGGCTTTCAAATTGATTTGATACTACCTCAAAATTAAACGGAAATCGGATGGAAATCCAATACAAAAGCGGTTGCATAGGCGCGTTTTCAACCAACAAACAAAAGAAATGGATGCTAAAATTTCCGTTGGTTGTGAAAAGCCCAGAAATGATTCATGATTCATGTTGAGTCAAAAAACGAGATGAAATTTAAATAATTACGCGTACATTTAATTCGATTGCACATGCACATCATCTCTGAACATGACATACACTAGTATAATAAAGAAGACTCCACGAGATAAATAACATGATAATATAAGACCCTACATCAGAAGGGAGGCTTTCAAAGTCGGTTCTTTCTGACTTCTAAGGCACACAGTTGAATCAATGGAAGAACTAGCAATGCGACACGAATAGAAGTAAACATAAATGAGGTAAGGTTGAATTATCACATTTTCCAGCCAATGCAATCAAAATTTCATCTTCAAATAGACCCTATGCACAAGCATTAGTACTTAAGAGACCAACATACGATCTGTCAACTAAAACGGAGGCTGCATCAATCAACAAAAGAGCAGAAACATAACAAAGAAATGAAAGCTAAATTTTTGCAGTTGACAAAATTATGTCATAACAATAAAACCGCACAGGTTAATCGAAGAACTCATGACTTCAGAAAATTATAAAACATAGACGTTTATTTAAGATACATGCGGTGCCGGTATACAACTAATTCTGGTGAGAGAGAATTTGACTCAATAACTGAAACATGATGTTCGAGAGGTTTTCAGGTGAAATTGGGCTACAATATTGTCCAATAAATTCGGTTGATTCAGCCGTAAACTAACCGAAATTTTCGGTTTAGAAAATCGGGGTGTTTCGGGTGAAAATTCGGCTTACTGACCCGAATATTGACTTTCATCCGAATACAATCTGGTTGACGGAGCTGAACCTCGAGCTCTGTTGGTTTGGCTGACAGAGGACGACCCTTCCACATTCAGTCATTGAAATTGAAGTATTGACTTGAGGATAAAAAATGAGGTCTCCATGGTACACAGGTAAAGTGCTTGGTCGCAAGGTGAAGACTCGAGTGTCGGTGGAAGTCGGCAGGAAGGGCATCCATAACTCTTTCATCGTTCCAGGAATAGTCTTGACTATGTCACCACCATCCAAGCCATCCGTGGGGGAATTGCATTATTATGATGATTAACAGTCAGCAGGCGGATGATAACTGAGGATTATGTATGAATGACTCACGCTTATCAGATTACATAGACAAGAACAAGTTTGATAAAATTCTCAGGTGGAAGAAGGAATATTGAAACTAGTGAACTATTGTTCATATAACCTTTAAAATATCTCAGAGAAGCTATTTAAAATCCATCAATCATCCTTCATAATATTGAATTAGCAATGTCTTATTATTCTAATGGCCATTTTACTTGACAATTTGCACAAGAAAGGCTTCTACCTTTGAAATCACAGATTGCACATTTTCCGTTCGGATAGAGAGACAGTCGTCATTACTAGTTTAATTCACTGACACGTAAACTTCCCATTCCATCCGAGATGCTGTACTGATGGACACAAGACGAGGTTGAGCATTAATGGAACTATTTGGCGTCACGTGAAGTCACAACTCACTCTTCTTTCATCTCACCGACAATCAAACAATAAAGACATGCGCGCTACACTGACTCAACACAAGCCACACCTAAAGACAAATGCGTAGCGCGCGCATATCACAGACTTGTGACAAAGCGGGAACAGGATGGCCCGAGCTGAACTTTACTTGGTCCAAGTTCAAGACAGGAATTTCTTGCCAATTCTTTTTTTACAATACATTTCAGCGGCGCCAAATATTCAAGTAAATATTTCTCTGTACGGTATATGCACCGGTTATAGACGATAGACAGACAAGGAATTGCCAACATTTCGATCATTTGACAATATATTTGGGATCAGTTCCATTCTGCTTGGAAAGACAGAAAGAAAACCGACGTCTTATATCCTGTAAGGAAATCGTTAAATCAATGGTGTTTCGAAAACTTGCGGGAATCAGCAAGTCACATGCTCATGAATGACGGCTGAACGATATCCATGTTCATGAATGACAGCTGAACGATATCTATGCTCATAAATGACGGCTGAACGATATCCATGTTCATGAATGACGGCTGAACGATATCTATGCTCATGAATGACGGCTGAACGATATCTATGCTCATGAATGACGGCTGAACGATATCCATGTTCATGAATGACGGCTGAACGATATCTATGCTCATGAATGATGGCTGAACGATATCTATGCTCATGAATGACGGCTGAACGATATCTATGCTCATGAATCACGGCTGAACGATATCTATGCTCATGAATGACGGCTTAGCGATATCTATGCTCATGAATGACGGCTGAACGATATCTATACTCATGAATAGAGGCTGAACGACATCTATGCTCATGAATGACGGCTGAACGATATCCATGCTCATGAATGACGGCTGAACGATATCCATGCTCATGAATGACGGCTGAACGATATCTATGCTCATGAATGACGGCTGAACGATATCTATACTCATGAATGACGGCTGAACGATATCCATGCTCATGAATGACGGCTGAACGATATCTATGCTCATGAATGACGGCTGAACGATATCTATGCTCATGAATGACGGCTGAACGATATCCATGCTCATGAATGACGGCTGAGCGATATCTATGCTCATGAATGACGGCTGAGCGATATCTATGCTCATGAATGACGGCTGAACGATATCCATGCTCATGAATGACGGCTGAACGATATCTGTGCTCATGAATGACGGCTGAACGATATCCATGCTCATGAATGACGGCTGAACGATATCTATGCTCATGAATGACGGCTGAACGATATCCATGCTCATGAATGACGGCTGAACGATATCCATGTTCATGAATGACGGCTGAACGATATCTATGCTCATGAATGACGGCTGAACGATATCCATGCTCATGAATGACGGCTGAACGATATATGTGCTCATGAATGACGACTGAACGATATCTATGCTCATGAATGACGGCTTAGCGATATCTATGCTCATGAATGACGGCTGAACGATATCTATGCTCATGAATGACCGCTGAGCGATATCTATGCTCATGAATGACGGCTGAACGATATCCATGCTCATGAATGACGGCTGACCGATATCTATGCTCAAGAATGACGTCTGAACGATATCCATGCTCATGAATGACGGCTGAACGATATCTATGCTCATGAATGACGGCTGAACGATATCTATGCTCATGAATGACGGCTTAGCGATATCTATGCTCATGAAAGACGGCTGAACGATATCTATACTCATGAATAGAGGCTGAACGACATCTATGCTCATGAATGACGGCTGAACGATATCTATACTCATGAATGATTGGGGTTCAAAGATATCCATGTTCATGAATGACGCCTGAACGATATCCATGCTCATGAATGACGGCTGAGCGATATCTATGCTCATGAATGACGGCTAAACGATATCTGTGCTCATGAATGACGGCTGAACGATATCTATGCTCATGAATGATTGGGGTTCAAAGATATCTATGCTCATGAATGACGGCTGAACGATATCTATACTCATGAATGACGGCTGAGCGATATCTATACTCGGTAATGACGGCTGAGCGATATCTATGCTCATGAATGACGGCTGAGCGATATCTATGCTCATGAATGATTGGGGTTCAAAGATATCTATGCTCATGAATGACGGCTGAACGATATCCATGCTCATGAATGACGGCTGAACGATATCTATGCTCATGAATGACGGCTGAGCGATATCTATGCTCATGAATGACGGCTGAACGATATCTATGCTCATGAATGACGGCTGAGCGATATCTATGCTCATGAATGACGGCTGAGCGATATCTATGCTCATGAATGACGGCTGAACGATATCTATGCTCATGAATGACGGCTGAACGATATCCATGTTCATGAATGACGGCTGAACGATATCTATGCTCATGAATGACGGCTGAGCGATATCTATGCTCATGAATGACGGCTTAGCGATATCTATGCTCATGAATGACGGCTGAACGATATCTATGCTCATGAATGACGGCTGAACGATATCTATACTCATGAATAACGGCTGAACGACATCTATGCTCATGAATGACGGCTGAACGATATCTATGCTCATGAATGACGGCTGAACGATATCCATGCTCATGAATGACGGCTGAATGATATCTATAATCATGAATAACGGCTGAACGACATCTATGCTCATGAATGACGGCTAAACGATATCTATGCTCATGAATGATTGGGGTTCAAAGATATCTATGCTCATGAATGACGGCTGAACGATATCTATACTCATGAATAGAGGCTGAACGACATCTATGCTCATGAATGACGGCTGAACGATATCCATGCTCATGAATGACGGCTGAACGATATCCATGCTCATGAATGACGGCTGAACGATATCCATGTTCATGAATGACGGCTGAACGATATCTATGCTCATGAATGACGGCTGAACGATATCCATGCTCATGAATGACGGCTGAACGATATATGTGCTCATGAATGACGACTGAACGATATCTATGCTCATGAATGACGGCTTAGCGATATCTATGCTCATGAATGACGGCTGAACGATATCTATGCTCATGAATGACCGCTGAGCGATATCTATGCTCATGAATGACGGCTGAACGATATCCATGCTCATGAATGACGGCTGACCGATATCTATGCTCAAGAATGACGTCTGAACGATATCCATGCTCATGAATGACGGCTGAACGATATCTATGCTCATGAATGACGGCTGAACGATATCTATGCTCATGAATGACGGCTTAGCGATATCTATGCTCATGAAAGACGGCTGAACGATATCTATACTCATGAATAGAGGCTGAACGACATCTATGCTCATGAATGACGGCTGAACGATATCTATACTCATGAATGATTGGGGTTCAAAGATATCCATGCTCATGAATGACGCCTGAACGATATCCATGCTCATGAATGACGGCTGAGCGATATCTATGCTCATGAATGACGGCTAAACGATATCTGTGCTCATGAATGACGGCTGAACGATATCTATGCTCATGAATGATTGGGGTTCAAAGATATCTATGCTCATGAATGACGGCTGAACGATATCTATACTCATGAATGACGGCTGAGCGATATCTATACTCGGTAATGACGGCTGAGCGATATCTATGCTCATGAATGACGGCTGAGCGATATCTATGCTCATGAATGATTGGGGTTCAAAGATATCTATGCTCATGAATGACGGCTGAACGATATCCATGCTCATGAATGACGGCTGAACGATATCTATGCTCATGAATGACGGCTGAGCGATATCTATGCTCATGAATGACGGCTGAACGATATCCATGCTCATGAATGACGGCTGAGCGATATCTATGCTCATGAATGACGGCTGAGCGATATCTATGCTCATGAATGACGGCTGAACGATATCTATGCTCATGAATGACGGCTGAACGATATCCATGTTCATGAATGACGGCTGAACGATATCTATGCTCATGAATGACGGCTGAGCGATATCTATGCTCATGAATGACGGCTTAGCGATATCTATGCTCATGAATGACGGCTGAAACGATATCTATGCTCATGAATGACGGCTGAACGATATCTATACTCATGAATAACGGCTGAACGACATCTATGCTCATGAATGACGGCTGAACGATATCTATGCTCATGAATGACGGCTGAACGATATCCATGCTCATGAATGACGGCTGAATGATATCTATAATCATGAATAACGGCTGAACGACATCTATGCTCATGAATGACGGCTGAACGATATCTATGCTCATGAATGATTGGGGTTCAAAGATATCTATGCTCATGAATGACGGCTGAACGATATCTATACTCATGAATGACGGCTGAGCGATATCTATACTCATGAATGACGGCTGAGCGATATCTATGCTCATGAATGACGGCTGAGCGATATCTATGCTCATGAATGATTGGGGTTCAAAGATATCTATGCTCATGAATGACGGCTGACCGATATCTATGCTCATGAATGACGGCTGACCGATATCTATGCTCATGAATGACGGCTGAGCGATATCTATGCTCATGAATGACGGCTGAACGATATCTATACTCATGAATGATTGGGGTTCAAAGATATCTATGCTCATGAATGACGGCTGAACGATATCCATGCTCATGAATGACGGCTGAACGATATCTATGCTCATGAATGACGGCTGAGCGATATCTATGCTCATGAATGACGGCTAAACGATATCTGTGCTCATGAATGACGGCTGAACGATATCCATGCTCATGAATGACGGCTGAGCGATATCTATACTCATGAATGACGGCTGAACGACATCTATGCTCATGAATGACGGCTGAGCGATATCTATGCTCATGAATGACGGCTGAACGATATCTATGCTCATGAATGACGGCTGAACGATATCTATGCTCATGAATAACGGCTGAACGACATCTATGCTCATGAATGACGGCTGAGCGATATCTATGCTCAAGAATGACGTCTGAACGATATCCATGCTCATGAATGACGGCTGAACGATATCTATAATCATGAATAATGGCTGAACGACATCTATGCTCATGAATGACGGCTGAACGATATCTATACTCATGAATGATTGGGGTTCAAAGATATCTATGCTCATGAATGACGGCTGAACGATATCCATGCTCATGAATGACGGATGAACGATATCCATGCTCATGAATGACGGCTGAACGATATCTATGCTCATGAATGACGGCTGAGCGATATCTATGCTCATGAATGACGGCTGAACGATATCCATGCTCATGAATGACGGCTGAACGATATCTATGCTCATGAATGACGGCTGAGCGATATCTATGCTCATGAATGACGGCTGAACGATATCCATGCTCATGAATGACGGCTGAACGATATCTGTGCTCAGGAATGACGGCTGAACGATATCCATGCTCATGAATGACGGCTGAACGATATCTATGCTCATGAATGACGGCTGAACGATATCCATGCTCATGAATGACGGTTGAACGATATCCATGTTCATGAATGACGGCTGAACGATATCCATGCTCATGAATGACGGCTGAACGATATCCATGCTCATGAATGACGGCTGAACGATATCTGTGTTCATGAATGACGACTGAACGATATCTATGCTCATGAATGACGGCTTAGCGATATCTATGCTCATGAATGACGGCTGAACGATATCCATGCTCATGAATGACCGCTGAGCGATATCTATGCTCATGAATGACGGCTGAACGATATCCATGCTCATGAATGACTGCTGAACGATATCTGTGCTCATGAATGACGGCTGAACGATATCTATGCTCATGAATGACGGCTGAACGATATCTATACTCATGAATGACGGCTGAACGATATCTATGCTCATGAATGACGGCTGAGCGATATCTATGCTCATGAATGACGGCTGAACGATATCTATGCTCATGAATGACGGCTGAACGATATCCATGCTCATGAATGACGGCTGAACGATATCCATGCTCATCAATGACGGCTGAGCGATATCCATGCTCATGAATGACGGCTGAGCGATATCTATGCTGATGAATGACGGCTGAACGATATCTATGCTCATGAATGACGGCTGAACGATATCTATACTCATGAATCACGGCTGAACGATATCTATGCTCATGAATGACGGCTGAGCGATATCTATGCTCATGAATGACGGCTGAACGATATCTATGCTCATGAATGACGGCTGAACGATATCCATGCTCATGAATGACGGCTTAACGATATCCATGCTCATGAATGACGGCTGAGCGATATCCATGCTCATGAATGACGGCTGAGCGATATCTATGCTCATGAATGACGGCTGAACGATATCTATGTTCATGAATGACGGCTGAACGATATCTATGCTCATGAATGACGGCTGAACGATATCTATGCTCATGAATGACGGCTTAGCGATATCTATGCTCATGAATGACGGCTGAACGATATCCATGCTCATGAATGACGGCTGACAGATATCTATGCTCAAGAATGACGTCTGAACGATATCCATGCTCATGAATGACGGCTGAACGATATCTATGCTCATGAATGACGGCTGAACGATATCTATGCTCATGAATGACGGCTTAGCGATATCTATGCTCATGAAAGACGACTGAACGATATCTATACTCATGAATAGAGGCTGAACGACATCTATGCTCATGAATGACGGCTGAACGATATCTATACTCATGAATGATTGGGGTTCAAAGATATCTATGCTCATGAATGACGGCTGAACGATATCCATGCTCATGAATGACGGCTGAGCGATATCTATGCTCATGAATGACGGCTAAACGATATCTGTGCTCATGAATGACGGCTGAACGATATCTATGCTCATGAATGATTGGGGTTCAAAGATATCTATGCTCATGAATGACGGCTGAACGATATCTATACTCATGAATGACGGCTGAGCGATATCTATACTCGGTAATGACGGCTGAGCGATATCTATGCTCATGAATGACGGCTGAGCGATATCTATGCTCATGAATGATTGGGGTTCAAAGATATCTATGCTCATGAATGATTGGGGTTCAAAGATATCTATGCTCATGAATGACGGCTGAACGATATCTATGCTCATGAATGACGGCTGAACGATAGCTATGTACATGAATGACGGCTTAGCGATATCTATGCTCATGAATGACGGCTGAACGATATCTATACTCATGAATGATTGGGGTTCAAAGATATCTATCCTCATGAATGACGGCTGAACGATATCCATGCTCATGAATGACGGCTGAACGATATCTATGCTCATGAATGACGGCTGAGCGATATCTATGCTCATGAATGACGGCTAAACGATATCTGTGCTCATGAATGACGGCTGAACGATATCCATGCTCATGAATGACGGCTGAGCGATATCTATACTCATGAATGACGGCTGAACGACATCTATGCTCATGAATGACGGCTGAGCGATATCTATGCTCATGAATGACGGCTGAACGATATCTATGCTCATGAATGACGGCTGAACGATATCTATGCTCATGAATAACGGCTGAACGACATCTATGCTCATGAATGACGGCTGAGCGATATCTATGCTCAAGAATGACGTCTGAACGATATCCATGCTCATGAATGACGGCTGAATGATATCTATAATCATGAATAACGGCTGAACGACATCTATGCTCATGAATGACGGCTGAACGATATCTATAATCATGAATGATTGGGGTTCAAAGATATCTATGCTCATGAATGACGGCTGAACGATATCCATGCTCATGAATGACGGCTGAACGATATCTATGCTCATGAATGACGGCTGAGCGATATCTATGCTCATGAATGACGGCTTAGCGATATCTATGCTCATGAATGACGGCTGAACGATATCTATGCTCATGAATGACGGCTGAACGATATCTATACTCATGAATAACGGCTGAACGACATCTATGCTCATGAATGACGGCTGAACGATATCTATGCTCATGAATGACGGCTGAACGATATCCATGCTCATGAATGACGGCTGAATGATATCTATAATCATGAATAACGGCTGAACGACATCTATGCTCATGAATGACGGCTGAACGATATCTATGCTCATGAATGATTGGGGTTCAAAGATATCTATGCTCATGAATGACGGCTGAACGATATCTATACTCATGAATGACGGCTGAGCGATATCTATACTCATGAATGACGGCTGAGCGATATCTATGCTCATGAATGACGGCTGAGCGATATCTATGCTCATGAATGATTGGGGTTCAAAGATATCTATGCTCATGAATGACGGCTGAACGATATCTATGCTCATGAATGACGGCTGAGCGATATCTATGCTCATGAATGACGGCTGAGCGATATCTATGCTCATGAATGACGGCTGAACGATATCTATACTCATGAATGATTGGGGTTCAAAGATATCTATGCTCATGAATGACGGCTGAACGATATCCATGCTCATGAATGACGGCTGAACGATATCTATGCTCATGAATGACGGCTGAGCGATATCTATGCTCATGAATGTGTGTGAATGGCTGTGAATGCGTCCGGGAGTGTGCGGGGGAATGATGAGGATTGGGAAATGCTATGGGTGGTTAGGAATGTGCGTGCTGGGCAGGAAAAACTATGATTGTCGAATGTGATGCCGGATGGGGGGTGTTACTAAGCAGAATGACATGAAGGTATGTCAGAATCTGTTGAGATGATCCTAGGACAACCTAGTCAGACCTAAGGACATGGTCCAATGTAATGTTATTATGTTGTCTTAAGGCTGAAGCGAGTATTTTCCTGACAGGACTTGCTGCGGAGCCCGAGAGCGATTTGCTCAGTATTATGCTGAGGATGGTAGCAGTTGATGAGACGAAAGAAAGTGTGATACAGTAAATGATAAGCACAGAAAAGCCCACAGTTGCTTAGTAGAGATTCCCCATATTATTTGTATGCTGCCAGCAAGATCATCCCAGATGTGTGTGTTTAACAATGTCTTCTTGAATAATCAGCAGCGTGCATACCCGATTAGATACATTTAAATGCAGCCCATACAGGATGTTTATACCCAGCCAGAGATCAAGCGTTAGGTGGTTGAGAGTGAATGATACTAGAGCTGTAGAATATGCTAACCCTTCTAAGAACTTAATGTTCAGTAGTAGGCATAACATCATGGAAAGCATAGTTGTCAACAGCTCATTACCATATCAGTTAAGATCCATCAATGAGAATTCCACTCATCCATTCAAATTCGACTGTCCAGATCAACATGCATGATCCCTGATTAGAAGTGAGCTCAGCATGGGGAGCCGTCAAAGTAAACAGGAGAGATGGTGCGGTGGTTATGAGATGCACGAAAGCGGCAGTTAGCCTTGTATATATCTGTAAGAACGTTGATGGGAGTTATGCACATACGTAGTATCATCCATTTATCCTTACTACCTCCATTATATTCTGATACTAATATGCCCATTCTAAATCCTTCCATACCAGAAGTATAGTCATCTCATATCATCATTCCTTTTAGAGCAGAAATCCATCATCATATCCACTTACATTACAGTATCCATTATCACATCGATCCATCATTGAGATCCTCATCTCAATCAGTTTTGTAATCCCCTTCTATCATATATATATTTTTATATACCCAATTACTATAGTTATCATCCTTTTTTTTCATAATCCAAAATCCATCCTATTGTCCCATCGATCACTTTCTATATCTATTTCCTTATATTATGAATATCATCTATTCTATCCATCATTCCTCCCATTTAGACCATTTGTGATACATATCCATCAAATCACCAATCAGTCATTTCACATACATATTTTTAATTCGCTCATGTTTTTATTCATTACATCCTTAGTCTCTCCATCGCTTCTCATAATAATCAAATGATACATAATATAATGCTTTTTTTCCCCATATGATACGGTTGATAACATTTAGAACCAGTTCAAAAATATCCCGATTATTAGTACCACCATATGTCATTTTTATTTCAATTATCTACGATATCATATCAATATTGATCAACTATTCTATATTATTTATATTTTACATCCCATTTCCATATCTCCATTAGAACCAATGACATTAATTTTCTCCTCATTTTTATTCATCTGAAATATTCGGCCCCTCACATACTATAATCCATATCGTTTCTTATTCTCATTTCCATCCGATTTATCATATTAGATGTTCATCTTTTCATAATACATCATCACCCAATCCATTTATTCTTATATCCTATATCCATTACATTTAGTTCTATCCATTCACCCCCATAACATCTTCCGCGTAAAAAAATCCCCAATCTGTATTCATGAATACATATCCTAGTCGTCCTTCCCCCCCCCCCCCCATCATTTTTTGCATTTATGTTACCCACAATTCTCATCACACCATATATGATGTCAATTCCTAAATCATCCACCTTTCAACCATCACAATTTAATACATTATATATCTATTTCTCCTCACTCAATAATTATTTTCTACATACCCATCAGAACATAATCATTTTAATCACTTCGCTATACTTACTCATTTCCTCTCGGGTCATGCCCATCATCTACTTCATCAATACGCGCCTAATATTGCATACCTGATCCTTCACTCTACCCACAGAAATCACATGCATCCCCCTAGAGTCCTATACTTGCCCCTTTCACAACTCCTTCTACTACATACCCCCCCTACCCGAAACAACCCTCTAGTATACTATCGACATCATCATTATATGTTATCAATCCAATATTCTATCTCTATTTTACCACGTAATTTCTCTACCCGCCTTCATACTTTGGTCTAGCTCCATCATATCGATTCATCATTCCCATCATATATCATCCATCTACCTCTTAGTTCCATTCCATATATATATATTCAGTATTGCCTTTGTACCGTGAACCATTTACCATGTTCCAGTTTAATCGTACCATACATAAATTCATTTCACAATATATCAGTATATATCTATCGCATTCTTATTTCATATGTATGACTATACTAATAGCTGACAATATAGTCCATGCATATATAGTATACAACAAAAAGTTATATGCCCATCCTATCCATCATCCATTATATATATATCATCTAGCAGCTGTTCTACCCTTCTCGCTCGTAAATTCGAATATTGTTTAGAATTCCATTAATTGGTCGATATCTTTTATCTATTACATATACACCATCACTATGCAATATCTACTTCCATTTGAGTATTAGTTATATAGCGTCATTATCTTCCTGTTTATACATTTTTTTTGAAAAGTTTCAGTCTCTACATTTTCCATTTTCTACTCCACATCTGGATCCATCCATCCATTACTAGCTCCATCATCCCATCGACAGCTTTCATCTCATGCATAAACTTCTCTGATATATATTCACGATTAATTTCCTAATCATCCTCATTATATGCATTTATTACAAGCCTTATGTTCCATGTATCCCCCATGCCATTACCATTTTATCCATCATCATCCATGATATAATAATCATTAAAGTGGCCGTATATCTTTTGTTTTGCCGCCGATTTGATGTGTCTACATAATTTGTCTATAAGCTTTTATTGATACATATTTATCATTAATATATTTTGACATTCCATCATATCGCATCATTTTCTAGATCTCCTATGTTATCTCCTGTCGCCTATATTCTTTTTTCCACTATCATATATCTATCTGTTTCATATCCATTACAATCATCCCATTATTTTGCTCATAATCTATTCTATTATCTCTCCTATCTCCCATATCATTCTCATACAGCTATCAATTTATCTTATGAGTTTTTCATACAGTAGCAATATATCGCAATGCTTTGTTCCATATATTGTCATCCATCGCATCCCTCACCATCCATGCACAATCCCATTCTCTCTCCGATCCTCGCATCCCTCATACCATACTTTTTTTTTTCATCCGCTAGTGACTGTCATACAACTTCAAACATATCTCATGAATGACGGCTGAACGATATCCATGCTCATGAATGACGGCTGAGCGATATCTATACTCATGAATGACGGCTGAACGACATCTATGCTCATGAATGACGGCTGAGCGATATCTATGCTCATGAATGACGGCTGAACGATATCTATGCTCATGAATGACGGCTGAACGATATCTATGCTCATGAATAACGGCTGAACGACATCTATGCTCATGAATGACGGCTGAGCGATATCTATGCTCAAGAATGACGTCTGAACGATATCCATGCTCATGAATGACGGCTGAACGATATCTATAATCATGAATAACGGCTGAACGACATCTATGCTCATGAATGACGGCTGAACGATATCTATACTCATGAATGATTGGGGTTCAAAGATATCTATGCTCATGAATGACGGCTGAACGATATCCATGCTCATGAATGACGGCTGAACGATATCTATGCTCATGAATGACGGCTGAGCGATATCTATGCTCATGAATGACGGCTTAGCGATATCTATGCTCATGAATGACGGCTGAACGATATCTATGCTCATGAATGACGGCTGAACGATATCTATACTCATGAATAACGGCTGAACGACATCTATGCTCATGAATGACGGCTGAACGATATCTATGCTCATGAATGACGGCTGAACGATATCCATGCTCATGAATGACGGCTGAATGATATCTATAATCATGAATAACGGCTGAACGACATCTATGCTCATGAATGACGGCTGAACGATATCTATGCTCATGAATGATTGGGGTTCAAAGATATCTATGCTCATGAATGACGGCTGAACGATATCTATACTCATGAATGACGGCTGAGCGATATCTATACTCATGAATGATTGGGGTTCAAAGATATCTATGCTCATGAATGACGGCTGAACGATATCTATGCTCATGAATGACGGCTGACCGATATCTATGCTCATGAATGACGGCTGAGCGATATCTATGCTCATGAATGACGGCTGAACGATATCTATACTCATGAATGATTGGGGTTCAAAGATATCTATGCTCATGAATGACGGCTGAACGATATCTATGCTTATGAATGACGGCTGAACGATATCTATGCTCATGAATGACGGTTGAACGATATCTATACTCATGAATGACGGCTGAACGATATCCATGCTCATGAATGACGGCTGAGCGATATCTACCCGTGCAGAAAAAATTGGTATGAATCATACTATGAAACATTCGTATGAAACAGACGTATGTAACATAGTATGAAACATACTATGGACATGTAACGCTCTGTCGGGCCATACCCTGGCATACGTATGATTCATACTATGACTTAACATAGTATGAAACTTAGTATGAAGCATACCCTAAATCATACTGAGCAAAATCATACTATGAAACATACCATGAAAAATCATACGTATTCATACCAGACACAATGTGAAAACGTAGTATGCATCATAGTATGGAACAGACATATGAAGCATACTATGAAACATACTATGAACATGTAACGCTCTGTCGGGCCATACCCTAACATACGTACGATTCATACTATGACTTCACATAGTATGAATCATATTATGAAAATAGTATGCATACTCATATGGCACACGCTGTGAAAACATGATGTGAAACATAGTATGGAACAGACATTCGAAACATAGTATGAGACGTACTAAGAGCATGTAACGCGTTGTCGTGTCATACGCATGAATCATACAAAGAAACATACTATGAAAATAGGTACGTATACTCATCCTAAACACACGTGAGTTTCCAGAGTATGTTCCAGACATAAAAATGCAACATATATGCATACAGCAGTATATCGTACGAAGGAATATCATACATAAGCACATATGTTTTGATGTTGTACATATATTCTATAACAGCATGAATTCATAATTATATGCACCACTTATCATATGAATAATAACATGCATTCTGTATTCAATATGTCGTATTTTAATCTGAAAGGGAACGAAGTCAAAAGCACCTTGTCTCTCCGGTAACATGTTAAATGTAGCAAGTCAACTGATTTAGATAGAGAACATATCATGAGGGAGATAGCTATTAGCATAAGATCAAAATAATTACAATTCTCCCTTAGGTTAAAATCACATATATGGCATTCATTTGTTATAACACACTAACGACGTACCCATTTGATCAAAGATAACCATTTTTTTATGATTTTTTAAAATCAAAGTTCGAGTGAAGAGGACGGTACCATATACCCTTAAGCAGAAGATAAAAAAAAGTGAAGCAACTCGTTAGCATTCAGTAGCATAAACAATCTTAAAAGAATCCGTTACCGTTACCTGTAATGCCAGCAGCTAATAATAATGCTCCCATGTCAAGACAGTGTGAAATATATTGCTTTGACATTCATATAAGTTCATTTATGCTTTCAATGGAAATAAACTAATGCTTATTATTAGAGAAGTGAAAGGAACCAGGAGCCTTCTGAGTTAGACTGGACAACCCTGGTGGGCATGATGGAAAACTTCAGATACAATGACACACTAATAAAAGAATTATACACGTTTATGATAAGGTGGCAATTTCTCAAGCAATAATAGGAAAGATAAATAATCAAAATAAATATCAACAATATTTTTCGAAACTGATTGAATTAGCTTTTATTGCTTTCATGAATCATGTTCGATAGAATTTATTATCTTAAATGTGTTGGTGTTCAAAATAGCGCTTAATCAATGGCAACTCAAGGAAATTATATTAGTAACACTTTCATATTAAACTTTTAGATTACTTAAAAATGGACTTTCAAATTTTTACTGACATTGTAGAGATCCACAATACACATGAGACTTTTCAAAAGTAAACTCGTTGAATAACTAATTCTTTGAGCAAAAGAAAGCTACAAGACACGTTATTATTTCGTTTAAACAAGAATAATACCTGCTCTTATATGCATGGTAATCGTTAATCAAATTCTTATGATATCATCATGTTATGTAAAAAAATGCATGTAGGTCATGCAATTATGAGATGAGAAGGATCCAACTCGATGAGTTCTTGGTTAGACTAAATATACATAAATGAATCATTTATGCATTAAAAATAAAACAAAATCGATGTGTTGGGCATCATCAGTAGGTTTTCACTATCATTTTCAAAACACGTTGAAATATTGTGGAGATACTGTGGAAGCTCCATAAATATCATTATTGCATTAATAATCATAGGAAAACAATGAGTAATATTTCAGAATTGCGTGCATTAAGTACCATACGTGTTTGATAAAATCGTCTCAGATGAAATTTTCAGCTTGTAGCAAAGACGTTTTGCATAAAGTATCTAAAAAGCATGAACAATATATACATATATATATATATGAAAGAATTTCATTATCACAAGAATCAGAACTATTGACGAATTCGTTATCTGCATATAATGTCATTATATGCTTGCAAAATAGTTATTTACTACTAGACAAAGATAATTAAATGAAAAATAATTATTTCCAATGACCCGAGATATGGGTACGTCGTTCATCAAGAAGTTGAACAACAACAGATGAAATGCGTATATTCAACGAAAGTTATATTTAATATCACTCATTAATTCTGTATAGATGACTGATAATCACCAGCATCATTCAGCATGGGTACAAAATTCGGGTTACGCATCAAACATCAAAGTAGAAAAAATTATCGCTACCCAACATAGATTACTTCTGCACAATAACATGTAGTATGTGTGTATACGGTATGAATTTAAATAATCAATTATGACTATGTTTCACAGTATGTTAATACATACGTATGCGAAATTCATACTTATGCATACTATGTTTCATACTATGATAATGCATACATATGCGTAATACATTTTTATTCATAGTATGTTTTATAGAATGTCAAGACATACGTATGCGCTATTCATATTTATGCATACTATGTTTCATAGTATGTTAATACATACGCATGCGCTATTCATATTTATGCATACTATGTTTCATAGTATGTTAATACATACGTATGCGCTATTCATATTTATGCATACTATGTTTCATAGTATGTTTATACACACGTATGCATTATTCATACTTGTACATACTATGTTTCATAGTATGTTATTACATACGTATGCGTTGTCATACTATTTTTCATACCTTTTCATACTATGATTCATACGGACTTATTTCTGTACGGGTATGCTCATGAATGACGGCTGAGCGATATCTATGCTCATGAATGACGGCTGAGCGATATCTATGCTCATGAATGATTGGGGTTCAAAGATATCTATGCTCATGAATGACGGCTGAACGATATCTATACTCATGAATGACGGCTGAGCGATATCTATACTCGTGAATGACGGCTGAGCGATATCTATGCTCATGAATGACGGCTGAGCGATATCTATGCTCATGAATGATTGGGGTTCAAAGATATCTATGCTCATGAATGACGGCTGAACGATATCTATGCTCATGAATGACGGTTGAACGATATCCATGCTCATGAATGACGGCTGAGCGATATCTATGCTCATGAATGACGGCTGAACGATATCTATACTCATGAATGATTGGGGTTCAAAGATGTCTATGCTCATGAATGACGGCTGAACGATATCCATGCTCATGAATGACGGCTGAGCGATATCTATGCTCATGAATGACGGCTGAACGATATCTATACTCATGAATGATTGGGGTTCGAAGATATCTATGCTCATGAATGACGGCTGAACGATATCTATGCTCATGAATGACGGCTGAACGATATCTATACTCATGAATGATTGGGGTTCAAAGATGTCTATGCTCATGAATGACGGCTGAACGATATCCATGCTCATGAATGACGGCTGAGCGATATCTATGCTCATGAATGACGGCTGAACGATATCTATACTCATGAATGATTGGGGTTCGAAGATATCTATGCTCATGAATGACGGCTGAACGATATCTATGCTCATGAATGACGGCTGAACGATATCTATACTCATGAATAACGGCTGAACGATATCTATACTCATGAATGACGGCTGAACGATATCTATACTCATGAATGACGGCTGAACGATATCCATGCTCATGAATGACGGCTGAGCGATATCTATGCTCATGAATGACGGCTGAGCAATATCTATGCTCATGAATGACGGCTGAACGATATCTATGCTCATGAATGACGGCTGAACGGTATTTATGCTCATGAATGACGGCTGAACGATATCTACACTCATGAATGATTGGGGTTCAAAGATATCTATACTCATGAATGATGGGAGTCGTCGATATTTAAGACAGCTGATTTACTCAAATTTCTTGATTTATTCATTATTATATTATTAGAGTCTAAAAAGAGCCATTGATTGCACCAACATTTCCTAAATGATCCAATTGTCTGTTCATTTTGATAGCACTCATGAAAAATGTTGAAGCCTTCACTTTGTTGCGTTGGTCAACTGCACTATTAGTAAAGTATGATATATATTTCGCAGTTCTCTTCATTTGATATAAGCTTTATTCCATTGTTAATGCACTCCATTACTTATAACTATAATGATAGTCCGAAATGTCAAAATATTCACCATTCCTCTCAAATTTCTGCTTGAACTATCTTTGTCGCAAACATTACTAATGTGCTCGTTTTAGCGAGCTCAAAGTGAATCATTTCTTCTTTCTCGTTCTGTGTAAATAATAAAAACAGTTCCAACATACATATTTGCATGTGCACCGAATATTGAAGCAAGGAGCCGCTGCTCATTCACCGAATTAATTTATCAATCTTCAACGAAGAATTGACCAACTTTTTACAACAGAAAAAGACAATATTTCTTCAATCAATGACTCATTAAAACAATTTCATTCGCGATCCACAGTTCAGAACTTTCTGCGGAGAAGCAGATATTGTGACAGTGTCCGATGGATTCAGTGTATTAGGTTAAGGTAAGGATATTTATTCACGACATCCTTAAAGATTATTAATTCCACTTTCTTAATCTATAATTTTGTCTAGTTGCTGAGATACGTGATTGATTGTGCTTGACTTCACATTTTGTCTTATTGCCACGTTACTGGTGAGAACACGTATGTTGTGAAATATCTAAAACACTCATAATACATAGCAAGCAATAGTGTGCTTCCGTTTTGTCTTTGACAGCATTTGTTTGACACACGTGTGCTGCATGGCATTGTCAGTCTTTGCCAAAAAATTTCTATTTGCTGCTTATCAGAAAAAAATCATGCCGACATCGATACAGAAGTGCAGAAACACAGGAAATGTGATTTATATTAAAAAATTAAGCAAAGTATCAAAGGCCACGGTCTGCTGACGATCAAGGTTAGATTTCATTTAGAGTGCAGTTCTTATAGTGTTGATGCTGCAGAAACAAATTATACTTTACTAAATCCCATAACTATATCTAACAAAGTAGGCCATACGAGTAGTACTCGTACTCTTGCAAAACGGTCTCTTCCCAAGCAATTAATACACTTCTGATCGTTACTTTCTATCTGCTTAGTTACTGAATGTATATGCTATATAACAATTTATGAATGTGACATGTGAATGTTCATAAGACGAACAAGGATGAAAATTAAAAATCTAGCAGCAGAATCTTTGAACTACAGTAGTCTATGCTTACGTTGTAATGTTAATACCACATTTGCCTGCGTCAGGATAAAAATTATTATAATAAATTGAATGACTCATTTCACTCTCCACTAGCTGTACCACTTGAGAGGATTTTTGCCATTTTACACTGGATCGAGAAATTTAAATGTGTCGAATACACATGCAGTTTATTGCCACCTTTTTACACTTATTGCACACTTTCTCATTCTATGCTCAGAGTGGGGCCATGATGTAGAAGTTCAGGCAATTCATTAAAGGTACCCTAGTTCCTTAAACTTGAAAGGAGCACCACATCACCATTTACTACAGCGCCGTCATTATTCATGCAGTTCTTTGGAAAACGGCTGGAACAACAAATTCCACATAACATCAAGTTCACTGAATAACCAAATATTGAGTTGCATCCTTAGTCAAATAATTAGACCAGACCTGAATAGTCGAAATGCCAAGGCCATTTGAGGGTCTATCTAAAATTGTAAAGAAACATCCAAGATGTCCACAACTTTTTAAGACCAAAATTCTTAGTTTTTCCAAATCAACTTTTCTAACATTTCAGGTGCTTTGTACTATTCTTTCTAGTCGCATTTCAAGGTTCTCTCATTCATCAAGTTGATGTCTACAGATAAAAAATTCATTATATATATATATTCACACCTCCTAAACATGATTATTGGATCACTATTGGGCAATCTATGATTGGGTCTTTTCATGCATTGCATGTAAGACCGGCGAGGTCCAGCGAGGTTGCAGCAAAAACCTCCTTCGGGATCCCGCCCGGGACTGGTAACGTAGCCGAGACTCAAGCCCACTTTTTTCGTTAACGAAATGATCAATAGATTTAAATTGAACCATGACCTAATTTTGACATTATCATTATGATAACAGAATCAAAAAATGGCTATCATGTTCAACTGTCAGAAACCTTGATTTTGCCTAAAGACAAGAATATGTCAGAAATATTACTTGGCTAGATCTAAGACATTTCTTAGGTAAACAGAATGATGTATATCTAAACGAGCATAATGAATATGGATTACATGATTCACGTGAAGTGTATGTGAGTCCACTATGATCACACCCGACCATCACATTTTCGTGATATTATCATGATGCGTACCATCGTTGATATGATAATTCTAACGCAGTCCTACTTGACAACTTTATGTAAACTGTATATTCGTCGCTCATGATCACCAGTGTTGCAGTGTAGCATGAAAAATTACACGTGAAATGCAAATTTTTGCCAGCTCGGGATCGAGACTAGGAAAAATTGTGCACGTATGAGTCAATGTTTCATGAGCACTGATGTTTTCTGGCCGGTACCTACGATGACTAGACTGTGCATATGCCGGCCTTTTAATGATTATCAGACATGCAGTGGTAGCATGGCCCAGGAGGCTTCGTAACAGACGCCCATGAGGTTTACCTAAGCTAGGAAGGTTGCCGATTGAATGAAGGTAGTCTGGTAAAGTTTAGGTGTCGGAGAAAGGAAGCGTAAGTTTTCCGGAGTTTTGATGTGAGTTGGCTCAAACAGACACCTTAAATCACCCACTTATCCATTACTTGTAACCATCTCCTCGAATAGAAACTAGTATGAATCTGCGAGACAAATTGCAGTGACAGTTGTCATTCCTGACACAGCAGCAGCATTAAACGAAGAAAAGTCAGCGATTAAACGACACTTCATCATGTTATCTCATGCATTTACAATGCGGCTTTTCTTGGTGAACGTAGTTGTCATCCAACGCGAGAAGAGGGTTTTTCAGCTTGTCTGCTTGGATCAATCTAACAGCAGTTATCCTGCAGACATTCGATTCATTTCCAAGACACATGTTTCACCCAGCAATGTGCATTAGAATCGGCAATCTTCCCAGCCAAGTTAAACCTGGTTGTCGAGCATATTTGAGTACCGTTTCGAAGCTCATTTCGAGGCTGCTCCAAAAGCATATAAAGACGTCTTTTTGGTTTTATTGCCTAAGTTGAGGGACTCAATAAAAATAAATTGGTAAAAAAAATCAGGAGACTTTCCTGAACGCATCAGTAAACCGACAGCAGTAGTAAGGTAATAATAGAAGTGCGAGGTCCACAACAAATCGCTGATTGACGATCCAACAACTAAAGTCCCGGGCTTTGACCTCCCCCGGGCCAAGTGGACACTCATCAACCGGCTGAGGACGAACGCCGGGCCATGTCGCAGCTCCCTGCACCGCTGGGGTGCTCGTCAATCCCCGCTGTACGACTGTGGTCAGACTCAGACTATGGCACATATCGTGAAGGACTGCCCTGTCATAGCTCTTCGTGACGGCATCGGCGGCCTCGCTGAACTTCACTCTGCCTCTGAAGTGGCCAGTACTTGGCTAGCTAGTGTCCGTTTTTAATCAAACTTCCTTTTAAGTCTGAGCATGTTATGTGTCTTTTTTACCTAATCACATCTGTCCTGAGTTGTCTTGTCATGCATACGAATATATATATAATAACCTTCTGTGTCAGGAATTTGAGTAAACTTGCTAGAGCAGGGTTTCTCACAGAGATGCAGCCGGTCCGAAATTTTCGACCTGGACCGAGCCGCCCAGGCAACAGATTACATGTCTGGAATATAACGAAATTGATCAGACCGGTTGCGCATTTGGTTTCCCAACTCTCAGTCCCTAGAATTGTCAATCTAAGTCTGCGAGAGTGACTTGTGAAAGGGATACCTATCTCAGACATTTAGAGAAAGAAGTTTGTTCTTCTACATCAAGATCATGTTCCTTTCTTCATCCTACTCCGTTCGAGGATGAGACAGGGATATAAAACATGACAAATTTCAAATGAGTGCAATGAGCATGGAAGGCATGTTCATCGGAGAACCGAATCGATATGGATGTGCCACGCGATTTCAGTCTCTAGCTTATCTTGTGCTCACGGAACAAGCGATAAAAATAACCATGCCTTCAAATCACAGCTTATTGCAAAATTCTAATGGATGAAGGATGCATTCATTGCTTATGGTGAAAGATTGGTCGAGGAATTGGTCAACAAAATTTTCACCAATAAACAAAAATAGCCATAACTCTTCAAGCATTTATATTCCGAGGTTACTGTTTCTGATTTTTTGGCTCAGTTGCCTATACAAAATGTTTATTACATTTATTTATTGTTGCTTATTGCAGAATTAACTACAAAGGCACCACTAGTTGCGAACAACACTTAAGTGTAACCTGAACATCAAAGCACTTTACAAAACTGTGATAAGTCAATCAAAGAAAGTTTCTTTTTAAACACCGGCACACTGTTTCATTGAATGACATTATTTGGCAGCGAATTCCAAACTCGACACACACGTTGACTGAAAAAACGATGATGTGCACTGCATTGGGGACGGCTATTTGCTCTCAAATTTAGTAAATTACCACGTAATTTAATAAATAGAAGTAAAAAGGTTGTGGAAGGTGGGTCAATAACTCCATGTTTTGAATGTAAAGCCAAATTGTAGAGCCAATATT
Source organism: Prostheceraeus crozeri (assembly GCA_907163375.1). Classification (NCBI taxonomy): domain Eukaryota; kingdom Metazoa; phylum Platyhelminthes; order Polycladida; family Euryleptidae; genus Prostheceraeus; species Prostheceraeus crozeri. The sequence goes on from CAJQUW010009686.1 coordinate 71,746, forward strand.
GAATGATGGCGGTTTCATTTTCATAACTTTTTACAATTAATTTTTATTAATATCCGTTAACTATCTTCAGGTTAAAAAAAGGAAATTTCATTGCACTGATTTCATCTATGATCAACTATAGCTAGGTAACATGTAATATTTCCATGTCTTCCAAGTTTTCAAAACATTTGAGAGAAGAATTTCAGGTTTCTCCAGGGCGTGAATACCCTGAACATCACTACTCAGATGAACTGGGGCGCTCCATCTGGTTGAAATGATAAAAATTATTCGCAAATTCAGTGAAAAATGATAATGAATCAAATGGACTTTTTATACAACACAAGAACCGGTTCCTGGTCAAAATGACATTTAAAAAAAAGATGGTCATGAAACAGATTTTGATCAGCTATCCCTCAAAATAAAATTCAAATAACAGAAACGTGTCCAGCAATATCCAAAACTACATTTTGTTCAAAATTCAAAAATGAAAGGAAATATGCGAAGTGCCGAGAAAGAAATCACGACCTTACTCATCTGACACATATTTATCGGATTTATAATGAAGTTCAGTTTCCATGTCCGCGACTATGAAGTGTGTCCACATACGGCATACGTTACATCGCTTGTGCCTGTAATAAACAGCCATACATCTTAGATGTAGTGAGCAACAAGTACATTCTGAATACACATTAAATTCGAGTTGTTCTTTCCGATGCCAGCAAAGCATCTTACAGAGCTTCTAGATAAAATCAAGATTGTAGTGTGCAGCAACGGCACGCTGTCAGTCCTGCCATGTGTGAGCGAAGCCTAGACGCATGAAATCAACGAACAACGACTTGGAAGTTGCCTTTGCAACCTATCTGACATAAGATGGCTTCACCACAAGAAGAGCTACAAAGTCTGCAAATGAACCAGCTACCCTCAGCTACCAAGCGTGGCAGATTACGAGGATAACCCAGTGAACGCTCTCGCTCACCAAATTTGTGATGGGGTTTTGAGTGCGAAATGGCTGCGACCAACAGAAGATTCCGCTAGACTGATGGAAAGCAAAGGAAGAGAAAGAAGAACTCATTGCACAGAAAGTCTTTGTGTTATGTTAATGTACAGGAAAATCACCTTTTCATCGTAATGCTATTTCACTGGATTCTCCACCTAGAAGCAGCACCACTAACTCAGAAACACGGACAAAACATGACTCACCTGATACGGAGTTAAGGGAGGTGGAGAACGTCTACAGGAGGTACCATTCGCATTGTTCGTCGCTGCAAACGCCTCGCATGGCTCTTCCTTTACAGGATTGGAAGAGGAATCCAGCAGATCTGCAGACGGCACATCAGGAACGACTGTAGCTCCTCCAGCAGATGATGTGGAAGAGCCACCGCCTCTACTGCTGCTTCTCCTTCGCATCTCTTCGTCTCCTTTTTCCTCAGCGTCGTCATCGTCCACATCAGGAGTTAAATCGTCGACCGGAGAGCGCATCTTATGCCTCTCTCGCGGGGACAAGTCGTCACCTTCTCTTTCTTCGTCTTCTTCCTCTTCCTCTTCTTCTTCTTCCTCTTCATCACACTCTTCTCTCACACCGCCAGATGCAGGATTAGCCACTCCGTCACCCGAATTAGCGCCCGGAGTGGATAGCGAAGGTCTGGAGACATTCGTCATCACTGCATTACCAAGACTGGGCGGCCAGAAGCGGGAAGTGTTCGGTCGATGGCCGGAACTCTTCTTCTTCTTGGCGGAAGAGGGTACGCTGGCTATTGCCGGAGAATCCGAGCCACCGGAGCCCGCGGACGGTGTTGAGGCGGAGGAGACAGGATTGGCGGCGTCTAGCATCGGCTGGAGTATTCGTCGACGAGCGTTGATAAACCAGTTATTGACCTGAAGTAACGTCAGGCCCGTGTTCCCTGCTATTTGCCGCTTCTCATCTTCAGTGGGATATGGATGCTACAAGATAAAAGATAACATGAATAAATTATCTGGTCGATACAAATTTTCATCAAGCATCATTCCTTATTATGAGATGATTATACATTATTTAACACAGTCATTAACACGACAGAAAGCAACTCAAGACAGCATCAATTTTTTAACAGAAGATGAAGCGAGGTTCTGCATTTTCCAACACGAAAATTCTCTTGCACAGGTTGAGGTTGCCCAACCGATTTTTATACTGGGTGGAATAAAAATTACAGATTGAAGACGGTGTGATTCGAAAAATGGTCAATAATTAGGGATCAAATTGAGGTTATAATAAACGGGATTATAGTGGGAGGGCACTTAGCTTTCTCACGACTATATAAGGCAGCAAATTTATCCCTTCTTATCGAAATGTAGTTAAGAGGTTCTTTGAAAGGAAATTGGATTTACCTGAAAACTCGCTATTAGCAATAATAGATAAATAATAATACAAGAATTATTATTACGAAATTCATTACGGAAATACAAAGTATGGCCAGCAACGCTCGCTTTTATAGAAAAAAAGCATAAAAATGATCGATTAATCAGTTATTCCCAATTATTGGGTTGCATCGAATCCTTCATCAATAAATGAACATGCATGATCGTATGTCAGAAATAATAGATTATCTACCAGGGTCAAGGTAGCTCTCTAACCCCACTACCACCAATCTGCCATGTAGGTATGTTTTGCGGAATGCTACTTGTTAATTACTACCTATCTATTTATGAAGTACCAGCGAAAGATCAGCTTTATCTCTCATTTCATGGCACATCTAAGTGCAACCAAGTATTATAAAGCAATGATTTTTTGTGTAAGAGAAAGCTTAAAACCCATTGAAATGTAATATACCGATGAGGGAACGACCTTTGACAGATTTGTCAACGAAGAAAAAACGCTTTTCCATAAACTGAATAGTTGTGTTACACCTTGCGAAACTGCATCGACATCGCACACCACATTGGAGGGCGAACAGGAGTCGAGTAATTAATCGACAAAGAACCAATGCGTGAAAATCTTGCCTTTTGTCAATCTCAAAGTGTCCAAAATACGTACTTGATTGACTATGACATTTTTGTACCACATGCTCATTTGTATCCATCGGTCCTATGCCTGTCAACAGTGTTTTATCCAGCCCTGTTTGGGGGAACTCCCCCCCCCCTAAATGTCAGAATACCCCCATGATGGAAGACATAACTAAAATCATGCAGGAAGTACATGTAGCTGTAAATTTTAAAGATCGCTTTTTAAATCGCTTGAGTGACGCTCTGCTGAATGTCTTGACTGACTGCAGACCGCGGCTTCACTCGTGAGCGGGAGTTGTCTATCCATAGACAAAGCAAGATTTATAATCCTTCCCTTTCCCGCTCCAGCGAGATGTAATCACTCCTTCTTCTTGTGTTTTTGAAAAAATGAGCTTTTATAGTACAATGGTTATTTTTCAACATTATGTAAAAGTACTAAGGAATTCATTGAAGTGTACATACGTACTTGTGAATGTAATTATTGATGTAATGTAATGATAATGATGATTAATTGATGTCAATTACAGTGGCGATCAAATAAATAACTTTCAGACGATAAAATAATCATTAATCTGTAACAAGTGATAAGTCAAAAGTTGCAATTTAAAGACATTTCTTTCGTCTCGAAATTATAGGCCTAAAATAGGCATATTTATACAGGCATGTTTTTGAAGTATTCATGAACAGATCAGATCAGTGACACGTCATATGTAGAGGTCCATTTATATTGTACGTAAGGAATTACAACTTCTCATTGCCTGATGAGACACAAACTTTCAGAACCCTCTTAGGGAAATTTCCCACCCCCCTGAACCACTAGGAGTGGATAAAACACTGCCTGTCAAGTTCGAAAACATTAAAAGTATTTGGATGTATTACAATCATTCCACTAAAGGGCATGATAATGAAAATAGGATACATTTTCAACAATTAAAGGAATGCCTACTGTTAAGTAATGAATTGATTGAGTATATGACGTTGAAGGATAAAGATGGTTAGGAAGGCATCAATCAAATTATGAGACAGGTGAAATTCTGATGGAGTTCTGTGCAAAACAAACATAATCGGTGCTTACTCATCTCCCTCGCCCTCCATGACACCTGAACTGCCCTCAAGAAATAACTTATGAGACGGTCATCTGCTAGTAGAAAAATTGAAAGCAGAGAATGTGTCCTTGATATTCATCTCCTACTGACCTCGCCGACTTGCAAGAGATTCAACCATCCCACAGGAAGAAATGTTTGAGCAAGAGCGGAAAGGTCGGCGACCTACATGTCTATACATGGATATGTGACGTCACCAGAAGGAATTCACTAACTTATGGAAGAAGCAAAGGACACACTTTCTCCCATTCAACAACAGCTGCTGCTCTCTGAACAACTATTTCTTTCCACTTGTGTGTCGGGCGGGTAGAGAACGCCGTGGCGGCTCAGGATAAAGGCTCGAGTCGGGCGTAGCAGGGGTGGCGGCATTCGCCCGGCAAAGAGGCAGGATCGGCGCTCGAACCTGCTTTGAAGACGCCGACCCGATTGGGACTGAACAAAGGCGCCGCGAGCCTTCTATACTGCACAACACAGGCGCAGCAATGTGGAGGAGATGGAGGATTCCAAGGCCGAGGGCAATGGAGGAATCTGCGAGAAGGTCGGAAAATGCAAATCTTTCATTCTGATCCGAAAGCTGACCGTTAGACGAGATGAGATGAAAAGAGACATGTACAAAGTGGATAGGTGGCACAGAGGATGGAAGCGGGGGGAGGGTACAGTAGGGAGAGGATGGAAGCAAGGAGGGACAGTAGGGAGAGGATGGAGGCAAGCAGGGACAGGAGAGGATGGAGGCAGGGCTTTAATATATATTACATCGGGAATTGTAGCGAATTCAGGCGCTACCTTGAATTGTCTGAAATTGCAATGAAAGACCATTGTAGAACGCACGGATCTAGGATTGTGAGTAGGAACAGACCGCTGAGTGAATGGCATGGATGAAGAAAACAAAATTCACCCCCTCCCCTAACGAAAGCATGCTGCATTGTGCTGACACAGTCACACTTGAGTGTGATTCTTTAGTCCGATTTCGGCGAATCTAACGCAGAACCAAACCATGACAAGTTCCCTTAGTTAGAGTAGCATATGTGTAAGAAGTTCCTTTAAGTAATTGAGCGACTAACTTTGTTGTGATGCAGGTAAGAAGAACTTTGCATTAGAGAAGGAAGTTGAATTATCATAGAACAGAGGGAGTACTACATTGTTTATGCGGATCACATGTCACGGAGTGTAAGTGACACCTGGTCAGAGTCCGTGATAGCCCGAACGTCACTTGCCACTCAAATTAACTGTGAGGATTGTAAACAGCCGATATCAACCGCTAGGAGCTAAGCGGTCATCGAGGCGTGACGCTGAGTCAACCTTCTTGCCTGTCTGTCATCCTATCGCCGACTTTTCTCCTTTGTTGGCGAGCAGCGACACGTGTACAAGGCGAAACTGACATGTGTCAGACACATCGAGAGTAGTGGTCAATGCATCAATGAACAAAGATCCGAATTCTAGCGACAACGAAACATTGGAGAAACAACATACACGAAGAGACGAATTCTTCAACATCATGGAAGCTGACTTGTATCTCATGATTAACTTGACAAACAAAACATGCGAGGGATTGACACAGGAGGTCTGAAATAAAAGAATCAAAAATATACTGAAGGCCGATTCAGAATCAAGTGTTGCAAAACCCGCGATCGCTAACACAGCTATCCGTTACAAAATCCTTTACGTTCTCTTTTGCTGCAGGATGATATTACGTTTATTATCTTCACAATGATATCAGTCAATGATTTCGTAAAGTTGTTTATGTATTTAGCAAGCTGCTACGAATTGCAATGTGTCATTGTGCTCATCAAAATAAAGGACAGGAATAATTTTTTTAAATCCATTTTGTAATTATACCATTATTATTCACAACAACCTGAAGAAATTTGTCAGAAGGTATTTGTAAGAAACACTTTGTCCATTACGCTTGAAGAGTTCATTCATCATTGAAGCATCAGTAAGCAATGTAAATGAAATTTTACTTAGAACGCAAAAAAGACTTGCCGCCTGAGTACACGAAATTTCGGTTGATTTAACTATTTAATTCGACCAGTTTCCATTGGAATTATTGAGCTCCCACCAGGCTAGCCGTGGGACCGGGATTTCGCATGAGATGGGAATAGCAATTTCCGTTAAGGGCATTCGCATAGAAATGCGAGAAACGCCAATAGACCTCATTATTTTTTCTTGCATCTGTTGCACGATTTCATTCTTATGCAAGATACGATGATAATATCAGTATTCATTTCTAAAGAAAATTATGAGCGGCATGATTTCACGTACTTAGGCACTATTTTCATCCTTACTAGCGTGTTGCTGCAACAGAGGCTTCAAAATTTCAAAGTAAATTGAGTAATAGATTTAAGATAATGCATACTTAATGCTTGTAAGTAATATAATTATATTTGTTTAGTAGTGTTTAATTTCTTATCCTGATTAGGAATCAGATTGTGTGATGTAATGTGCATGTAAGATTAAATGAAACATGCCGTTGAAATTTCTGTACTTGATCCTCGCACATATGCATACAATTTATATTCAAACACGGATAAATGTACTTAGACCTACTGTATTGACCAGCTTCCATGAAGGTTGACTGGGTACTGGCACCGTATGAGCAATATGCTGGGATACACACTAGAATTACACGTGTACCAATGCACCCGTGTAGACTAAATACTGCTGACGATCCATTTGATAGCGATACAGTTGCTAAAAGCAGGCATCCATTCGCATCGGTTAGCAGGAATATTTCATGCAAGGACGCATGTGCAGCAGGCCTATCATGCTCATATTAGACTGACTTTGCGTATGCATCGATAGTGTTTTCAACTATTTTAGGCCTGACTAAGTGAGAACAGGCATCCATAAAAGGGCACGTTATGAACTCCAATAACGAAGGTAGCTTTGCTTTCTGAAATTAAAGTTAACTGCATCTAATCTGATATCATGGATTATAGACCAACTGCTAATTGTAGAGCCCTTTGATTTATTCATCTAATAACATACATGCCACCTAAAAGTTGCAAGCTTCAAGGAGGTATCAAGACTAGAAGGTCTATCATGCATGTACACGGTATACTTCCAGTGGTGTGGAATGTCCCTAACCTAGATGATGAGGACTCCAGTCGGCTAAGTTTGTCAAGGAGATATTTGGCTTATGGGAATTATTGCGAGAAATAATCGTGAATTTTGAAAAATCCTATAGGAATGGGATTTCCCATTGGAATCCTGTGGGAATGGGACGAAGAAATCTCGTACCACTGCAAGCATGGCTCTCACTCTTCCTCAGGAATTTATGCAGGAAGATAGATCTTAGACAGTAAAAAATCGGTTTTCTGGCCTATTACAAAAACCGGCTTGGGAAAAATTTAAGTAAGCAATGGAATCATAGAAATGGATGGGCTTTACATGAATATTTTAGAGATCTTCACATACAGCTAGGGAATCGGATATCGCTAGAACACATGCTGCATGTCGGTCATCAGGCTTGCTGACGGTGCTGACACATACAGACTTCTCAGGAGCATTGCGGCACTTTTAGTCCAGATGCCCCTCCTGCCGACTTCCAATGACACTTTCAGGGATCGACCTCCGGACCAAAGGATCGCTAGGCCAAGCACTTAACCACAGTGCCACGGAGACATCAGCTGGCTGATCAATTTCAGTTCTTCCTTGTTTCTCTCTATTTCATTGCCGCTTAACTTCTTCAACACTGTCACCCTCAAGGGAACCACTTTATCATCCTTACAATTTCTGATGTCAAATCGTTGGTCGCTGCTCGGTGTAAGGTTGATGAAACTATACCAACCACACCAAGCTGGGTGTACTTTTAAATGCTTGAGTGATGACAATATAAATAAGAGAGAAAGGAACACGAAAAGAAACCTTTCATACTTAAAGTACTACACTGGCAAGAATATAAAGCAGCAAAATATGAAGCAAACAGGAATTTTTTAACACTTTTATGACCTTCAGAAAAATGAACGATAAAAAATGGGCAACATATTTGATCTGAAACAATGAAGTACATTTGCATAATAAGATTGTTGTTGTTTTACCCGGCTCCGTCCAGCGAAAAGGAGGCTGCGCATCAGGACAATGCGAAGGCATAACAAGGTTCGTTACTGTAGTGGAGATCGATTAGATAAAACTGTGACCAGAAGCTTGTGTGATTACAAAAATCAAAGGAAAAAAATCATTGCAAAAAATCAGGGATAAGGTCTAATGAGCTCCGACAGCAAATGGGGCTAGAGAACATCTTGGATTCCATCAGAAGATAAAAGTTGCATTGGTTTGGTCACGTGCGGAGAAAGAGAGAGCCAGAATGGGCCAAGAAAGTCATGGAGATCAAAGTTGCTGGCAAGCGTGGTGTAGGGCGTCAAAGAACGACATAACGACATGTCTGAGTCGGACTATTGCTCCACATAGTCGCTAGAAGACTATCGCATCCTGTTGCCCTTATCACTTTTGTGTCATTATAATCAGCGATTTTAAGGATGAGTACTTTAATCATCAATTTTTTACGGACTGATTGATAATGTTTACAAATGACTGATGATGAGAAAGTAGAAAAGAATTTTGAGCAGACTAAAATTAATCAAAATAATATCGTGAGAAAGCTGATATTAAGGCAGACAGGCATCACACCAAGTTCGTCTACTGATGAGTGCGATATGATCACCCTAACTTTTGGGCTGATAATTTGAAACCCATATGTCTCGGAACCTTCTATTATCCTGTATTGTTGAAGAGACCGCAACAGGGATGCGACAACGGCGGCCTACTGACGTCAATCTTCTTTACCACCCTCATTCAATCAAGGGCGGAAATGTTCAAGAGTCGGTTGAGGAGCTGTGTTAGCAAACAGAGAGACTTGGAGTGGAAGCATCCCCTTTGTTCATTATAAGAGATGACCGCTCCCATTCATTCTCTTATCGGTAGCTGACAGGTGTCACTCATTTTTCTCTTCCTGGAAGACTTGCCCATTGTCCGAGGATATCCAAATGATACGAAAATTTTCTTCTTTAAGTGTAGTTGAGGTGATAATTTCAAAGTAAACGCTTTCACTTATTGAAGATGTTTGAAAAACCTCTGACAACAGATTAAGGCCTACAGGGTCAATGCAGACATCTGGGAGCCCTTTAATAAGGCCTGTCCATATTTCAGCATCAATATCCTGCAACACTACAGGCAAGTGTCAGACTGTTGCATTTTTCAAAGTGTCTGATTTGATACACGAATGAACCAGACCAGATGCAGACCCGAATAATCAAATGGATAGACCGCGTAGGCGACTCATCGATGTCCATGTCGGGTACTCTATATGGTAAGCATGTCCAAACAGTACCTCTGCTCTTACCCAATTCTTCTTCCACATTGCCTGCCGAACTCAGGCCTTAGACTTTAACAGTCAGACGCTCCCATTCTTTTCAGCTCGTGTATGCCGTTTCTTTAATTTGAAAATTTGATTATGTACAACATATTGTATAACTTTATTTACTTCTGCGTACTTTTACATGTCAGCAATTTACTCTGTTACTTGTGATTCTCATTTATTGAGATAAACACATTATCACTGCTATTATTATTAATACCAGGATCAGTGCCAACTGCTGCCAAAACCTTGTGCTCCTGTTCACTAGATAGCCTACTGTAAAACTTATGATAAAGGAGGTGAAAAAACAGGGGGAACTTGTAACTGTGATTGAAAATGCGATAAAGTGGACAGTGCCTGGTAAATGATCAGACCGCCCATGCACGGACCCAGGCATCCGATCGATCTCTGGTCACAATAACGGTAGTCAGGTATTTGAGAACTATCAAAATTGGTGTTACTAAAAACGCAAGCCGTGATAGTTCACTCTGCTAAGTTTACAACTTTCTACACACATCGTGTCCCCAGGACGTTCAAACGAATTAGATATAACCGTTCGTTTCAATGAAATGATCACTGGTTGGCATCGCTCGGCATCGTTTCAGAGGAAAAACAAAACTATATCTTTGACCGAATATGCATTCAAATAAACACATGCTAAATAAACAGAGCGACAATATTCAGTACAGGAAATGCAAAGACCTGTCATAATTAAACATCAATATATTTCACGCACAGACATGTCTACATAACTGGCATCTTCAATTCATTGATATTAATGGTCAATTGAATAGCCACCTGATGTCACTCATTATTAATATCAACGGCGATAAATTTCGAAATAATTCACGTTTTTAACTATAAAACAGTCGTTCATACATATACGATGCAAAATCTGCTGATTTCAGGTCAATAGGCTACTTGTGCAGCCAGTGTAGGAAGCGTAGGTTGCATTCTATTGTAATTTCACTGCAAAAATATTTTTCGAAAAATCCTTTTTGATATCAATCAAGCTGCTAAATCATTATCACAATGTTGGAACATGGAACTTTCCTCAAAGCTCGGTTAGAAGCAGTGACTATTGTGATGGAAGGTCATCTATGGCCTCCTCCATCTTCACCCAAGGGGAATCAAGGAAAGCGCTGCAGCGCCCTCCTGTCTGTCATTCACCCACTTCTCACAGCTCTGGACAATAGGAGCGCAATCTCACAGATTATGAGCCGCAATCAGTAAATTGAGAAGACAAACTGACGGACAAGCGGCCAAGTTCAAGAAATCTCTGCTGCTGAGAATAGGAAAACAGTTGCTGAGGAGAGAAGCGTGGATTGATGGGAGAATGCTAACACGGATCATGCAGAACAAGAGGAAGAATTCAATCAACTCGCTACCATCTGACTTCAAATAGATTAAATAGAGGAAGGAATTTGTTGTTTCGTGTTTTAAACATACCAACAGATTGTTCAAGCAAAAGGCCAACTTAAAAAATCCAATAACATAGCCTTAGGTTAGCAAATTCTATCCGCACAAACTGTTATATGTACATGTATCATTCAACAAAATTACAAATCAACTCTCACAATGTTTATCAGGTTTAATGTTAGTGGAGAAATTAAGCCAGTTATGTGATCCTCACCCTTGTTCTCTGTGCCAGCGCATAAGATTGGACACGGGCAGAGTTGGAACAAATCCAGGCAGGGATACATGAGAAGTAAACCGCTTTAGAGGATTTTTTCTCATCTTCACATTCCTGCCGTGGTCGCATATTGGTCATCAGTTTCGATAAAACTATCAGACGGGTTATTAACCTTCTATCTTGGACTGATCCAGTCCAAGCGACAGGAGTGGATATCAGAAAAATCCGAAATATCTCACTTAAAAGGTCACTGACCATGATCCACATGACATGATCAGGTAGTGTTTTCTGAGCAAGAAGATTATCCCCTAAAAAGGATTTGTGGCTGATTGTGGTCAAATAAGAACAAAGTGAAACATCGGTCATTCCTGTACAATACAATGAAGTAATTTAATTTCAGACACATTTGATATCTAACTTCATTATTTGTCAAGATATTTAATCACGAAAACGAAAAAAGTGAAATTCAGATCAACAGAAGTCGGTTGAACTGACAAATGCAGATGTAGATAAGAATTTGTCATCGTCTTCATACCTGATCATTTTTTATCCTCTTATTTTCTTATTTCACCTCCCAATTACGGCACGTAGCAGCCTCCTCAGGCAGACTTGGTGTTCTACATGAAGAAGACAAGTTCGTCTTTGCCAAGGATTCAACAAAAAATGCGGTCGTGCCAAGTCTTATAATTTCTCCGCAGCTGCTGCTCTTTCACCAACAGATAATTAGTAGCGGGATGTGACTTCTTGTGCTCATAGCCTCAGTAAACGACCGCATAGGTATGCAATGTCTAAACAATTTTCTAAGTAAATGAAAGAGGCGGAGGACTGTGGAGGCAGAAGAAAAGCAAGGTTTATGTGAGGGAAGGGGAAAGGGAGATAGATGAAGGATAAAGGAATGAGTGAAGGAGGGAGGGAGATTGAGTGTGTGAGTGAAGGAAGGAGGAGGATTGGAAGAATGTTTGTGCAAGTATATGCAAGAGAGAGAGGGAAGAGAGATAGTGTGTGTGTGTGTGAATGAGAGAAAGACGAGAAATTGAAAGAGGAGAGGAGGACAACAGGTACTAGATGATTATAATACTACTTCGTCGCGTAATCAAAAGATAGCTCGATAATGGGAGAAGGATGTCAGGAATAGAAGGAACAGAATAATGGCTATAAGAAGCAGTGGCAGAAAGAGCTGGAGCAGGCAGCTATACACGCTGTCAGTCATTGCACTGTGACTGACGTACTGCCCCTCACACACATTGGCCCGGCCGCTGCATTGTAATGCTGAGAGGCGACCGGCCGGACAACAATGGTAGCAGTGCGTCGAGCCACTGATTGACAGCAAACTGAGTGGCGAGTCGGCGAACGGAACCCCCCGCATTGCCGCGTGTTGCCGACCAGCGTCGCCAATACAGCGCCAACTACGAGACTCTTCCTGCCGTTTGTTCACGCCCTCGTCAACTGCGATGGGAACCGAGTTGTAGACCGACATGGCTTCTCCCTGCTGCTTTCCGGATTATGAAGCACTGCGGCTCCCTCAGAAGACAGAATTACACAGCGCCTGAAACGAACGAAAAGTCGCTCGCTTCTTACTTGCATTTTAAATTAATTTAATCCGCTCTCGCTGAGCAAGCCGACCCATCCGAACTCTCTGAAACCTTGCAAGCAAGTGAATTTCGGACTAACAAGCCCGCTTGAAGATTTGCTAATAGATGCAGTCACTAAAAGTTGATGTCATTTCTCATCCGAAGGCGGTGCTTGCGTAGCACATAGAGAAAACGGCTATCTATACATTCTATGTTATGTGCTTGCTTAGCACGTGATCTTTGCAGTTTGATCGCAATTCAAATTCTCATATCCACAAAAATGCTCTTCATTTAGACAGTCCATGTCGTCCTACGTGACAGAAACCGTCTTGCTTTCATTTCTCAGGCATTTCAGAACCGTGTTCTAGTTAATGACCTGTTGTATCACGCTGTTAGACCGCGTGGGCGCTAACACCGTTTATCTTATGAGTTTAGTGACTAGAAACCTTGCGAAGTGGTCAACCTAACAGCAGGGGGATAGAGACTATCCATTGACAATCGAACAGCTCCGCAGGTAATGGGTTGGAAGCAAGAGAAGGGTTACCGGAAGATTCATCCTGAATATCAGCGATTACCGCGATTCTGAGATGTCAGATACCAAGGACGAATAGATGGGCATTGCATATCACTTAAAAATTCCTAAAGAATGTTTATTAACTACTTTACCTAGGTCATTTTTCTACTCGTCCTACTATGTATATTCCCGATCCATTCGCATTTTTCTAAAGCATCTTCTTCGTAATCTCAATGCTCAATGGCTGATGACATGAATTAACGATGGATAAGTTCAGATCTAGTCACAAATAGAAGGAAGACATGAAGCGACTAGCCACGAGCGACGTTGTGTGGTGTTCCTTTACAATCGGAAGGGTTTTGAAAAGGAATCACAACCCCAATATTCATTCAGAAGCTGACGAAGCTGTGATTGCTATATTTTTGTTTTTATTGATTTCAAAATAGTACTTTTCTAATTTCAACAAATATTCTCAAGTGGCGGTCATGCTGATGACATAACTTTAGTCCGCAAATTCGATTATGACAAAGCAAACCAGACTATGAATTGCTTATCAGTGCAGTGCCTCAGCTATTCTCAACTAAAAATTGAAATTAACCCGAAAAGATCTTGAATTGACCGGAATTGAATTAAATCGAAATGCCATTTGAACACCTTGTGTGCAACAATTTCTTTACGCGCGCTTTGCTCCTTTTAGATTGGTCAAGTAAAGATGATCAGCTCCTGATGATTGCTGACTTGCCAAGCCACCTCAAAGCAGCCCACCACAATGCGGAGTATTATCACCTGTTTTTTCTGTCTCATTCCGTCAGTAGCAGACATATTACCACACTATCACTCACTGATCGGCTACAGTCACATTGCCAACACACTCTCACGAGACACGCCCCTGGCCAAGTCTCTAACCGCCCAATTTCCCACCCTGGCCTCTCTAAGCCCTCCTCTTCACACCTTGCCTCATCCGGCTTCAGTCAGAGACCGCCCTAATCCACATCCAAAAAAAGTTTAGCCCCTCCTCCACTAATACCCCGCCAATCGTTTCTGCCTTTCCGGCACACGATAATCTGCCACCAGGAAAAGCCGAGGGTGAGGAATTTCATAGCTACCGCCTTCAATCGACAGTCACTTGTGTTCAGACCAAATCTTTGGCCCCGCTAAGCCTTTTAACGTCAATTGGTGTCGAAGGCCGCTAACCATTAAGGCGTTTGTCGGCTGTAGTGTGGAGAGTGTTGATAATGAGGTAGCGCGCATGGATGTAGCTATGCCTGACTTCCAGTCAGCGGCTGAGTGACAGCCATGCGATGTGTTGATAACGCGATGTGACGTCATACTTGGTGACTGACGTGGGCATCCGCCAGATCAGAGTAGTCGGTCAATGGTGCTGCCAGAGCGACTACTCATCCTCAGACCTTCCCTAGTCCCTACAGCAGAAATTATACGTTGAAGCAAAAAGCAGAACGTCAGCTCAGTTTCGGACAGTTCTCTCAATGAATTATTCACCTCGAAATAATTCAATTTGATTTTTAGTTGCCATCGGTCGGGATTCATTCAATTTGCAACAAAAACAATCTTCTGCGACCGTTTAGTAATTTATTCCCAATATTCTAAGCCGAAATATTGGGAATAAATTACTAATCGAAATAATTCAGTTTAAATACAGCATTCATACCTGAGTCTTCATCTAAAAAGACAACTTTCAACGTATCGCAACAGAATTACTAACTGCTTCCAATCTAGGTAACCTTATTTTACTTACTTTAAAGTACCTACTTTACTTTTCCGTTTTTCGTCGCTGCTTCCCGATTCCACTAGGGTTGGACGTTGCCGTGATGAATTTCTTCCATGCATTTCCAGCCACAGCAGTGTCCTCCTTGACCTTCAGGTATTCTAGATCTTCTTCGACAAAGGCATACCACGTTTTCTTCGGACTTCCTGGTGGACGGCGAACGTTAACCGATTAGATGATATGCCTCATCGATGATGTTTTCGATTGCTCTCTTTACATGTCCGAACCTCTGCAAGCGTTTCTGGCGTAGACGAGCAGGTAGTTCGAGTAGGTCACATAGTGTTGCCACTTCTTACTTGGTACTTTATCCTTCAACTTTGCATGTGCCATGTATCCCAGTATTCGCTTATCAGCGCCTCTTTGTTGCTCGCCAATTTTTGAGTGAGGACACAAATGTTTCCGAACCACAAATTAGGACCGATCTTTTACACAGATCGTACACGTGTGTCTTGTACCTCAACAGAATGCCTTTGTTTGTCAACAGCTTGGCTAGTTCTCTCCACTTCTTCAACGCGGCTGCAATGCGAACTTCCGCGGCTGCCCTTTCCGTTCCGGCTTCTCTGTCTAGGACATCTCCAAGGTAGCAAAACTCTTAGACTTCAAAAATCATATAACCCGCGGATTCTGTAAATACTGAACATGATTTTAGAACACACAGAGACATTGTTTCAAGAGATGAGAAACACATTCCATTTATCTGAGCCTTTAATTTTGAACTCGAGATCTGGTAGCCAGATTTGAATTATTTCATTGATTACAGAATTTTGTAGTTCGGATGACGTCATCTGATTTGCTGATTCTTACAATATTACATATTACATTAATGAGCAAGAAAAGTAAGCCGTTCCCGTTATTATTTAGGCCCTGCATCAAATTTTACTATCATCTCTTAGGATTTTCTTCCTTTAGGTTCAAGGTAAATCTTCACTAGATCTACGGATTATCAGCTAACAATCTATAAGAAATAGAGTGTGCTCTTTCACCAGTTCGTACAATTTCTAGTTTTCAGACAGTAAACTTAAGCGACCAGCAGGATCGCAACTTTTCCTACAGTTCCTCCATTTTTGCATTTCGTCTGCTTTCTTTGTGCTCCCAATTTCATTTCAAAAGACGATGAATGAGTGACATGTCTTTTCTATTCGGGAATTGAACATTTTGCGGGAAATAATGTCACTTCATATTGCGCGGCACATCCTTTGCTGCTACCGCATCCTTTCCACCTGTCATTCAATCTACATTCCCAGTTCTCCTCTCCTGAACCATTGCAGTGCGCTCCACTCAATCGTTTCTAATGTCTTTTTCTTTTGTCTCCTCCTGTTCCAATATAATTTCTTGGAAAACTTATCTTTTTATACTTATCGTTCTCATCTATTTAAATCACTTTCGTGACTTGTAAGCAAATTGTATTTTTCAACTGCTTCACATAAATAAATCTAAGTTAACCATCACTATATTGCATTTCTCATCCATATATCCTGATCCCCATTTCTTAGCCATATATCCTGATACAGCGCTTCTCAATCATGCATCTTGATCCAACACTTCTCATCCATACATCCTGATCCGACACTTCTCATCCATACATCCTAATCCGACACTTCTCATCCACACATCCTGATCCAGCTTCTTATGCATGCATCCTGATCCGACACTTCTCAACCATGCATCTTGATCCAACACTTCTCATCCACACATCCTGATCGAACACTTCTTATCCATACATCCGGTCTCTAAACTTTTTGTCCAAACATCCTGACACTACACTTTCGATTTCTCTGTTTCAACTTTTTGTCATAATTCCCAAATGTTCCTTCATCTCTGGGTCCATACCACTGGCTTGTTTCAATAAAAAACGACTTGTTTCTCTCTGGCTCAGATCCAGTTCGTAGCTGCGTGCTTTCGAAGACAGTGATGTCATTAGAAGTAGCAGCCGAACTATGGTGGCGGTCGCATCGTTTGTCTTCTTGCCCCCAACCCTCCTGTTCCTTCCTCCTTGTCGGCGCTTCTGCAGCAGCATTAGGAGAAGCAGCAGACAGTGTGACGACAACTCTGTGAGCGGCAAAGCCCAGGAAGATAAAAGGCGAAAGTTGTTCGCTTCTCCAACGCG
The DNA here is from genome assembly GCA_907163375.1 of Prostheceraeus crozeri. Taxonomy (NCBI): domain Eukaryota; kingdom Metazoa; phylum Platyhelminthes; order Polycladida; family Euryleptidae; genus Prostheceraeus; species Prostheceraeus crozeri. The sequence goes on from CAJQUW010009686.1 coordinate 88,774, forward strand.
TTCGCTTTTCCCTCTTTGTATTCTTTCTGCCTGCCGCACCTTCAAAGGGGAAACGCCGGTGCTTCAATCGAACCGACACCGCTCCCTGTTCGCTTCGTGTTAGATGTGAGTTTGAGAAGGATTCGCCTGATAAGGTGATGTACGAAGGTGGCAAGTGAGGAGATATGAATGTATGCGAGAGAGAGAGAGAGAGAGAGAGAGAGAGAGAGAGAGAGAGAGAGAGAGAATGGGAGGGAGAGAGAGAGAGAGATGGGAGGGAGAGAGAGAAAGAGAGAGATGGGAGAGAGAGAGAGAGATGGGAGGGAGAGATAGAGAGAGATGGGAGGGAGAGATAGAGAGAGATGGGAGGGAGAGATAGAGAGAGATGGGAGGGAGAGAGAGAGAGAGAGAGAGAGAGAGAGAGAGAGAGAGAGAGAGAGATGGGAGGGAGAGGGAGAGAGAGAGATGGGAGAGAGAGGGAGAGAGAGATACTCATTGACAAAATTTTTGAAACATTTACTTCTTTAACTTCATTTTTGACTGGTATATATACATGTATGTATGATACCTTGATAATTTAGTCACAATCTCCACCAAGTCGCTAGCACAGAAAAACAACGCATGTAGTAGATTCAACTTTAATAGCGCGTGTGCCTCCCTCTAGCTCCAACATATTCAGTAATCCGAGATGGCATGGATTCACAAAGTTTCTGAATGAAGGATGTTTCAAGGAGAAGCCACTGCTCTGTCAGTCTTTCAGAGAGAATCTTCAGGGACACTGGTGGAAGTGAATAGCGGTCTCTCACTCGCGCCCAAGCTCGTCCCAGACTTGTCCAATGGGTGACAAGTCAGGTGAGTGTGCAGGCCAGTCAAGGGTTTGAATGTTCAATCTCCTAACAGTGCCAATGACAGCCGAGGAGCGATGTGGTCTTGCGTTGTCGTCTTGGAAGACGAGATCCTCCACCCTGACCACTGGGGCAACAACAGGAAGCACAATTTCATTGAGATACCTCTCTCCAGTCAACGTGCCTTTGATGATGACTGCTGTCGTTCGTCCGCCATGCCAAATGCCACCCCACAGCATAACACTTCCACCACCATATCTGTCGTGTTCTTTAATACAGCATGGGGCAAAGCGTTCACCTGGACGCACTCTGATCACAAATCGTGCACTCTGACACGACCGTCATTGAAATCCAGAGTGAATCTCGATTCATCGGTCCACAAGACTTTCTGCCAGTGATGGTCATTCCATGAGCGATGGGCATCACACCAGGCAACTCGTCTTCTGCGGTGCTCAAAACTCAATGGAATTAGGACAGCTGGTCGTCGCGATTGAATTCCAGCTTCTCGCCATCTTCGGTAAGCCGTTCGAGCGCTACAGTCTATATTTGAGGCACTCTTCCAGTGTACGACTAGCTTTGGGACTGACAAATCTATTCCTCTTTGCAGCTAAAACTAGACGTACGTCTGTCCTTCCTGCAGACTTTCTTGGTCGACCAGATCGACTTCTTTTTAGCATCTCCTTCTGCTTTCCATCGACACCACCACCTCCAAACAACGACTCTCGATAGTTGCAGCTCTTCGGCAACACTCGCACAACTTCTACCACAACGAATCATTCCAATAGCCATACCTCTGGTAAACTGATCGTGTGCCATTTTATTTTACAAAAGTTCAGTTCACGTTCACGTTCATGTTCAATTTGTAAAAGCAATTGTGACAGTTGTATCGATATCAAAATTTGAAATTTGACCACCATAGATCTTTCTCCATTCTCTTATGTGTTGAATGGTAATACATAGAAAGCGAGATATTGCATCATACTTGAGAAAAAATGAAACAAACTTCAATTCAAGCCAATGATAGTTTGTTTCATTAATTATGTCAATGAGTATATGAGAGGGAGAGAGAGGGGAGAGAGAGAGAGAGATGAGAGAGAGGAGAGATGAGAGAGAGGAGAGAGAGAGAGAGGGGAGAGAGAGAGAGATGAGAGAGAGGAGAGAGATGAGAGAGAGGAGAGAGAAAGATGATAGTGAGAACAGAAACAAAAGCGAGAGATTGAAGATTCAACTTCAGATGAAATCATGAAATTATTATAAGAAATAGTAATAACGGACCAAGATTATGCTTCTGATTCTTTCACAATTTCATTTCATGATGATTTGATGCAAGATGAACTGAAACTATGTTCAGATATCAGACAAGTCAGCTAAATTCAAATAAATATGAACTAGATAAAAAAGGCACTGAAATTGATATATAATCATCATCATAGGGGATTGTATATTTTTAAAAAATCTCTGAAAAGAAATCAGTTCTGAGTTGATCAGCAACACCGGGTCCTCAGCATCACCAACTCATGCATGTTGCTTGAAAGGCAACATAAAACATTCTCAGCATGTAAATTCACAAGCAGAAACTTAAGGTGTAACACAGGCGACAGACTATAAAACTACCCATCCATGTAAAATGCTTCACAATAATGGTGTCTAGAAGCACTTTAGGCAAGCGCTTATAACGTTCCTGAGATATTGAAGGTTAGCTCATAGTCTGTACAGACTTGCGATACCAAAACATCATGCATTGCTTGTCTAGAACCAAAATCACACCATTCACCCCTCATCTGTCTACTATTAGAGATCTAATTTCTCAGTCTGTAACATTCTTTATCATCGAATAGATGACTTCAAAAATTCCTTGTATCAGCTAGGAAAGCTCTAGATTCGTTTGGCGTCTAATGATGATCTATGATCGGTGATGATATCATTTTATTCCTAAAATGATAAAATGATATAAAATGATGTCATTTTACGAATTATATTTCTTTAAAATGAAAATATACAATTTTTTAGTGAAATCTACGTACATTTACATTGCTACCATGTTACTTTTACTGCTCTTAGCAATGAAATTGAAGCACTGCAGCATCGATATATCCCAAATAATGGAAGACCGAAGAAAGCAGTTTAGTCATACAAAGCTTCTTGTATATCAAAAGTTAGGCAGGGCCTATGGTCTCTACATTCGTTATCGCAAGTTTTGACTTAAGCTTTATACACTCGAATTACAAATATGCCTACAATATGCAGGTGGTTAGGTCAACAGTACCTGAAAGTACGAAAAAAGGCTAAAACATTTAGATTACAGTCAAGACTTCAAAAACATCAAGACAGTGTTATTAATGAATTTGACAGTTTGTGTGATAGACAATAGCCTGTTGCTCTTCGCTACATGAATCAACCAGTGCGGAATTAGGACAGGGGTAGAACAAACGAAACAGTGTTCGTACTGGCCGATTTCGCATTTTTCGCGCCCCCAACTAATTGCTCTAAGATACATGTATGCACGAGCGTAAGGTCAATACATACATTTTTCAAACATTTATGGAATTCATATAGGCATATTTACGGGTCAATTTCATAGGTCTATGACGATTTACAGCATTTATTAGATACCTTTGATGGAGTAGATGAAAACATAATTGATTAATGGATGGCCCTGCATGGAGCAGACAACCATATGATATTAATGAGATCATATACGAACATATAAGTACGTTATAATGTATTCATTCTAATTCGGTACTATAATATTTCCGCAACGTTGAATCAAATGAGCCTAAGGAACCCCGAAAATGCCTTTTCCAGTTCCAATTGGCTAGGATTTGGTTGTGGGGCCTTAGAAAAATGCCCGAAATCACTACAACCAAATCTGGGCCAAATGGAATCGAACCAAAGACTAAAATCGGGGTGTTAGGGCCTGTCATACCTGACATTTTCTCGGTGTAGTCAACGTCTTCGTTAAAATAACGTCGCTACACTTTCCATCTGGTACTGAAATGTAACATAATAAGTTTCATTAATACACCGTAAGAGTTTATGCCCTATTTTCCTTGTGATCTAAATGAAGAAAAGATCAGAAATGAAAGTACACATGTAAGTAGTTTCATTCAATCAGGTACATGATGATCGAGCTGTGTTGAATCAAAATGCTGTCTAAAAGCGCTAGGCACTGATAAAGAAAATATCACTTCAATTTCTTGGGAGAAATAACTTTCAGTTCTTCATGTGCTTTTCGCTTCAAAGTACTAGTCATGAGCTTCTCAGCTACTGCTCGTTTCTTTTCTTCCATCTTCTCCTTCTCATCAAGCAGAGCTTTAAGGTGGTCCTCCTCTTCCTTTAATGACCGTAATGCCTCCTCCTGCATTTTCACGAGGCTTTCTTTCCGTTTCATGATATCGCTGATTCGCTTTTCGTTGTTTTTGAGACCGGACTCTAACTCATTCAGCTTTGAATCATTTTTCTTCTGATTTTCGAAAGTTTTTAATATATCCTTCTCTGCTGCCTTCTTCTTCCTTGCTGCCTCTTCCTCCATCTCGCTCTTCAAACGCAGCTCATATGCTTGTTTGGTTTTGGCAACTTTCTCCAAAAGTGCCTGTGTCACTTCGAAGTTTCGCGATGAGATATTATTCGATGCCATGGCGCTCTTAATAACGACGATCGCATTTATTGTAGTCGCGGACAGGTTACTCCGTTTCTTTGTCACTAGATCAGGCAGCAAACTGAACACCCTCTCCACTTCTGCGTTTCCGTGGGGTAATGTCATCGTGACTCGAGCCAGACGACTGAGTTGGCATCTTTGAGGACATTTTCTGCCAGTATTCTCCAATGTCCATTGGCTTCTCTGTTGTACCTTGGAGGAGTCGAGCTTCAACTTCAAGAGTAGAAATCTCGTTTTGAGGAACAATTTGGGGAAAGCACTTCGCAAGAGTCTTCGCCCAGTTCTCCAGATCAGCATCGTTCGAATGATGTGGGGAAAGAAATTGGCACGATTGAAGCACATCATTTTCAAACGGTAAGTACTTGAGGAGCTTTTCAGTTCCCCTCCTGAAGAATCGCTTCACCCTTTCAAAAATGTAATACGCAGTGATGATAAATAGTCCCTTAATAAAATGTAGAATACGCAGTGATGATTACGGTATGTCGTAGTAGGTTTACACACTATTCCTATTTGTTAGTGTTATGTCAGGAAGGCATTTTCTGGAATAAGAAGGAAAATATTCAATTCTATTACTGTCATCAATCTGATACATAGTCGTAGACACATCTAACAGTTCCCAGTGATATATTATAGTCAAATATTTTTTGGGGAGCGAAAATATATGGGACAATATTGGGGCGCGAAAATATTTTCGGAATTTTCGCGCCCGCCTTCATTTTTCGCGCATTCGCGCCCCAGTACGAACACTGCGAAAGAAACTAAATTTGATTCAATACAAAGTACGAAGAATCTATAATTAGAAAATATAATGGAACAAAAATTTTTGATATCATTTTATATCATTTTTCAAAAATAAAATGATATTAAACGATGCCATTTTTCCTCAGAATAAAATGATATCGTTTTATCATTGCCGATCATTGGTTGACGTCCTTACAGGCATTGTCACTTAACGGATGAAAAGCTGCGATTGTTATGTATTTACCTCACGATGGCGGTATTATAATGACATTGGTCATGTGTAAAACTTCTCTTGCAAAACCACAATCTACGAGTACACGCATGTTTTTGAATGGTCGACTAAACGTTTACATTTTCAAACCAAAATGGAAGTAAATGGCCATCCTTCTCTTCAAGGATTAATTTCTCAAACGGATTTGAAGGTGAATCTTCATGTCGATTCACCAGCTCTGGCGCTGAAACCAAGGGTACTCAGAGGTGCAAACGTTTCATTTATGAAGCCAAACAGGGCAACTAATTCCATATCCTACTTATTTCTGAATGAAAGTCAAGCTAAATTCTGTATTACATGCCGCCAGCATCTGTCCCACTGATGTTTAAGATGACGTCAACAAAGCTCCCTCAAACGGTAGTAGAACAGTAAACTGTGCTGTTCGTAACTTTCGTGTCGAAATATGAGCATGTTGACATAAACATTCAACTGAAGCAAATTCTTGTGAAAAAGTATGAAAAGGATGGAAAAAGGGTTAAATTTGTTGATTATCTGCCCTCAACGTAGTAGGTTCCTGACCAGGAAAGCAAGTCCCAAACTTCATCAATTCATATTATAGTGAATAGCTGCTGCACTTGCCAGTTGCGACTATTTTTGTTGATTCATTTTTACGACGTCATATTCTGATGCTACACTACAGCAGTAGTAGCGCAATCATTTCATGTTTTTAGTCATTACTTCGGACAATTAAAATGAAGAGCTAACTGAACCACAAATATAATGCAAGAAAAATGGAAGGTGGACATCCAGTTGATTTATCTATGAAGAACAGAGCTTCACTATCTCGCGTTTTCATTATCTGACTGTAACGCAAAGGTCCTTGCTATTCCTGGATGAATTTGTGTCTTCAGGCCCAGTCAATAGTTGTTCTCTTGCTTTTTCTCGATGTCGGCATCCTCACAAGGAGGTAAGAATGGTTGCCGCGCCGAGAACGACAAAGGAGGCACCGCAGCTTCGATGATCGGTCCCGGAAAGTCAGGAATCCGCACCGCCGGCCTCTGTGAACTTCCCGACAACGCACCGATGAAACGAAAAGAGCAAAAGTGTGAAGATGAAAGTGAGGAGAAGGGAAAATGAGAAAAGGAAACGGCGATGTGATGAGGCGGGAGAGAAGGAAGCGCACGCAGGAAATGGAGGCAATGGACGAAACTATAAGAGGATGATCATTCTAGACGTTGATTGTGTAAAATAGGATTTAGGAGCGTTTCAATGTGGTTGGTTTAAAACATGCTCAAGGACTACATAAGTTCAGACATAACGGATCACGGAAATTTTATCGAAGTTCCATCGATTCTCGTGTCTTCTATTCGTGTAGAATGCGACATATTAATGAGTCGTCAAAAATTTTTTATGTACGCAACTCATCTATGTTGCGATTCAGCAATTATTGTGTCAAAAATCAATCATTGCAATTAATTACAAAGACTGCACATTTTGAATAAATCAATTGATAATATGTATAATGAAAACGGAAAGTCCAGAAATAAGAGTATTGAGCAAGGGGAAAGTCATTTTAAACGCATGTAATACTTACATACAATGATGGGTTGAGAACTTCAACAGGGGCCATTGATCCGACATTTTGCACACAATTGTGACAGATCCTGTCGGAAATCACTGAACCCACATCGGCTAAAGTTAGAAATGGATTCGTCAGGACCCGATGGAATTCTACTAGTCCTAGGAATCAACTTAAACGGCAATGAAGTAAATGTCATCATGCAGCTTGTCTAGAGCTAGAGCTTTCTTTATTTCTTGACAGATCAATTCGTGAATCTGACATCTTGAAACTATATATAAGTCGTAATATCTGAGAGGCTCATTTTCCCTTCTCTATCATTCTTAGAAATATATACACAAACCTATCAGATAGAGCAGTAAATGATCAACTTACCACAAGATGCTGGAATAACCACTGCTTCATTATCTGGGTGGCACGCTTAGGTAAAACTCCTCTCTTCTGCTGTTGTGCGGCCACGGCTGCAGAATGATGATGACTAAGGCCCAGATGACCTCCGCATCCCAGTTTGCTGAGATCTGCTCCTTCAAGACCTCCAATAAGTGCTGGACCAGGGGGTGAATAGGAGTCAGGCGAAGGACCTCCATGGAACCCAGGAGTACCGTAACCTCGAAGAGGTCCATTGGCTGGACTTCCGTAGCAGCCGTTGCTCAAGCCGAATTGTGGCTGCATACCCGTAGGAGAAGTTTCGGCGGAGGAAGGGGGAGAGCTGTCAGGGTCTTCGCCATCTTGCAGGAAAGACTCCGATTGGATCTTTCCTTTCAGACAGGCGATATAGCGTCCACAAAAGTCTTTGCACAGTTCGTTCACTTTTTGAAGTTCCTGCAAATGGATGCGGAACACTTGGATGGCTTTGATCATGAGGGCGTTGAGCTCTTCGTCATCGGAGAAGACAGCTTTGTTTTCACGTTCTTGTCGTTGGACGAAAGTATGAAAGTCGGACTCGAATGTGTCCGTTGGAGGAGTGTCTGGTTGCGAGGTGGCCAACTCACACTTCTCGAATAACATAGCCAGCATGGGGAAGAGGGGATGTCTGGAAGACAAAATACGATAACATTGAACGAGCTTTGTAATTATGATGTCTAATTACAGCATTAAGCTGTCACAGTGGAAATATGCTATAAAGTTTCAAGGAGTAGACCTACCCGTGATGTGATCAATAGAAGCAGCAATCGATTGAACACTAACACTAGTGAAGTGCATGTACTATGATAAATATCAGTAGTATGTCTTCCAGGCAGCATTTCATATTCACAAAATGAGAATGGCATACCGCTTGTAACGATGCCTTGATTACAGGGATTTCCATCCGATGTCGTTCAAGTGTAGGGAACCGTATCACTGTAGTAGACTTTGCCAACTGTGTCTACCAAATGCGTCGTCATTGCTATTGCAAATGTAATACTATAAGTTCAAATAATTTACTTTCAACATTGATATAAAGAATACATTAAAGAACAAATCAGTCTACATAACTCAAGTTGAGGCGACTTTTTTGAATATTAGTGGCAAGTACTGCTTTACAAAAAATCACTGATAATGCAAAATTAAAATGTATGAAAATATAGAAGTCTGTAATACAGTACATAAAAACTACGATAAACGTTGATGCTTGTCTCACTTTCTCAGTTACTGCTTTGATCATGACTCTTTGAAACAGAATTGTTGCTTCTTAATTCTCTTTGAAACGAACTTCTTGCGTTTCACTCTTTCTGTACTGCCTCTCATTGATATAGCATAACCCTTAAGGTCACCTCAACTATTCTTTAGGTTTTTCTTTCTCCTTCTCATTTCTCTGTTCATTGTGTGTGAGAAAATTCGTGCACTTCTGTATTCTTCCACGAATTTACGGGTTTTAATAAAACCACCTGGAAATACACAAGACTCAACAAAACTGTACTCTGCTGAAAATGAGGTTTCTTGTGAGGGTTTTAACATCAATATAAGTTCTTGAATTTTCATTCGAGGATTCTTGAATTCTAGGAGAGTCTATGTAAAAGAATAGGCTTTTCGGGTTCTTCATAGGAAAAAGGGTTCTTGCACTTCTAATTCAGGAATATTGGAATATCAAAGGGTTCTTGATGACTACTCAGGAAACACAAGCTGTAGTAGGCGACGTTGTCCTTACGTCGATTTGGTGGCCCAATATTTCGCTTTATTTGGTAGGCGCGCTGCAAGTTATCTGCATGGGTGTCGAATACCTTATTTCAGAGCGGATTTCAGTATGTGGCCTCCACATGGCCCCGTCGTGGGATAAGCAGTCAATTGCACAGGGATTTGTAGACATTGCGCTACACGTTGCCCGCAAGAGTCTCAGACACCTTCAATCAGAGTGAATTTGAGCATGTGACCTTCGCGTGGCCCAACGTGTGAGAAACACTAAAGAAATGCAATGCACTCCCTGTGATTTCAAGAGATAGACCACAGTCGCAGCCTCAGTGTCTAGCAAAAATCGTGCAGAATGTCACAATAGTGCAAAATGTGACATTCTGCACGATTTTTACCAGACACTGAGGTTGCGACTGTGTCGCGAAACGTCTGTCTCTTGCATATATTTTTAGCAATAAACTTTTACGGATAAATCACAGGGAGTGCATTGTGTTTCTTTCCTTTAACCTGTGATGAACCACATCCAGTCAAAAGCCGTCTACTACTTAGTAAACAGAAATCACACTCCCCAGAGCAACGCGATCCGATTAGTTATTTGATTTTTACATGAATGGTCATACAGGCATGTATTTGCAATTTTGTTTAAGAAGCGTTGATAATATTCCGTTTGAAAATATTTTCATCAAGGATTTAACATGTGCTTTAAAAATTATTCGTCAGCATCTCAAAAATGCGTGACATATTGCTAAGGATAAATGCTACCTGCTAAAAGAGAGGAGTCCTAAGACAATCACTTTGATCGATCTCTAAGTTTTGCCTATGGAGGATATATAGGATGTATCGCATCCGCCAGAACCAATCCTTTCGAAATGATGCAAAAGCAACTTAACTTAACAATTCGCATGATTATGAAAGATGTTGAAAAAAATTTTTTATACAATTACAAATCACCGTCAAAAAGTAAAGCAACCTACTTGTACCATTATGGAAGACAGTCTAATGGCTACTGGACCACATGCGCATGTGCAATGGGAAGCGTGGAAAGGCTGGGATTCAAGTCCTCGATAACTAATTTTAAAGAAGAAATTACAGCACTAAATTATCATTGCATAGTTAAGGTTTCCATAACTTAGCCGATGGAAAGGGTTCCTGAGAGACAACGTTTAAAACCCTTTTAAGCCGGTTTCAAAATAATCCGCAAAACTACAAGCTTTGATGAAACCTTTGATGTTCTTGGTTTAATTTGAGCGTAAGCCTCAATTTGGAAGATCAGAGTGAGACGGTCAGAAAAGCCCCGAAGCTCATATTGATGATAAATTGACTTGACGCGCAGTTATGATCGATCTCTATCCATTTCGGAGAGAAGTCTCCGCTACAGAATTCCGACATGCACATCTCCATCCCACAGACATTCAGGATCCTAGCATCCAACAGAACGACCGTGTCAGTCAACCGATGAGTGACAGCCATTGAGCAAGTGTCTCGCTCATGTTCCCTAAAGCGTTTCCTTCCGGGGCGCAGCAACCAGAAGCAATGTAACTCCCTTTTAATTGCTGGCCGTCACACAACACCCGCATAGTTCTTCATACACCGTTATCTAAGCAGCAACTCAACTGCATTGCAAGTTGGAGTGCTCTCGATTGACTGATAACGGTCCCAAGTCAATAGAGAAGTTAGCGGCGGAGAACAGATGACCGCGGCGTTAATACCTGCAAAATATTGTCGGCGAAATTCGGACCAGAATCATTCATGAAGTCCGAAACGCAAGAGTGATCACGTGGAATTTAGCGCATCTATCACCTCACTTTTTCACTATGGAAGCAAAAAGAAAGTTCTCTAAATTATCTTAATCCATCTGAGGTCATTTTCCGAGATGTCAACACTCAGGAGCGTGGAGGTGTATCTATTCTGTGGTGCGTGCACGTAGTACACATGATGATGTTGGCCGAGATGTCAGCAGTGTGGAGGTGTATCTGTGTGCGCTCTGTGGTGCGTGTTCGCAGTACACATCCTGATGATGTTGGCCGACATGTCAGCAGCGTGGAGGTGTATCTGTGTGTGCTCTGTGGTGCATGTACGTAGTACACATGATGATGTTGGCTGAGACATCAGCAGTGTGGAGGTGTATCTGTGTGAGCTCTGTGCTGCGTGTTCGCAGTACACATGATGATGTTGGCCGAGATGTCAGCAGCATGGTGCATGTGTGTGTGATCTGTGGTGCGTCTTCGCAGTAACATCCTGATGATGTTGGCTGAGACATCAGCGCTTGGACCTCTCACGTTCATCACGTCCTTATCTTGTTCCTCATTTCTCAATGTCTTTATTGCCTCGAGCTCACATCCCATCCCATCGTTTGCATTTCTCGCCTATACAACTTGACGCATTTTAGCGAAATTAATATCGAAGTCGGCATTCTCCTTACCCCTTTGTCCACACACCTCTTCTGCTTTCCTCCTCATCAAGCAGCATTAGCAAAATGAGCCTTCGTATTTTCTTACTTCATAAATTCTCTTATCTTGTACATTCCCTCCAGCAGCTTCTTAGGGTTTCACTCAATGATTTGGTAGTTTGAGAACAATAAAAAGAACCTGAGTTATACCCTTGAGTTTTACTTGATTTCAGAAACCTTCACGCTACTTCTCCTCATATGGAGCTAGGAACATGCTTGTTGGCACGGGTGTCTTTCCTGACGACATCTCTATCCGGGCAAACTCGACCACATGATCGTAAAGGTCAAGCCTCCGGGTAATGTGCCACAGACATAAACGTGTGGACTAATCTACACAGTAAAACTCCTTGTTACTTGATTACTCAACTCGGGATCGTAATAATGCAGTCACTGATATTCTCATGACATGTTCTTATTCATTACGAGGTGGACAATAGTTTTGGATCAGTCGAATGTGGAGAAATTGCGCACATCGCTTCAAATCCTCATCGCTTTTGATTAAAGACAAATGGAGGAAGTCGGGGAGTGCAAGAAGGCCCTCCTTCGTCTGACTTCAACCTGAACGTGAGATCCTTGATGTGTAAATGAAAGTGAATCGCTTTGGAGTTTCCCTTCGCCGATTGTCCGAGAGTTGAACGCGAAAAGATAATGGAACGGCGCTAGGTCGGTTAATTCGCTCTTCCTGTGTAGGTTGCCACAGGAACATCGATGTATCGTTGCTAATGTGAAGTTAATGATGTGAAAAAATGGTTCCATACTCAGATGGTCCACAATATTCATCCATGACAAGTAATCTGTTAACATTAACTTCTTTCCTCAATCTCGGTGAAATCAGATGGTATTGCGGCCCTTGAATTGGTTCCTAAAAAGATCTCTCTATAGCCATTGGGCACATTACGCCGCTAGAACAAGTTCTCGCTAGATGCGAATTTACAACTCACCGATCACAGAGTTCGCTCATTGGAATTGGTTAGATGAATAGAATCCGAACTGACTGGGTTGTACTTTCGAGCACTTCTAGTATCTCATAACTGAGAATTTTGCGAACTTTATGAACGACTTTTGTGGACAACTCGCGTGTAATTTACAATCATCAAATACTCATGAAAGCTTTACTGACAAATCATTTACACACAAGTGAAATATTTACCTCTTCCCTCTAGTAAGAAGTTATTGGCAATGACCATCATGAAAATTGAGTCTGTGTACCGGTAGTTAGTTCATCTGCTTGGTTTGAGGCAGCTTGGACGGTTAATGTTTGAAAAATTCTGTTAATATAGATTTACCTACTTCATTGAATCTTGTAGGTATCGTGAAAAATATTCCATATATTATGAAACATCTCAATGGACTGTGTCGCTCTTTGCTTGCATTTTCATGCTTGCCTTCCTACTTACTTACTTACTTACTTACTTACTTACTTACCTAAGAACCCGGGGATGGAAATTAGATGTGACTTCCTCAGGATATCATAAGCACTCTTTAAAAAAATTAATTCAAGGTTTAAATTTCGATCAGTGCACCAAAGTGTCAAATCAAAAAGTGTCCTCATAGATAAGTGAATACATCGAAATAACCATTTCAGAGGCAGTGGTGCATCCTACGGGTCGGCTTCGGTTTACCATGAATGGTCACTGCACATCTCACTGAGGTGTGCGTATGGGGTACAGTTGGAATCGGCAGCGGTCTGTCAACGTTCATGACCACACAGCAGGTGAAGAAGATGCCAACTAATACGATAGTAGTCACTCACTTCGATGCTTTCCATCATTTTGCATCGTATTCTTCAATTGAACAATCTAATTTGTCTAAATACTCGGCAATGAATCTATTCGATCAATCAGAAAAAAATTGAAAATACGATTATCATGAATCATTAAAGTAATGGATTTTGAAAATAGTCTTCCAACAGGCCATGCTCTAAAACCCTAAAGCGCGAAATGTTGCATATGACCCAAATTAAAACCATAGTGGAAAAATGAAAAAATTCAAAATCGAAGTCTCGATAGTGATCGCACTAAATTCAATATGACACAGCGAAATTGGTCGACTTCACATTAAAATCATTTTGATGATATTGGATGAAGCTGATAAAAATAGCTTAATTTTTCAATTGTGTATATTATACACGCATTTCAACAGACTTCTTTTACAACTGAGGTAATAAAATGCGTTTCATTATTAAAAGTAATTTCACATTAATAGAATGACAGCCATTGTGTTGATATCTGATGAAGTTGCATGACAGGAAATTGAATCGATAATTAGCGACAAGTATCAGAATCTAAGAAGATAAAGAAATACTATAAGAGAGGCCATGTGAATTTCCCATGCAAAATAATGCGCTCAATTAATGAAAATGAAAATTCAAGAAGTACCTTCCCTAGAAATTCTTAGAATTCTCAGCCGGAAAGAGAGAGAGTAAGTGATACAGGGAGGGAGAGAGAGAGTGAGAAGAGAGCACTTCCTCGTTCATGAATTCATATTATATTGTCTTCTTTGGCACGAATCAGTTTGATTCAATATTATTGACATTCCTTAGGAGAGTGGCATGTGCATACTGTTTCATTACGTACGTTATAATTTTTTGAATAACACAACCGAAAAGCATTTGGACAAGTTTAAGAATATGAGATGGTGTTATTGAGTGTATTCCACCTGAGCATTATTGAATTGAATGCTACGATCAATTTTCTCGCTTATAGTCAACGGAATATTCCAGTCAACAATAGAATGAAATGAAATAAACGATAGATCAAATTACGTTAGAAAAGTAACACCAACATCATGAAAACAACTCAATTATTATGGCTTGGAGAGAACGGAGATTTTCTTCTCTTCTTCTTCATTAGGAGCTTGCTAGTGCATACTAACTTTGCCTTCTGGATCTCCTGCGGTGAGGGACTGGTGCCCATTACTGACTGCATGTGGAGACGACGATTGGACTGTGTTTTGGTTCTGCCGAATGACGCGTGTTGCACGACACCTGTCGCCTGTAGATGTTCGGGCCGGGGATGTTAATGGTAGTGGACCCGAGTGGCGTCGTGTGTAGGCAACGATCTTCACTTGGGCGGCACAGCAGGATAATATTAGAGATTCGTTTTCCTGACGCTGTTGTACTGCGAGACAGCCTTCAACGACAGCCGGTACTTGCACAGTGCGCCTACCTTCTACCACATTACCATTAACGGGATATCAATGAAAATTTTACTGCTTCCTCATCATCAGTTCATAAACAATGATCAAGACCATTCTCACTCAATTTACGTCATGGGAAATGGTCACACACATGCGCACACATATTCTCTCTTCGACAAGGCTCCCAAGTGGGTACAATTCACGTTGACCGATTGTTTTAGAACAGCCTGTCCACCAGATTATCAAAAAAAGAAGTTTAGAAAAGGAGATCTGCAAATTTGAGATAAGATTATATTTATGACTAACTGTGAATGTGCATTGCATTATCTGTGAATCATTTTAAGGATTCCATCTTCAGAAGGGTTTGGTTCTATTTGAGATATATAAAATAATATTAATAATAATTGCCTTATTCGAACTTCATGTCATTAATTCAGAAGTGGCGGAAAGCTGATATTCAAAATAAAGTTCATAAGACAAAGCTGACTGAGCTTTTGTCTTGAATATCAATAACCTTGAGCTCAATGGTCGTCATCATTCGCAAATTTTTTTTAGTCATCGTCTTCCTGGTATCTGGAATTCCCTTCCCGAACTAATCATCTTCAAAAACTTTACATCTGTTTAAAGCGCGTCTACACAACCTAGATCTTTCTATTCATTGCGATGTATTTCCATGGCGTGGTAAACAATTTTGCATTGTCACCTTTCACGTAAGTGTCGAACCCCGGGACCTGCGCTTGGCTTTTGCTGTTTTGCAATAAAATATATTATTATTCTCAACGTTCACGGCGTGACCTGCCGTCTGTAAGACTTTCTGCATTGCACATGTTTACATGTACTTCCAGGCAAAGATAGTTGATATCATAATTCGCTCAGTAGTGACGACTTTTTCAATCAACCACAATTTTGAAAGATTTCTATCTCACTGATGTCATTAAAGTGATCACTATCAATATAATAGGCAAATAAGCTAAATATATGAAGAATAGCACTGAGCACACACTCTAGCCATCATGACTTGAAAAAGAAGTAGTAGCGAAAACTGGATATCTGCGAATATCTGTGGGTATCTGGGCAGTGCGAGACTGGGTTTCTTTGGAACAAATCTACGACATCACTTTTCACTAAGTCTGGAAATTGTTATCACACCCCCAACACGGTGTCAACATGGTAATACAGAGATCAAGTCAGAACATTCACGGTAGAAAAAAATATTTTTTGCAGACCATTGCTTTCATGGTCTCTCTCTCTTATCTCTCCATTTCTTCTGACCATTTCAATTTAACAGGCGGCTTCAAACTCGCAGCGATTCCAGAAGCATGACAAGTGCGATGAAAGTGCCACTCTTACGATTTTGTTAATTTTCCTATGAAGAAGTGTCAAATAAGTAATGGCATAAAAGTAAATACACGAGTAATTACAACTGTCTGATGACTACGATACACTGAGAATTCAATCAATAACATCAACATGTTGGAACCAGAAATTATTTGAAATGTGGAATTTTAGACTCATTGGCTGCTAATCTCTAACTAGCTTTTTAATGTCTACTGGCTGTGACAAATTCATTTTGATGGAAATGACAATTCACACAGGTCATTTCCTCACGATCTAAATTTCCCATCGATGCACGTTTGATGAGGTCTTAAGTGCTCTGATTGGTTGGTGTTCAGACGCTAATCGGTCCGCAGCTCAGGATAAACACAGCATGTCCTCCATTGACTTGCACTCATTTTACGAACCTCTTGAGTACACAGAATAATGAAAAACGGGAAAATATGATTTATAAATAAAAAAAGCGCTGCATTCAGTTTTGTCTTACACTTCATTTAGGTCCTCAGAATATGAGCACTCCATGACCGAAGCCATTGAAAGTATGAAGAGTTATATTCATCAGCCGCAGTTCTTCTCTTCGATAAACGAACAGTAACCACTGAACCAAATCTCTCAACGTTCAAGTTCCGGTCATCTTATCGCCCACTCGAAGGTCATCATCGCAAAATTTTGAAAAGAATGAAGAGGAAACACGTCCGGTCAAGAGGAGAGCTGATAACGAAACAAGAAGGAAAGGAGGACATTTGGAGAATAGTGAACCTGCCCATGTGCTAGATGCTGCATTTGAGGGCACACCCGATTATGAATGTCGTAATCCATCGACCAAGATCAATGACTCAATCAAAATGAAAAAAAAGAATGAACACAATAGAAACTAGGACTTCGCTTTAGCGTCATGTTGATGCAAACTAATTTGAGTCACCAATCAGTCACTCCTCCAATGAAATTGAACAACTACAACAATTTCTTGAAATTTATGCATTTTATTAGATATGTTTAGATTATATTTTATGTCGAAAAATGAGAACTTTCCCATGGAACACACCCACAATCCTGATTTGTTCTACAATAGCCCACTTTGGCAGAGCACTTTGACAATTGAGATATCTTTGCTATACAAATTGCCTCCAAATTTTCGATTTAGTGCATTCATGCTATGACATTCATTTTCATATTCCATTGAATAAAAGTAGAGAAAGGAAAGCTGCGTCCGTTCAAACCCAATTTCATCGTGTTGAAGGGAAAGATCCTTCGCTAAGTAATTTAGCGCTTCTTTTTCACGCATAAATAGCGATAAACTGATGAATGATTAGACCAAACTTGGAGGCTGTGAACGCCTACATCCTGTTGTACAAGAAAAGCTGACTTATTGCTGCATTTGTCAATTATTTTTGTATTTCCGATATGGAAATGATTACTATTCAAATGGAGAGTCAGGTGCAGCCCGACAGCAATCGATTGTTATTCAGATATATCGCAGGTAAAATCTTCTAAATAAACCCTATGGGTCCATTCGGCCCAAGAACCAATACAATCATATCATCAGACATGAAGACTATGACATTTTAGTCTGTGCGTGAAAGTGGAGTCGCAAGAATCCTATGACATCTTGAATGCGCTCATAAGAGATCAGAAATGATGTTAAGACAGAAAGCTTCACTACGGACTATCTGTCCTGCTGCCTCTGTGATTGACAACAGCCGGGCAGGGCCAAAGAACGGCAGCCACTTGAGAAGATACCTGAGGACTCTCTAATGTTGACAAGAGCGGCCCGATCCTTCCTGTACTGCGTGATTGGCGTGTCATTGAGCCGAAGCATCGGCGCCATATCTCAGACGTCTCACTGCTCAGCCATTTTGAGGAAGAAGACAAAGCAAAATACAACCCTACATCCTTTTCCCCACCTCACTTTCACCTTTCTATTATTCGCATCTGCTCGGAGAAGTCTTTTTGAGGGAAGTGTGCAATGAAAAGACGAGGACACGTACCGCTTGACGCTTAACTTTCACAACTTATGAAGCGTTCCATCACTGACATGAACAATGAAAACCACAGAGCTCAGATTGATCGATATGTGCAGATTACAGCTTGAAGATGTGCATTATGCCAAGGGATTTCTAAGAAATGATGAATTCGATTTTACATTTATGGTCTCTAAACAATTGTTCCAGCAATAAGCGAATGTTTTATATGGACGGAGCCGAGACTGCCTCCGGTCGTTATACGGTTAATTTCCAAAGATCGGCAGTGATAAAATGACAACATTTTATTTTGAAAAATGATATAAAATGAAATAATAAACAAATTTTGCTTCAATTGTTTTCTAATCATAGATTCTTTGCATTTTGTATTGAAGCAAGTCTCTTTCGCTTGTTTTACCAATGTCCTTCCCCACTGGTTGATTCATGCAGCGAAAAGGAACAGGCTATTGTCTGTATGAAGCTTAAATCAGAACTTACGATGTCTAGTGTATAGGCCATAGGCCCTGCCTAACTTTTGATATACAAGAAGCTTTGTATGACTGAACTGTTTTCTTCGGTCTTCCATTATTTGGAATATATCGATGCTTCATGCAATCTAATTTATATTTCATTGTTTAGAGCAGCAAAAGTATCATGGTAGCAATGTAAATCGAAAAATTCGTATGATTAGATCTATTTACGGTATAGGCCTATACGTATGTTTCACTAAAAATGTTATCTTTTCATTATAAAAAATAAAATGATATAAAATGACATCATATTATGAAATTCGTAAAATGATATCTTTTTAAAAATAAAATGATGTCATTGCCGATCATAGTTAATTTCACATTGTTTAACTTTACTCTGCCCTATCCACAGGGTGAGGTGATACCCAAAAAGGATGCGTCAGGAGTCGGTTAGTGCCGACCTCCTCATTTTAAATCCTTTCCCTTCACGTTGGGATGAGAAGCTATAATATGAGGAATGAAGCAATTAGACAAAAATGTCCAGAAATTTGATGTCCTTGTGCTTTTATACATTTTAGATCGACCGCACAAACTTAGTAGCAATATCGATCTCTACATCCTAAAAGAAAACGGCTTGATCTGACTTTCTGGTAGGACCACGAAATATATTTTTGCAAACAGTTAAGTTTCGTGTTTTGAAAGACTTACAAGTATAAAACACGCTACATTATTACATCATTATCTTACATAGGGACAATCCCTGAAAGTATGAGCACTTTTTGCAGAATCATGAGATCGAATTAACCATCGAACTTTTAGCTTCAGAACAAAGTCAATACACTGTATTTGATTCGTATGCACTATTTCGAGATTTTTCCTTCAAGTTGAGCATTTTCGAATTGGCATATGCAGAAATAATGAGGTGATCCAAGTATTTCTTATGGTGAATCTTTAAGAACATGCACATCCACTTAAATGATTTTTCTATCAACTGTCATCACTGTGCAGTATTCGACAGTCGAGAGAAGAATGCCAAAAAACAGCTGCTTACTGCCAAGCAATACTGCCTTTTCAAGCTACTCTAGAATTTTTTTAAAAATCATCAGCATCACATGCATGAAGTATAACTGGCTTAGATTGCTGCCGTAGACGTTATGCCAATTTGAATTTTGTAACGAGTGTAACGATGTCGTTATGCTCGCTACATCACCTGTGTTCATCATTGTCTTGAGTGGATGGAATCAAGTGCAAGCAAAAGCACTGATGACTCTGAGGACATATTCATTCTTAGTCGATGTGTTTCACACAATATTCTTGGAAATTAACAGATGCGTGCGTCCAAGAATTATGATCCCTGGTTGAGCAATGAATGAGCGAAGAGAACCAATTACATGGAAGACTGTCCTGCCTCAATCATAAACAGATCCTCTCTCAGAACTTTTCATCAGACTTCTGACGCGATTCATATTTGAGAAAAATCTCATCTACAAAAACATCTTCAAAACGATTCTTACTTCTTATGTGCGTTCTATGAGAAATGTTCCTATTTACACAGTATAAGTAACTGTTAAAGATTTGATGAGCTAGTAAGGCATTATTTTCGAGTGCCAAGTGCAAATTAATTAATTATTAATTTGTACTTCAATAAGTAAAAACTTCTTAGCTGGTTCATGGCCTCGCTTGTTCTCTCGTGAACTTACAACAAGTGATAAAGAGCTACGTGACATTTCATAATAAAGTCATCGCACAGTACATTCCTGAAGACCAATAAGAAATCGATAAACATACATGCAATCACTTCACAATGACGTAAACGGGAATGAAATAATACAGCACTGATATGGACATAAAATGAAGAAGAGAATAATAAAACATGATAAATGATAAATACCTGTAAATCTGTAATACTGAAAACATGGCATATGTAAAGGCACACTGAGAGAAATGTATCATAAAATGCTAATAAATTAAAGTAAGATATACATACTTAACACAGTCTCAAATTGTAAAGTCTATCTTTTTGAATACACAGAGAAGGATTCTGCCGACGGATACTAACGCTTTCTGATACACTCAGCTGGAAGGATGTTCTTTGGCACCGTTGTACACTGAATCCCTTGTTGTCTTGATTCAGGACATCTTCCTTGCGATCACATGTCATGAGATGACGGGTGATGGCTGATGATGGCAGTGTTGAGGACCGTGGGCGAGTATTGGACGTAGTCAACCAACTTGGGAGATGTTCACTGCGACGTTTGAGAAGGCTTCGTTCACTTCGACCTATGTACCTTGCTCCGCAAGGACAGTCAAATGAGTACACAACGTAGGGTTTTCGGTCGATAGGAACGATGTCTTTGGGAGACGTCGGTGATAATGTCCTCGTACGAAAAACAGGAATGGCTTTCACGGAGTAGTAAGAATTCTCAATGTCCCTGCATACTTTCTTTGAAATGATTTCACTAATAGTCCCATAGTACTCGATATCAAAGAAGAGTCTTTTCTTTTCCACAGTAGGAGTCCTTTTGATATCATGGGAATGCTTCTCTATAAACCATTCAGGATATCCATTCTCGAGCAGCATGCGCTTGATGAAAGATACTTCTTTTGGAAAATGTTCTTCTGAGCACAAATCGCGAGCACGTTGAAACAATGTCTTCACCAAATTTCGTTTGTATCTTTTGGGTGAGAAGGATTTGTAGTTGGAGTAGAGCCCAGAGAACGTCTCTTTCCTGTAAATTGAACTGGAAATCTTCCCATCACGAATGTGCAGCTTGATGTCCAGGAAGTGGTCTGCAGCTTCTCGCGAAAACTTGATGGCGGGATGGAGATCATTGCAACGGCGAAACAACGAATTGTTCTCAGCTTCATTAGCAGTTACAATAAATATATCATCCACGTATCTTCCATAATATTTCGTTTGATTTCCATCACTGAATAACTTCTTCTCCAAATGCCCCATGAATATTTGAGCAAATGAGCAGCTCAAAGGAGAGCCCATCGCCAGACCGTCGACTTGTTCATACAGTTCATTGGAGAAGACAAACTTTACATTCGTAGTCACAGCTCTCAGCAATGTTCTGCAGTTTTCTTCTGTAAGTGGGACCTCAAATAATTTCGGTGCTGGTCGTTCAGAGCGATAAAGAGTATCACATATAATATCGATGGTCTCTTTCACGGGAACACAGGTAAAGAGGCTACAGATATCGAAGGATACGTAACTTTCGTCGTTTTCCAATTCCATTTCAACTATCTTGTCGCGGAATTGTTTTGAGTCTTTGATGCTGTAGGTGTCGTAGTCAGGTAGAATATCCTTCAGAAGATTCTGATCCAGGAACTTCGCCAATGAATGATACGCTGAACCCACCATCGATAACACTGGCCTGAGCGGAGTATTCGGCTTGTGTACTTTGGCTAACCCGTAGAGTCGTGGAATAACACAACCATTCGGAACAAAGTCCCCGGAATTCGGAGGAAGTTGCTTTTGGTGAACCAGTTTGTTGATGATTGATGTCAGTTTCTTCTGGGCTACTTGATCATTCCAATCAATCGTCTGATCAAGCTTTAAGAATTTTGATTGATCTTTAAGTATCTGTGATATACGATCTTTGTACTGGCATTTGCTCATTACCACCGTGCCGTTTCCTTTATCGGGTTTCATCAAAACAACGTCTTTCTTTCGTAAATCACTAACAACTCTCATACGGGACTTCTCTTCTATCGATATCACAGATTTGACGTTCACCAGTTCATGAGCATACTTTCTCAACGATGCCTCAACCTCCGCCTTCTTGTCTTTTGTTGCGGGAATTTCCTTGGTCAGTTTGAATGCCAAGCATTCTGAGTCAGTGAATACCTGCACTGGATCAATCTTCCTTGGGGGCACATTTTCATTCCCGTTTACGTCATTGTGAAGTGATTGCATGTATGTTTATCGATTTCTTATTGGTCTTCAGGAATGTACTGTGCGATGACTTTATTATGAAATGTCACGTAGCTCTTTATCACTTGTTGTAAGTTCACGAGAGAACAAGCGAGGCCATGAACCAGCTAAGAAGTTTTTACTTATTGAAGTTTATTTGGAAATTAGCGCCATCCCAACATCTATTAATTTGTAATCAACATATTCGGTCATTCAATGACTTTTTGATGGAGAGCAACAAAACAACTAGTGACAACTAGCAGTAGCGCAACAATTAATAAGAATGTCGGAAATGTTGCACAGATGTTTATTTGCGTCCGTTTAGTAGTACTGATTGACAAGCAAACAGATACAAGATTACTTTAGGCGAACCCACTTATGCCCTTTTTTGCTGTATCCGCCTTAGTTGGTAAAATCGAATTAAAAAAACAGAACATTTATGATTCGTACTTCGCTAGAACCCAAAAGACTATTGAATCCATAACTAGACTCATTTAAGAGATGCATATATGAATTAACTCAGTAATTTGCATTAATCTTAAATATGTCGTTGATTCTCCCAAGCCGGAAAAATCATTGCATTGAGCACTAAGTAATTTAGAATTTCTGAAGAAGCACCATCCACTCACTTGTAAATATTCTTTTTATACTCCTCCTGGTTGGTGTCGCCTTGCAAGATCTGGGTGCTCGACACAGTTGGAAGGCTGAAAGAGAAAAAGTGACACCTCAAGCCAAAACAGCACAACATCAAGTCCCGAGTAACAAACAGGAGGCATTTTGCAATGAACTAACGTATCCATTCATTCATTTATTTCTTTCCATTTACTAATTCCATGGGCATTACTAATTCTCAGGAGTCAGATCTGACGATCATAGTCAACTTAGATAGGTTCAAATCTATTCAAACCGAGAATCATGTGAGGAAAGTGCTGAAATCCTATTTTGTTACCATTTCAGCTCCATAAAACTTGCGAAGGAAAGCGAACGGATGAAGAAACTACAAGCATCAATTGCTCCGGAATCAGTCCTATCAAATCCTTGAGTCATGGTCCTATCAGAATTATGGGGAGATTACATCTGGCAACACCAATTGTGAGCTAAATCAGGTGTTTGGTTCAGGAATGCTTTTGGATACAAAACTGAAAATGACGGCAATAGCTTTATCAATTCACTAAATATTAGGCCCTACGTTGATGCAATTTAATAGCATTTATATACATAAAAACTCAAATTGCATCTCATCTCATGTAGACTTGTGCAAAAGTCTGATAGGTAGGGCCTGCCAATTCCATGTAGATCCACAACGGTTACACAGTAGTCCCACAACGGTTCATTCCACACGAGCTTTTAGACAAGTACCGGTATGTGCATTTCAGTCCCGAGATCAATCGCTTAGCAACTGCTTCTTTATATTTATGTCTCAATGATATTAATAAGACTTTTTATCCAGAAAGGCGTTTAGCAAACTTTAATACACATTGATCATACCGACCATGGCCGACACTCTTGAAAAACAGATATTATGCTACCTCAATCTCTTCTGAAGATAATGTCCCTGCTGTGCAACTTGAGCTTAATTTGTAAACCGAATTAGTGACGTCCCTACTGTGGATTCCTAACCTCTCTCGGCTCCAATCCGCTATAAATGTCTCAGCTTGACTTGTGTACAATCTCCCACGATCCACACACATACGTTTACAAATGCCCTCACGATCGTGCTCAAAATTATCTATATGATCTCTTGATGCGAACTGCAGATCAACCGGATCGCTCTGGTCTCCGATCCTCGAACTATTACTTGCAGGAAAATGAATCTAAGTGATCTATGACGAGTCCTTTCACTTCAGCCGGACCTAGTACCTGGAGTTCCGTATTTGTATGTAAGCAAAATTCTATTTCATTGGTCGCATTTAAAACTAATTCAAGAAACTTTTACTTATCTGCTTTACATAGCTGGCATACTTCCATTTTTCTGACATTGTATCGTCTTTGTACTGTAGTATCCCAACCACTTCAAAGTGCAAAGTCACATTCAAAACAAATTCGTGTCTGCTACTACTACCTTGAAAAGCTTAATTTAAAAAACGGGATAGTTGTGTTCGCACTGTGGATTCACAACCTTGAGGAGATTAATTTGCAAGACGGAGTAGTTTTGTTCGCACTGTGGATTCATAACCTTGAGAAGCTTGATTTGGAAAACGGGGTAGTTCTGTTCTCACTAAGGATTCACAACCTTGAGAAGATTAATTTGCAAAACGGGGTAGTTGTGTTCTCACTGAGGATTCACAACCACGAGAAGCTTGATTTGGAAAACGGGGTAGTTGTGTTCGCGATGCGTATTCACAACCTTGATAAACTTGATTTGCAAAACGGGGTAGCTGTGTTCTCACTGAGGATTCACAACTTTGAGAAGATTAATTTGCAAAACGGGGTAGTTCTGTTCTCACTAAGGATTCACAACCTTGAGAAGATTAATTTGCAAAACGGGGTAGTTGAGTTCGCACTGAGGATTCACAACTTTGAGAAGATTAATTTGCAAAACGGGGTAGTTCTGTTCTCACTAAGGATTCACAACCTTGAGAAGATTAATTTGCAAAACGGGGTAGTTGTGTTCGCACTGTGGATTCACAACCTTGAGAAGATTAATTTGCAAAACGGGGTAGTTGAGTTCGCACTGTGGATTCACAACCTTGAGAAGATTAATTTGCAAAACGAGGTAGTTGAGTTCGCACTGTGGATTCTCAACCTTGAGAAGATTAATTTGCAAAACGGGGTAGTTGAGTTCGCACTGTGGATTCACAACCTTGAGAAGATTAATTTGCAAAACGGGGTAGTTGAGTTCGCACTGTGGATTCACAACCTTGAGAAGATTAATTTGCAAAACGGGGTAGTTGTGTTCGCGTTCGTGGTGTGGATTCACAACCTTGAGGATATTAATTTGCAAAACGGACTTTTTGGGATTCCGAGCATAATTGCTCCCCGCCAGTCCGAATCATTGTACGTTCATATCACCTAAAATCCTCTCTCACGTTCCTCTCTCCTTCTTCACTGAACTCTTCTGCTTTATCTCTATGTTGCCACTAGCACAACCTTACTGCACGTCTGCCACTCATTCCGAGCAGTCCATCAACTTTTATCGTCATTTCATCACTACTTTATGTCCCTCTCTATCGTAGATTCCTGTCTGATCCGCTCGTGTATCTCCTAACTCATTTCCTCTTAGACTGTAACCCCCAGGGCCCGCAACCAGCGCCTTGAAAGAAGGCTTTGGTATTTATTCTTTTTAACAGAAGAAAAAACTCTACAGTGATTTACAAAACATATAAGTTGTGAAGCAACGCTATCTTATCCATCCCCATATCGACGACAATGCCATGTAAAACTCCTCGTGACTCCGTGACTGTCACTTTATCCTCAATTATTTCGAGATAGGAAACTTGTGATTTTTTCTATCATCAACATCAACTCGTCTCCTGTTACCCTTGTTGTCTTATTTGAAATCTCTTACTTTACCCATCCGGTAAGCCGTCTTTCCATAAGGCTCTTCCTGACGGCTCCAATGGTGATCAGAATAAATTTCAAGCTTGATGCTTTCCATGTTTACAGTAAGCTACTTGATCAATCGATCAGTGGAATTTTCTGTTGAGATCCTTTAGCTTTTAGCCTTTGCAATGACAACCAATGAGTGACGAGAATACCCGGGACTGACTCCGATCTAGTATTGACCTCTTTCAACACTGTGTATATAAACCGCTATCAAGACGCAGGTACACGAGCTTCATAACTTGCGGGACAGGAACACTACTACAGAATAGGCCAAACGATAATTTGAAGTGACAATTCCTCTTGCATTTCGGGAACGAAGGACTGGGAAATGGACCACAAGCTGCAAAGTTCAAGTAAAAATTCTCCATAATCCTAAAATTCAGATTCACTCTTACAAGATTCAATGGAATTCCTAAGGTCGCAACGAAAACACATTTTGACGTTGAACACATTTTCCATTTTCTATGTCATTTTTCTTGTACATGTCCCCTTTCCTCCAATGATCAGTTTCTCCTAGTCAGTAGATGACAATTGGCGGTACAACAAAGACTTCTACATCTCAGTTGCCGCGCTTTACAGGGAAGTCAAGCAGTTGTACGCGAATCAATTATCATCTTTCTCCTAGCCAGCTCACTATTTCTGCTTCACAGACAGAGCGCAAAGGAGTTTGCGGTTGAGTTGATGAAGAACGAGGAGGAGCAACCTGATCTCAGCCTGCCTGAAAACACTTCCATCGATGGCCCGCCTGAGGCGCGCTTCAAAGATGCCGCACTCCCAAACTTCACAACTAGCGTCACCCGCAGTTAGATGGCGAAACATGGGCATCACTAGCCAAAGAATGCTTTGAGAAAACACTGTTCCACCTGATGACAAGGTGTTGAAAGTCTGCTACGACACATTGGGAACCAACATCTGTCATCCAACTACGCGGTCTGAGAAAGTTGGATCGAAAATTG
The DNA here is from genome assembly GCA_907163375.1 of Prostheceraeus crozeri. Lineage (NCBI taxonomy): Eukaryota > Metazoa > Platyhelminthes > Polycladida > Euryleptidae > Prostheceraeus > Prostheceraeus crozeri. Next base: position 115,670 of record CAJQUW010009686.1, read on the forward strand.
TCGACAATGGATCCTATTTGATTTAACAAACCAATGAAAAATTTATATGAACTACCAAAATTTGACAAATTGTGAATTCTATACTGATCTTTTAGTTTGAGTTTTCAGAAAACTAATAACATCTACATGTTAACCACAACTCCTAGGTGGAATACTTGTGAATCCTTGCATTTACTAATCCCACCTCCTCCTAGGTGGAATACTCGTGAATCACATCCTTTGCAAATCCCAGATCTTAGGTGGTACACCCGTGAATCACAGCCCATGCTAAGCCCACTTCCTACGAGGCACACTCGCTCATCACTGCCTTTGCAAACCCCAACTCCTAGGTGGTGTACAATGTGAATCACAGCCCATACTAAGTCCACTCCCTAGGAGGTAGACTCGTTCATCAGTCTTTATAAACCCCAGATACTAGGTGGTACACTCATGAATCACAGCCCATACTAACCCCAGCTACTAGGTGGTGCTCTCGTAAATCACGACCTTTGTTAACCCAACTTCTATGTGGTATTCTCATGAACACTCTACTAACCAGACTTCTATCATAGCTTCCAAAAAAAATCTATCTAACTGACATAAATAAGTTTAAGTAAACAGTATACAGAATCAGACTTTTATGCTGAGTTGTAGACAGAACTTGTTCTTTCCAAAGGAGCTACGAACTATTTCAAACTAAAAACAATATAGGATGAGAACTTACTAAAGCTGCAAGTAAGGTAGAAAGATATCACGTTCGCAATTCGAGATCGCCATGACATTTGAAGATGACAAAACTCTAGGAAACGAAAGGATACAACAGTCGACAATTGAAGGAATTAAGATTTCTGGGGTCTCTCTATCAAGTTAAATAGTCGGGCAACTATCTGCGGTCCGTAAACAGGACGATAAGCGGCCCAGTACGACCTGCGTTCCCATCCACCGCCACACAGGTGTCTCAGACAAGCCTGTGAGTGACAGGCGACCTGCCGGGACGTCAAGAGTTCTATGAAGGGGAAGAGGGGAACGTGCAGTATCTGATTGACAGGTAACGCCATGAGTGAGTGCTGCTGCTGCCCGATGTGTGTGAGAGACGATGAGAACGAGCAGGGATGAGCACAAGTGGAGGTTGTAGAAAACGCGCATTCTCATCCTGACGAACGGCGTTTTGAACAGTCATTCTGACTAACGGTACAATATGTCGCAGTGGAATGACGCTTGTCATCTTCTTTATCGGTCAAGTTTTTCGACTCTCTCATAAGCAAATCTCAAAACAGAGATTTGCTTTGACTGCTTGCTGTGTTGAGGTCGATTTTGTGAGACGATCCCAAGATTACCGAGCAATCAGCATGGCTTCACTTCTATAGCGTTCATGTTTAGGAAATATGCCAACAACAATCGACGAAGCACATGTTAACAAAATCACTTTTCGATGCATCATTTTGTGGTACCTCTGAAAAATGCATTTTTCAGTGGATGCAAAATGCAAATTCCTTGCTTTCATAAAAACTTGGACAAAATTAAGAGTATGAACAAATCCCGCATTGGTGCAGGAGACGGCAAATATCTTCACAAAGTTTTCAGACATTTTCACGAATCAACATTGCCATTATGTGACAAATAAGCGGATAGACAGCACCAGTACTGAAATTTCATAATAATCATCAAATTATAGGACTGATAATGAGAAATGTGGACCATGTCTTGTTATGCGTACTTCATGATTTTAATAATTTGTTGTTAAAGAACTTGCATTAGTATAATTGACACATTCGCATGAATGCATAACTCATTCGCCTGCAAACGCCACTCGTTTGCCAAGATATTGATAAAATTCGTTTGGAGCGGATGAAATCACTCACAACATAGAAATCGTTTAGAAAGTCAAAAAATTAATATTCAAATTATCTCCATTGATAGCTGAAGAAAACGCTGCGAACATGCGGACGATCTTACAAGCAGCTAATTCCCTTAAAGGAGGGCTGTTCCCCACTGAAGGCTTAGAAGGTGCTGGCATAACTAGCTTTTGATATTTTAGTCAGGATGCCTATTCCGCAGTACCCAATGACATCCTGAGGAAGTAGAAATACCTTCTGCAGCTTTTTCGCAGGCCACTGATACGGTTGCCAATACAGACAGCATACAATTGAAACAAACTCAAATGCCGAGAGTATTTTTTGCTTAAAAATAGGAAATGTAGAGCTGATGTTGAATAATACTTGCATTGTTGACTTTGATAATATCCTGCAACAACTTCTGTCCTTTTATAATTAAATAGACAACCAATAACTGCGTGATTTCATGTCTAAACAACGAATTTCACTGACTGTTATTCAGTGAAAATAGGACATCAAGAATGCTTCTAAATATGAATGTGAAGAAAAGCTAAATGTAAAGCAAGTTGCTCAATAATAGATCAGTTCAAAGAAAGATCAAGGTCAAGCTGAGAGGGCAAACAGCAGGCGAGCTCATGGTCAAAGTGATGGTACAGTCTCACTTCATGCATCATCAACGCTGCACGTCAGGACGAGAGGTCAAAGGCGCCCCTCATACGGCTATCACTGGTTGAGTGACAGCTCTCAGTTTATCGACACAGTATACACACCACGATGCGCTGTAAACCGATCCGTAGTGTTTAAACTTCCCTTAGATGGCTGGAGCAGACACCTTCAGTACATTCCACATATACAGAAATGTTCACATTGTCCCACTTCTGATGCAGAAACTAATTCGGACCAGAATAAGTGATCTTTTTTGGAATAATAACTTTCTTCTAATAGTCTGTAACACGACACATGCAATTGGCATGATGCCTTCATCTCAAATCATTAGTCAATTTAATACAGTTTATCAGAAATCAATCGTCGTTTAACGCCGGAATATTATGTAAGCAAGAACCTCTTTTTGAGTTCACAGTGAAAGCATTTGAAAGAGGCAGACTGAGGCACATGAGCTACACAATGTAGCCACACAGGTCTGATAATTAATTCGTCCAAATTTCTAGAAGCCTTTTCTAGTATCAAAGCCGATTAGAAATAAATATCTATGCTTAGAATCACAGACATCGTTTACTATCAACTGTTGGTGCTCATCACCCTTTCAAGTACTAAGATGATTTTCAATTACACTTGGTGAAAGCACTACCAGAACCAGTAAATTAGGAAATTACATTTCAAATTACCGTAGAACCTGCAATATACCGACATCTTGATGTAGTGTTCGAAAAATAGGGCGCCATCTATGTTTCGGCAGTACAAGTAATGAGTACCAAGATATTTACTTGAGCAAGACCTGCACGATATTTGATGCATTATTGGATGTCTTTCATGTCTTTGTGTCTTGTGACTTCTTCATCATTAACAATTACTTTAAATTGCTCTTTCAAGGTGGGAAACTGAAGTAATGATGCTTTTTTATACGCCAATATATTTCAACGACTAAGCGTCGCTATCATCAGGGCACACATTATAAAAAGTGCCCTGATGATAACGATGCTAACAAGCTGAAATATATTGGCGTATAAAAAGAACAACATCATTATTCAGTTTCCCACCTTGAAATATGAATTTTAATGAAGGCCCTTTTGCCACTTTAAATTGATCATGTAGTGCCTGTAATATTAATCACGTTTGTGTCGCGGGTCATCTTACCTTCTTTATGAGTAGTCATCTTGCGTGCACAATATGCTAGATGCAGTCATGCTCTATGGATATAGTATACCATCTTGTTGAGTGTTGAGCCTGCTAGCATGCGGGTGAATTAGGCTCAAATGATTATTGTCAATAACACCTATACACAATTTACTGAACATCGATCAAACACGCATTGAATACTATCAAATATTCACATAAGTTTTGGTTTAAGTCATAAGCATAAAATAAAATAATTACCATCTTCTGCCCGTGGTTTCCCAACTAAGACTGATGAGAAAAATGAATATCCAAGGCCTCTTTTAATGCATCATCAAATATTCATTGAATGTCAGTCGAATATGTATTTACATGCATCATCATATTAGGGATCAATCATAAAATTGAAAACCCCAAGAGATAGAGAGAGGGTTGGCGGTCTATTACAGGTTTTCCGGTATTTTAACTGTCAAATCAGTCGATGATATTGTAATGTCACTCTCGATGGTATAGAGGGTCATAGAAATGGTTGAAATATCTTCAAAAGGCTCTTCTGTCTGGTTTTAGAGTGCAATAATGCACCATTCCATGCGTGATAGTTTTACGTAACATTCTTTAACACACCAGACAGACATGAATAGTGGTCCATCATTCCAGCTTTAGAATCCATTACATAGAATTGCAAATGGTCATTTCAATTTGTTTTAGTTATGAATCCAAAGTGCGAATCTATGCGGATTCTCAATTCGCGGATGCTTTCAAGCTTTTCACGGAATACTATCTGTTAAACACCATAACTTTCATAAACTTCAATGGATGCCTGTCAAAGATTTCTACATCTTTCCATATTCTGCATTAGCTAACAAGAATGTGCAAAATCAGTGGTCTACATCAACAAAAGTCGCTTGAATTGAACAATGCTAGTTGCATTTGTGCGAAATGCAGTAGCCTTAAATCATCGGCCTGGTTTTAAAACGATTCCTGCAATCAAATTAAGGACACGCATCAACGTGAAATGAACATAAGAACAACGGAAAGACCAAATACCCGTCATACTCGTCAATAGCGGTCTAAAAACCCTTCAACTCAAGCCATCGATGGACAAGCAGGAGTGGAGAATCGCGATCAAGAAGCTGCAACCCTCTTACGTCATAGCGTCGGCACGAGTAAGAGGGGAATGTTACAATTAGCACCAGAAAAAAGGATTTTTGCTAAGCTTCCCAAAACATGATTTTTTTGACGTCGCGTTGCTATGTTTTGTGTATCTTTTGAAATTCGAGTAAGTGCATATGGACGGCCACCATGCGTAGAACTAAACAAACAACGCTCTATAAAGTGCTCACTTTTGTATATCCTGCATTCGGAGGAGATTGGAGGTGCTGGTCACGTGGTTCACTTGCGTCACGTCGGTTGCAGAGCAACAATATCGAGGCTGATTTGCTGCTGACTGTTGTTTAGCTGGTTGCTGTTCGATGAGTGGCTGCTGAAGCTGTTGATTGGCAATGGATTGCTGGATCTCCGATTCGATGATGGAGGTGGTGGAGGAGATTGGATCGGCCTCTTCTTGCTGCTCGTTGCTTTCCTGAGCTCGCCCTCCAGTCATACAGACAGCGGAGGGAAGCCGCGAAGGGCTCACAGAAGCAGACCTCTGACGCGCCCCACTGCAGATGGCGACGTTGGTGTTGGCTGATGGCGATGTGAGAGGTGAAGGCCGACTCCCAACCTGAAAGAGTAAAACATGACATCAAGATGGGTGTGATATTAGCATTATTGAATTCATTGCAAGAACCAAGCATAGGCCTGCAGTTCATTACAAGGATGGAGAACAGGAACGGAGTTCATTACAAGGACCGAGAACAGGACTGGAATTCATTAGGAGGACCGAGAACAGGCCTGGAGTTCATTAGGAAGACCGAGAACAGGCCTGGAGTTCATTACAAGGACCGATTACAAGCCCGGAGTTCATTAGAGGGACCGAGAACAGGACCAGAATTCATTACAAGGATCGAGTACAGGCACACAGTCTATTAGAAGGACCAACAACAGGCCAGAAGTTCATTACAAAGCATTACAGACACCATACATCACTAATAAATTGACATACTTCTTCATCAGCGACCATACATTGCTCAGGCATGTGCTTATCATATGCGAAGGTTAGAATTTGCAATTTGCAAAGGCTTTCTTTCGCCTCTGCTGACCGAGAGACAACAGACTCTTCAAATTAAATGCACGGAATATAATGAAACTATAGCAAAATCAGACCAATATTAATTTCGATGGATGTTATGGAACGACCTCTGGGCCATTTTCTTCATTGAAATCGACTAACAAGTGATTGTTTTTTCGCGTCTTCTAACTTCGTTGACGTAAATCGATTTACCTGCAGTGGTCGCTCATCTCTTCAAGCTAAATAATACAAATCTGCATAAGTTAGCGTGGTTGAGAGATGTTGGCAACTGACAGAGCTTCATTCCACAACACCCCAAAGGGAAAGAAGAGGCGGAGACGGAGGTGGGTCACATAATTGCTGCCAGCACGCAAGCCTGAGAATTCACGAAACGCCGGTATCCAAGTGTCCGAAACCACCACTTTGACAAACCATTCTCGGAAACGGAAGGCGACTATTAAGAAGCGATAAAAGCTGAGAAGAGAGAATGACTCGCATGAAAGGGAAGACAAGGTGACGAAAAATTGATAATGAAATGTTTTTTGCTCACTTAATTGCATTATCAAGGTAAATATGAGAGATTGTTAATTCTATCAAACAAAAATCCTATGATGAATTTCCTAGATAAGACGAAGTCGAATGGTGCTCCATGACCAAAGCATCAACGAGAGCCAACAGGAGGAGTCTCAAAGAGAATTCTTAGAATCTTGATACAATGGACGAATCAGAAATGCTAATTTTGAACATGACAAGTATTCTACCGTTCGTAAGCATCAACTTGCACACGCATCTTTTATCACATAATATATTTCTATGGCTAAGTTGAGTCAAATTGACATGCGGACTAAACGTATATCGAATATGAGTGAAAGTATAACCTGAAAGATCAAAAAGAAATGCCGGAAAAGTCTATTATGGACCCCTTGCAACTTCATCCAACAGAATACAATTTCTATCCAACTTAGACAAGGATTGAGCCGAAAATTCGGAAAAAAGACCAACTCTGCATCCCACACCCTAAGAATGAGCTAAATAAACGGATGGTAGGTGCGTGCGGTCATGGTTGTCAAGTGGTCCATTGATCAAGTGACTTGTTTGACCAGGGGTTGGAAAAAATTAATTACAATTTAATTGGCCTCAGTTTTTGCCAACAATTAATTGATTTAGTTGGATCACATGGGCAATCAATTAATTGAAATAAATTGCAATTAATTTTATCATTGCCGAATCTACGAAGATCTTTCCACTGAATGATTGCATATCGATGACAAATGCTTGGAAAGCTATTTCCATAGCACATAGGTCTACTAAGGTGCACCAATACACTAACAGAAATATAATTTACCGTAGTCACATGCATGCAATATGCACTATGTTCACTATGTTCGTTGAACTAATTCGCATGATAAAACTTGTAAAATCAGTGATAACAATATTTTCCAGTTCAAACACTGACGTACTGCCACTCTGGCCATCTTGATAGTAAGTCCTTCATTAAGTTTACCATAATTTGAAAATAACTAAAATTATTAGAATATATGAAACATATCACTTACATATACTTACTTATTAGGTTAAAAAACCAAACTTTTTTTCGTTTCTACAAGTAGGCCTTCATAACATTATATTATCGACTCTGTAGGCCTACACATTATACCGCATAGCTTATAATAATTGCTCAATAAAAAGCTTTTTTGACTTATGAGTAACTGAACTAATTGGAATAATTGGCACCTGATCCAATCAATTAATTGAATTGAAGGTTGTTCATCAATTAATTGCAATTAATTTCCAATCAATTATTTTTTTCCAGCTACTGTGTTTGACCTCAAGTTTTTACTTGATCAAGAAAGATAAAAGCATAACCCACGCAGCAATACAACCAAAAGCTATAAAAAAATAACTTGATAAGCAAGTGAATAAATTGCAGATATTGATAGAGAACGAATTTATTGGAGGCGATAAATATTAGATGTTTTAATTTTAATGTTGCGATTGGAATGTTGAAAATCACACCAAGCATTTGGAAACTGAGCATCAAGTAAACATTTTTTCCTCAGTCTCCGCATTTTGAAACATACCATCATCAATACAGTTGCTAGTTAACGATGGAAAATAGAAGAATAAAAAACCATTCATTTCACTTACACTAATCCTATTTACGTCATCACTAGGCCGCTGATTTCGTTGCCTTCTCTTTCCACTAACTGCCTCATTCTACTGTTTCTTTTTCTAGCACAGAGCGTGCTCAGGCCCCAGGAAAGTTTCTCGACAAAAAACAGGCGTAGAGGAATGCTATTCCAACAAAAAGCGCCGTGAATTGGAATGTGAGATAGAGCGCGCACTGTTGCCTTTTTCCGGTGTCCCAACTTCGTCTCGCACGGTTGAGTGAGTCACATGACCGCGCGAGAGACACCTTACAGGTGACAAATAGCCATGATGAAGCGGGCGTTGTCCTGACAGAGGTGTGAACAGTTGTAGAAATGACAAAATTGGAAATAACCATCATATCAAGCAGCTAGAGAGAAGATCTACCAATTTCAACGAGAATGTTCAACAGTAAGAGCGTTGACTAACACATGACCTTCACAGCTTGAACTAGAGGAACATGTATAATGACTATAACAGCACAACTTTTTTTTGACTATAAACCATATTAAGGGCGAACATTCGAAACAAAAATGATCAGAAATTACCTTAAACCGGCGCTGTGGCCTTGTGGTAGAGTGTTCGCTCTGCGTCCGGGAGACCTTGGTTCAAATCTTGGTCGGGTCAAACCTAAGACTTTTAAAATAGGCACACTCTGCATTCTTGCTAAACACTCAGCACAAAAGGAATGAGAGTGAATAAATGACAACTCGGCCACATGGTAGAAAGGCTCCGTGCCTAATGTGCCTCCGAGTATAAACAAGACTCATTTATTTATTTATTTTAAACACAAGCAAAGTTAAACGTGGACTGCTTGATATTGAAGAGCGTATATGCTGCATGCTTGGGTTTTTTATATGACTTTCAATGACAGTTGCGTCGGCGAGGAGAAAATCTCACACAATCCCTCACAATTGCTGTTGCCGAAAGTGCAATGATGAATGGCTATCGAGTCACAGAAGTTAGAAAATTAATTTGCAACATTTTTAAGAATATCCAAACTAAAAATTATGTCGCAAAAAATGCTCGCTCATTTTAAAGCACGTGAAAATTAAATGCTATATCCTAAAGATGCTCATGATTGAGAAAGCAAGAGTCATAATTGAACATCTATTTGATATTATGTATCTGCTGATACGTCGTTCAAATTCAAAGTCGTGCGCATGACAGATCGAGAAAAATCATGAATAAATCGATTCGAGGTCATTTATACACTATATTTTCGATCTGTTGCGGTGAATTTTGAGTCAGAGTAGAAGGATTAATGAATTAAAAATTGTTTAATATATTCAACGAAACGGGACAAATCAGGGATTTGCAGAAGTGAAATCAAAATACTGGTCAAACAAAATAAGAGGAAGAAAAGAAGATTGCTACAACTGATAGGTAATTTTGGAGAAACTAAAATTGATGTGACATGTTATTGACGATGCAAGGAGGAATGAGGCAAGATCATTGCAAGTCAGAGGAAACTAACACAACTGATCTTCAACTGAATAAACATCCTTTTCAAATACACCAGGCTGAACCGTGAGTAAGCGACATGAAACACGACAAAAACAACCAAGACAATTTGATACAAAAGAATGAAATATCAAGAAAATTAAGTCAGAAAAGTTTGAAATTAAAATGGAAATGTGATTTTTTTTCGATATGGAGGACTCGAATCCATTTGAAACCTATAATATCAACAAAAAGTTGTCGACAGGAAAATTTGGCGCCACGTTTTCTTTCGATAATGACATAACAATTGATATTTTCAAACTTGTGCTCTGAATTTCAAATAGCGTGTCTGTCATTTCAATCACAAGATATCTCTGTCACAACTACCACCGATATCTGACGCCGAGCGCAGCCGGATTGATGCACCGAATCGAGGGGAAAACAAAGATTTGGCAAGGATTGAGAGCTGATGAGGGGCACAGCATCGCTCTTCCTCTCGGCATGTCACAACCCGGAGCGGCTTCAGTCAAAGGGCCGCCACAGCGTCTCCCAACTTCTCAATGCGATGCCGAGTCGAGTGTCGACGTCCTGGTGGACCCGTCCTGGCCGCTTGGATGGTTGCCTCTCAATTCCGCAGCAAGCGCGTTATCCTGATTTCGAGCACTCAACAGCTGTGTCGCGGCTTTGCCGAGATTGAGGCGCAAGTTAGCGTGAAATGCACAAAGTCGTTCGTCGGTTTCCGAATTACTTCCGACGACCTGCCAGCTATCTATCGTCTTCTTTTCTCTCATTTCTTGTAACTATTCACTCTTTCTAAATCTGATCTCATTCAGCTTAGAATAGCAGTGGTTGCTCTATCCTATCAATGTTCTATCCACTAGACCACTCCTTTTGACTAGCTAAACACTTATTTTCTTTTCACACACATACCAAGTTCACTTTCATTATTGATTCATCTTTCATATCTCTTCATCGCGGCATCTCACTATGTTTATGCATCTTGTTGTCGTTTTCTTTTGTATCTTCCAGTTTGAAAAACCATGCCTTATTTCATAATCACATCAATTATCTCAGGAATTCACAAGACGTAAAGTGCGTGGGAAATATAATTGAAATTAACGGGAGACTGATAGTTGGATGTGGGAAGGAAATCGCCAACGGCCAGTGAGACGCTCTCCATCCGTATTGGCCAGAAAATGGAAGCAATTCTAAAATTCTTTTGACGAGAAAAGACTAAGAAGACGCTCAAATTAATCTCTTTAGAACGCAATCAACATGTCTCTTACTATCGGGCTCGTTCGATAGCCAGTACATTGCTGCAACTGCATTTGTCAAAAATCGATAGATACGTTCGTATGACTATTGCATGGTTTCAAATTATGTCAAATCTCTACCTTGTCATTAAAAGTTACACAGGATCACATAGAAGCAGAACAAAATTCGCTGCATAGCATCGACATGGTCCACTCAACCTGGATTAAACCTCTGAGTGCAGCGAGGAGCGGGTCTTCACTTCACGTGCCTGTAATTTTAATCGCTATAAAAAAACTATCTGCACTTAGACGGGTGCTAACAGCGTCTCAACCACAAGATCAATGTAAGTCCCTGGTCAGTGAGAGATTTCATTCACCTACGCGAAAATTATAGTTGGTTGTTAAAACCAAGATTTTTTTAGATCTTCACAAAAAAACGAGACGCCTTATCTCTCACGAAGACTTTCGTCCATCATCGACGGACATGTTAACGCTTCAACTAATTTGACGCGCGAACATGTCCGCCTTCGAAACGCATCGTGAGAGATAAATTATTTCACCTATTCTTGTAAAAACCAAGAACTCTGATCCTCACAACCAATCATGTCAATGATACAGATTTTTCTTCAACTAAAGTTGCATGTCCACATAGAGTTAGCGCAACCTACTGTTTTAACGTTTGAATGCTCGGTTCTATAATGACCTTCGCCCAAACAGGTTGTCACACGAACCGCAAGTTCGAACCGCCGATTCTCCCTCCTTCATCTGACTCATGTTAGTTGAGACGAGTTGTAACTCTCGACATTGCCGGCAACATCAGAGATTCAACAAGGGAATGTCGGGTGAGGAGAAAGAGATGAGAGAGACACGTGTGCCGACACCAACGCCACCTGCGACGACTCCTCAGACGATTCAATCATTCCGCCAACACAAACCATCGCACAACCGATTAGCCGTCCAACAGAAAGCTAGCAACAATGCGACCCACCCACCCAGTCAATTCATCAGCCGGACTGATGAGGTGAGGAGACTTACACAAGACGAAGATGAGGTAAAGATTTGTTCACAGATAAGGAACTCGAGATATTAGTGATGTGAATATTCAAATGAATCAAAGAAATGATCTGAAGGACTGGAAGATGTTTAGGAAAAACTTGTCATTAGGAGCAAAAAAAGTGACACGGAAAATCATGCAATGAAGCATAAGACGAAAGATAACGGCGATCGGCTTTGTTTACCATTCCCTGCCCAATCCAAGGCGCGAAGCCTTACTAGGCGCTGGTCAAACCAGTCCTCACACGCAGGAAAATATCACCAAGCTGGGACAAGTGCTTATCGGTGAGAGCGAAGCTGTTTCACACGAAGAGAAGACTCGAACCCTAAATCTTCTGCGCCAGCCTGTCACCCAGCGATTGCAGTGCAAATAATTGACTGATGACAATACACGTATCGGTGTGAGCAAGTGACAAGACAACGGTCTTCACTCTACAAATCCCGAATCACAGGAAATTGCAGATTGAAAAATGAAAAAACCCCCATAAGTTCGCAACTCTTCCCTGCTAATCTCATCGCTACCGTTATCAATTTGTGCATAAAGTGGAAAAAACTTAAAATCGACTTCTCAATTACGATATTGTAAGTAGACCGACTTTTGGCAATTACGACTCTGATATTTCCCCACCCCGCATCCCATATTATTAACATACACGTGCTTTGTCATAGAATATTTATTATTCTTCTCAATTCCGGAATCCCGTGACCGAGATTTTCCGGGATAGTGGAATCTCTACCCTGTAGGCCTAATTTGATTAGAAAACATAGGACGTAAGTATATAATCACACATACAAGTATGCTGATACAGTTGCAATACACAGGTTATAAAATTGAATTAGTAATTCAAAGAAAGATTACTACCAAAATTACTATCAAAAAAATACTACCAAAATAAAATATTAATCCTGGGATTACGGGATTTGCAAAACTCATGGAATCCCGGGATCGCAATCCCTACCGACATCCCATGCTAATAGCATGTATCTATGCTTAGTAATAGGATGTTTGCGATTCTACTCAATCCCAGGATTGAGATTTTCCGGGATTTTGGAATCCATAGTCAGAGGTCGAAAGAATGACATGTCTAAGGAGGGGATGGAAAGTCGCTGAGAAGAAGTTTCGCTTAGAATGCGTGAATGATGAGGAAGTTTGACCCTCAACACACTTGTCGCGTCTACTCACTGAATGGGCGTGGAACGGGGTTGGGAAAGCGTCTATCATCGCCAGTTCCCACGCCTTTAAGGTAACATCGATACGCTGCTCACTTTACAGAGAAGGAACGCCAATGATTTGTTTGTTCTTCGTTTCAGCGCTTGAATGATGGCTCTCCTCTGTTGCTTTTGTCACCCAACGCCGCGAGTATGACAGGAAAAGGTCGTCTCGTGTACTTCTCTTGGGAAGTTGTAACTGACCTGGATTTTTACCTAGCAGAAACGCTTTTTCCTAAGACGATTCTCGAACTGATCGGACTACCAGCTTCAATGTGTCACTATTTAACTTTCTTGCATTTTTAGGATGTAAGACTAAGAAACAGGAGAGGCCAATAAAGATGATTCACGTGCATTCTTAACATTCAGGGCGCTGCAACATGAGTCGGTGGACTAAGTCGAGTTTCACAGTGAAAACCGAAAGTGTAGCTTATGCAATTAGCTTATGTCATCAATAACTCTGATCACTGCCACTGTATCTTTTTTAGAACGGTCAGAACAAATTTTGATGACGGTGTCAAACCGCTATTCACCCAATTCTCTCATCTCCCAATAACCATCATTTACCAAGCCCGCCCATCTCGTCACAACCATCATTTATCCAGCACACCCATCTCGTCAAAAACCATCATTTACCCAGCCCTCTCCATCTCCCCATAACCATCGTTCACCCAGACCGCCCATCTCCCCATAACCATCGTTCATCCAGACCGCCCATCTCCCCAAAAACCATCATTTACCCAGCCCGCCCATCTCGTCATAACCATCGTTCACCCAGTCCTCTCATCTCCACATAACCATCGTTCACCCAGCCCTCTCATCTCCCCATAACCATCGTTTACCCAGCCCGCCCATCTCCCCATAACCATCGTTCACCCAGATCGCCCATCTCCCCATAACCATCGTTCACCCAGACCGCCCATCTCCCCATTATGAAGCTTCTTTCAAAAGTAGATCCATGCACTGAGCAGTCAGCGTATTTGCATTTTTGTTGACTACTTTATCCTTTGATTTTGTGTGTCCTTCTGTTTCTTGCAAGACCCATCATTTCTATTTTGTTCAATCTCTGCATCTTTAGTCTCCAAAATGCCACGCAAATGTCAATAAATGTTCACTCCCGCGTATGTCAACAGCAATGAGAGCATTCTCGTTCTTCAATTCTCTGAGATCATGTCAAAAGTGACGTTTGATGAGAGAGAGAGACATATGGACAAGTCAGTGATAGTGACACAAAGTACCATCATAATGTACACCTAGGGTTACTACTATCTGGTAGTCACATTAGAATCAATAGGTCAACGGTTCGAACAGTAAAGAAGACGAAATCATAGGGGTGGCAGTGGATTGTAGAAGAAAGTTTACATGAATTATTAAATCTGATGGAAAACTAAACCACGAGAGAATTTTTGAGGGATGGGTAGATTGTGGGACGTGCCGCAAACTATTTCCTTGTCAATCAATATAATGAGCAACTACAACTGGATAAGATGCTAACGAGTTCACAAAGTGACTTCTATTTACATTATTTCCATCGTTCTGCACTCCTCTTCTATTATTACACTTTCCTCATTTTGAGTTTTAGTAACATTGGTATATTATACGAATTGTCAATAATTTCGACACGTTGATTTCATCTGCAATGCCTCGTAATTCTTTGAGCCTGCCTCTTGTCTGAAAATGCCATTATAATCAGAAATTACGGTAAAACAATCGAATTTCGACTCCGATTACAGAACTGATCACAGATAATCTTGATCCACGCTATGTTGTCGGTTTTAAATGACTCAACGTGCTGATGATGAATTTATGTGATAGCGCGTTCTTAAATAGAACGTCATCTCTTCCCGATTGAATGGAAATTGACCATAAGTTCATCATAAAATAGTCAGGCTGGAATTCAAAATTTAACTGGACAGCTAATTTCGGCACCAGCATGTTATCTTCAAGTTTGGTATGCATTGGCTATAGTCTGGTAGGCAACTTGCTTTAGGCAACTTAATTTTTTAATGATAGTTGTGGATAGCCTTAAAACTGTAACTAAGGCAAATTGTAGGTGGCCTCTCCATAAAAAAGAGATAATTCATGTGTAACTTTCCTCAAGTAAACCACTTATGCAGAGTTCTTCACAACTAGGTCCAGACTGGGACCTTTTACATTAATCCCGTGGGTTTACCAATGCTGAACTGTGGGTAAAGCAATACATTTTTCTAGAAACATCCTTGTGCTTCTTAGACGGAATTCTTTGATATTTACTGCCGTAGATTTGATAATAACTGAATCGCAGATCCAACCTAGGACAAATCAAGTGGCAGCATCCATGCTTGGTAAATGCCAGCGAGAAAGTTGTCAAAATTAGATTAGATGTCAGGACCTGCATGTATTATGTGCATGCAATGAAGGAATATAATAAAGAACATTCCAACGATGAACGGCTTCGAATCGTCTTAATCAGAAAGTTGTGATGAGCTTTGGGTAAAGGATGGGCAGATGAGTTGGACTTCGCGTGTGCGAGATCAGGACTAATTGACTTGGTCACAAACTTGAGTATAGAAGTAGATCGCTATACTTAAAAATAATGAGATTTCTTAGCTGTATATTCGGCTACCTAATCATTAATAAGATGCAGAACATAAAGGAATCGTGGGATAGCGACTTGAATGGAACATTTAATTTCAAACGAATTTCGAATTTTCCTGTGCTGCCATTTATTTAGCCTACTACATCATCTCTACAGAAGTGGAACAGATCAGACAACAACAAACAATAGGCGCACAATAATTGAGCAAGATCGATTCCGGTCCATAAGTAGATGATAGCGAGTGACGCAAGGTAATTAGTTCGCACCAGCAGATACAATTATGCTGTACAGGTTAGCGAAAGGAGGGAATGGAATGCTGACAACTATACCGATAGCTGGCGATCAAAATGAGTGACTGAAGAAGTAATGCTAAGCCGTGAAGAAAAAAGACCGCTGTCAAGTAGCACAAAAGCACCACCTCCGTGTGCATATGACCGGCTTTTGCTCGATCTACCGGCAAGGTCATTCATCGAATTGACTCTGTGCTACCCATCATCTTAAATATTAAGCTTAAGAGCAGGGTTGGTCACAGTGCGTGCAAATTAACTGCTGATTCCTACTGTCACTATAACTTACTACACGAAAAAGTGCTCCAAATTAAGATGAACCTTTTCAGTTACGATATTTGCTTCATGAATCGCTATGGAACTGTTTTGTAGAGCTCTTAATCACATGAATTCAATAAAGAGAATTTCCAAGAAGATTTTTGCTCGGATATCTTAAGAATTCTTTATGGTCTGGCTTTCTTTTCAACCACTCCGAATGACGACATGAGATCCGAGTGGAAAATCAAGATAGTCCGGTCGACTGCATGAGTTTCAGAACCGAGACCGAAGATGAACATTTGATTGAATAATGTACTGTACACAATAAGGCTACTACGAATCTGCGCGTCTGCTAAAAACCCGGTTGCTAAAATGTTCGGCAAAAAACATTTGTCTGTTTTATGTGGCATAAAAAGAAGCTGAAACTGCTAAAGAATAACTTGATAATATATTTCTTGATATTTCAACAGCCGACTTCCTCCTGAGATACAGAGTGGTTTCTCCTACAGTTATAGTTCTGCAATCTGCATGATTTTTGTGGAACCTAAATTGTAAGAATAATCACTGCATTTCATGAGAAGGCCAGTTGGCGAAATATCGAGAAGTTATTCAGATAAAATTAAATTATAAGTAAATAAGCAGCTCTGGCTTGTTTCCACCGTCTCTACACAAAACAAAATTTGATGCTTACTGTGAACATCCATGTATCTGTTTGCATTTTCTCTGAATAAGTGACAGGTACTAAAACTAGAACCACAAACAACTATTCAAAACAACTACTTCTTGTCAATTTCAGCCTCCTGATCACGAATGTGGGCTCAGATTCCATAAATTCGTAGCCGTTTTCTGGGAGACTCAAGTTTAATAAAAATTGGTTTTGGTGTGAAGGTAGCGGAACCAATTTCTGTCTCTCTGATAGGGGCAGCGAATCAATTATATTTTGTCACTACCTGATCCAAGTTGCTGCGCTGATCAAAAATATATGCATCATTTTTCCTAACAGCGCAGTTTTCCACCGGAAATCCGAATTTAGCTTTTTTACGATCTGCATGTGAAGTTGGCGGAACCATTTTTTTTAATCTTAAAAATTCCTCAGATTCTAAGGAACTCGCAGATTTCCAGTCAAAAACTGCGATGTTATGAAAAATGAAGGAAATAAGTCTATTTGTTATCAGCTGAAGAGACAAAATAATATTGATTTGCTTATCAGGGAGACTTAAGAAAATGGCTCCGCTGACTTCACACACCTCTCGGGTCATGCTATCATTGTTCATATGTCTTTGTCAGTCTGTCTAAATGAACCTCAACTCAGCATTTCGATAAAATTTAGCAAGTTGTTTATTTTTGATCCTATATAACAAGAAAAGGAATCGGGTTGAACTCGGCAGACGCGCTGATGCAATAGTCAGATAACAGGGGTTCCAAAACCTTTTGGTAGAGGTCCGGATTAAAACTTTTGATGAACACTGAGGTCCGTCTAATTTTTCATCTGATAAGCATGGAAATTGCAGAAACGACGCAATAAGAATTATAATTAAGATATTACAAAAAATCGTGAAATTTACACACAGTAAGTTTAAGCTCTCTTTCAGCATTTATTTACATGTTATTGATATCCATTCTATTATTAGTATCCTTTCGGATCTGTATCAATAAGATTATCGGTATTGTGTAATGATTCAGTTCTCCATTACATTCATGATGATTTTCATCATTTTCGACAGGCCAACCTGACAAAAAATTGAATAAATAATATCAAAGAAAATTGTCGATCACAGTCTTCCTACCCAGTGAGGGACTTCTTTCTAACTCACAGTGATTAATGGACAATATTGCCTCGATATTTCTGCTCGGTTGGAAATCTTCACTAGCAGACAATCGGTGATTATATCAATGGAACAACCAAGGTTATTGCCTATTAAGAAATGGTCGGTAAGAGACAATGACGGTAATGCCTTTATTCTCTTATGTCAACATTTTGTTTATATGGTAGGGAATTGCTGTAATGGAATGTCTGCGATAGAAATGCTCAATTAGCGACGAACAGCGGGGAATAGTTTGTCTGAGACGCGTCAGATAGAGCGAATCACAGTCAAATCCTGTCCCCGATACTCAATAATCACTTGGTTATATGAAGTAATCAACTTTGCGACAATCGCGCACAATTTAGAAAGTGCCGATAAACGTCAGGAGCTTACAGGACGGATATCTGTCGGAAGGATCAATCGTAACTCCGAGCTTTCGATCAATAGTCAAAGCAATGATCACAATTTCATGAATTGTCTTGCCTTGTTCATTCGTGCAGAAGTAATGCGGAAACAAACATGGCAATGTGAATCTGAAAACCTCGTTGATGGGGTATTTCTTTCATAAAAATGTTAAAAGTATTGAAACACTTGAAATTTGGGGCTCTCCCTCCCTCCCTCCATTATATTGCGGACATGTTATTAAAAAAACAAGGATCAAATGCAGGAACTGAAAAATTACATCGCTAGCAAATTGGGGATCATCGAAATTTAAGCGTAAGTCTGAAAAATCGCACCGTCGGAAAAAGTCTGGATATTTCACCGACACGGCCTTATCAATCAATCACTTAAGTTCTCCTGATTGATGGATGAGACCCGGTCGGTGAAATGTATTTCAAAGTTGAATACAGTGGACATAATATATATATAGTGGACGTTTAAGATATTGAATCACAACATATAAACAGGGTTTTTTAAGGCGTTTTAGGGACCCGATTCGGGTCCCTAGTTTGGAAAATCGGGTCCCTAGAATCAGAGAATAAATAATTATATAATATAATATATATATATTATAATGATAAATAATTATGTTCTGATCTGCTGTCATCCACTTCTATTCTTCTATCTGACAAGCGAGATTGGCGAGTGGGTAATGTGAGAGAAGTTATGTTTATTGGAGTGATAGCAGAGAAAGCAGACCCAGTGGGCGCTGCCACTACCTTTTGGATGTAGATCAATATAATCATTTCATGAACGTCTACTCATTGCTTTCAAATCTGATATTCGCATGTACATGTACGTGTATCAAATGAAAATAATCAATGAATCTTTACCTCATTAGGTTACTGGGTTATGTTAATATGTTACCTTTGATTATGTTAGGCTCTGGTTGTACGGTATGTCATGTACGTAGGTATAAGCCTACATTCTAAGGCATGTTAAGGAGAGATTTAAAAGATTTCAAGGAATAACACTACATGTAACTAGCATGTGCTTAACCATAGATGTACTTAACTTTACTTTTACATGGATCACAACCCTCCAGGATGTGAAAACTCAACATTTTGCCACCAATGTCATGTAGAAAGGATATCTAATTATAGCATTTAGTATGAAATATTTTCGGGTCCCTACAAGGTCCTTAGAATTTTCCTTTAAAAAAACCCTGCATATAAACAACAAAACATTGTCTGATGATACATTTCAAGCAAAGCTAGATTTTACGAGAACTTCATAAAAATAAATGTAGTGTCAGAGGCCCACAAGCAGAGTGAAGATCATTGATTTCCGCCAGGACAGTGGTTAGAGCGCCCCTCATATACTTGTTGCATCAGTCCTCCCGACGCAAATTCGACAAGAAACCGTGGTATCATGTAGCGCTACATTCCGACTCCGATAATTGCTTAGTTCGTGGTGATTGCTCGAAATTACAGCAACATCCATCCGTCCTCCTCAGCAGACTTTCCCCATTGGTCGAGTCGAGAGTAAACAAGTCTGATAGACTGAACTGATCTCCATGCAATGTTTCCTTAAATGGCTCCAAATCAAACTTGGATTATATTCCCGGGCTTTCCCCCGTAAGATAATCATTGAATTCTAGGTTTCCCGGTCAAGGAAGCAAAAAATCCCCGTTTTTTCCGGTCTTCTTGATATAAATTTTCACGGGAAAAATGGCCGCATGATTATATATTATAAAACTCAATTAGAATCTAATATTAATTTAATTAATAATTGGCTTACATATTTTATTTAATTTAAACTTATGATACACAGACTATAAAACTTGTAGATTTACTCTATTCCACATTTTAGTAATTGAGCAGAAATCATTCATTTTCCAGGTGAAAATTGCCAGTCAATAACTCTATGGTATCCATTAAATCGCTTTCTTTCTATTATAATTTGATTCCCATTTTCCGGCTCAAATAACTCAATAATATATATATTTGGCAGCAATATTTGAATGAGATTTCACTGCCAATCCCAGATTTTCTCGACCTAAATCGAATCAACATCGCTGGATTTTCATAATTACATCAGTCATTATCAACAACCTTTACTCTCCTACAGTCCGTTTCATAAAAAGTGGATCATCCTAAAATTTGACTAAATAAAACGTAAGTATGATACAGAAAGCATTTTTCATGTTATTTCATGTCCCTAATATATTTAAATGTCCTTATATAATCTGATAAGCTATGATACAGTAACGGTTCTTAAGAAGCTAATATTTTGTGGCCCTACCCTTATTGTCAATGACATTACCAATTCGTCTAGGCATTGATTCGATGATATCGCTGATTTTTGACTGATCTAACTTTCTCCACTCTCTTTTTAACAGTGACGTAAGTTGTGATACGCTGTGAACGACGAACTGTAGGTAGCAGTGAACGACGAACGTTACGTTTTAGAATACTCCATACATTTTCTATGGGATTTAGATCAGGAGAACGAGCTGGCCAAGATAATGTCCTAAGCCCTAATTGAGACTTCCATAAGTTGACTCTACCACTCCTGTGACACGTAGCATTATCATCCATAAATAACCAAGTCGATGGATCACCAAGTTGATCTGTCATTTGGCCAATGTTCATTCGTAAAACATTCACATAGCGTTCAGAATTCATGGTTCCTTGCTGTATGTGAAGTTCAGAGCGGCCATTGGTCAAAATGCCAGCCCAAATCAGTGGAGTCGCACCACCTTGTACCCGGGGACGATGTAAATGTCTCAGAATTTCCTGATCAGATTTTATCCATAATCTCAATCGACCATCACTATCCTTCAGACGGACTGATTCCTCATCAGACCAGACAACCCGATCCCATTGATTTCGCCAGTGACAATAACTCATTGCCCATCTGAGACGTCTTTTTGTATGCTGATCTGATAATTCGATCTGAGAGGGCCTCTTACAGCTCTTGAAATTCGACTCAATAAGTCTTCTACGAATAGTGGACTTAGAAATAGACGAGTCTAGTGCAGCCATCTCAGTTAACGAGAGACTTGGATCAACTTTAACAAATCTCAAAATTAGGCGGTCTCTACGTTTGGATGTTTTGCGTGGACGGCCAGAGCCCTCTTTACGACAGAGTCGAAAATCATCATTATGCCATCGATGCACATTTGTGTAAGGGACATTTAGTCGCTTGCTTGTAGCTCGCAAAGAAAAGCCTAGTTCTACCAAGGCTGACACTTTGCCTTTTGTGAATGCGATCTCGTTATTGTTCATTTGTGCTTTGTATTGTTTTCAACCGGTAAGAGATAGATTTCTAGCTGAAAGCAATCAGGAGTGCTGCCAACACCACCGCAACGAAGTCAGGAAGCTATGGAACATGAAGTCCAGTTAGTCACATGTATCAGTTACATTATTGTTGATGAATAATGGTGCTATACTGGCTCTGATTGACCGATTTTCTTTATTTTTGTTTTGCTTGATAGCTTTTGGCTTGTAGAACAACATATTACATAACAAAGGAAACAAATGTAATTTTATAAGAGTGAGGTATGATTTTGTGTAGCATTGCTGAATGAAGATCAAATTATCTACTACTTTTTTTATCTATAACAGGAAAACAACTCAATATTCATGCTTGAAATTTCCAACAATGATATTAGTAAGCACAACTGACATATCTTCCAAATTTCAGAGAAATTCGTTCAAGTTTGGCGGAGTTAGACAAAGTTGAAGTTAAGGAGATGTTTAAGGGTGATCCATTTTTTATGAAACAATCTGTACAAGTGCGCAATCTATCTTCAAATACATTGACTCTTTCCTGCATTACTGAACGACCTTACATGTACATCGCTTCATCAGTCAATAATACAGTCAACTACGACGGAATTTTATGTAATTTCAAATACGAAACTGGCCAAACTGCATCACAAGATTTTCCCGACTTCTAATAAATAATTAATAAACTTTCATTAAACATCATTAAGACGCAACTATATCGCATCAAAGCAGCAGTCACACTCATTACAATGATTATGAATTTAGACGACTATGTCAGAAACTTCGAGATTTGCTTTCAACGTTGTCAGGTAGTACCATTGCCAAGCATATATACTAATTACTTCTAATTGATTGAAATCTGATAAAGTGTGAAAATGAGATGCAGTAACTCCCTTAAAAACTTTTGAAAATGCTTCGAACCAAATTGCAATGACAGTAATTCGAATTATTTACATTGATTGCCTTTAAGAACTGATTTTACCACTCGATAGTGTGATGACTTTCCTGGCTTTTCTCAGTTTTCAGACAAAATGGTCATTTTCCTGGAATTTTTTCGGTCGCGCGACCATTGCAGAATGCGGATGCCAACCTTTCTTCCTAATCAATTGTCTTTCATCCTGTAATTGTTCAAGCGAATGCAACGATGAGTCAAAGTTTGTTACAGGATCAACATTGGAGTGTCCACGACCGCTAGAAAGTGAAATATCTTCCGATGACATATCCAATTGTTACTCAACAAATAATGGAACATCAACAAGAAAATCCTAAGTGTCACAGAAATCTATTCAAGGTAATATACTATTATGATTTTCCGCTTTCCCATTACAAAGAAAATCGGTCAATGTATAGGAAAATCAAACCGTCTATCAAAATTCAGTCGACATCGTTGATCAATGCCAAACTATCTTATCTTAACTGTCCCAACACACTAAGGAAGTGAGAAATTAATTCCGAACACAGCGTCATATTTGATACGAAAACCGTGGAACTTGTTCCCCATGCTCAGTTCCAAATGTCACTCTTTGTTCTATCAAACATGCTTCTCTATAACCTTATGATTTGCATTCGTAGATTTCCTCATGGAAGGTCAATAACAAAGAAATTCAGAAAAACATATGTGACACTTGATCTTTCTTTCTTCAAAGACAAAACACAGCAGCTCTTCAATGGAAGAAATCTTAAAAACTTGAACTAATAGAATCACTGAAAAAATCAACCTAAGCATTTGTCAGGCAAATTCCAGCTGTCTTATAAAGATAAACACCGTTTTCTTTACTTACTTTCTCAGCCGGTCAATGCATCGCTCGTCCTTGGACAATAATGCACTTTTTTCGTTTCTTCTTGGTCGGTTAATCTGATGTATATTTTCGTAGAAATGAAATTAGTAAAACAAGCTTTCATACTCGATGTTGAATATTCTGGTAATATTCGTGCCGCACACTTATACATTGGATGGAACAATATGAAGAGAAAATTAACATTCCGATAATTATGATGGACCAAGACATAAAATGAAATCAACAAATCAAGAGGAAACAAAATAAATGAAGAAATTCAGACAAAAGAATTGAAAGTAAAAATTATAACTTATAAAAAATGGATCTTGTTGAAAATAAGAACATACACAGAAATATGATTTACCGTGCCTTGTGCATCAATGTCTAGCAATCTACAACGAGACACAACAACAATCTACAGCGTGTAAAACCCTATTTATCCGCAATAATAAGATATAACACACCGATGACTTGAGCAAAAATTTTTGCTTCTTCTTTTATTGAAATGCAGGTGATAATTTCCTCAGCTAAGTTTTATGAAATAAATGGCTCTTAAATCAAAATGCCTATCGTTCATAAAGACGGCTATCCCGCTAAAAATGATGATTTTTCCCTGGATTCATAACCTATATGCATGCGCTCGTAATTGGCATAATGAATTATTTAATTCAGTCAGTGAGTAATGCAGCAAATATTAAGCTAATAAAGTAACACAAAAGGGTCAGGAATTAATAAAACTGTATCCAATTAATTTAGGATCAGATGATCTACAGCACGCTCCACTTTTTTCACAGAAACAAAGCAAAATTCAACATTTTGACAACGTGAAAGATATCTTCCACGGAATCACTAATTACTCAAACCATATTTCTTGTATTGAGCAATCAATGTGCTTGTCTCTGGAATAACAATTAAATCAAATGCCACCTTGTAGGGAAAATTCTTTGCATCTACACCATGATGTAGATGCGAACGATTTTCCTTACCACGTAGCATGGTAGATCTAGCCGGCTTCGACTTATCCATAGTGGACGTATCAATTAAGCACATGTTGTTATGTACTACATTGAATATGACATGAGATAATCAATCACGTGAAAGATGATATCATTTTTGATAAGTGAGTAGCGAGGTCTTGCATGTAGCAAGATCACAAAAGTTTAATCTTTTGTCAAGTCCCTACAAACCGATGAATTTGGGGTCAAATCATTATCAAACAGAAAATCATAACATATGATCAGCAATTCTCGCTTTGGATACAAGAAAATACCAATATAAAAATCAAAAACAAATATTAAACAATATCTTACGACAATATACAATAAGCGGTCGTTCTCAACCTATGGTCGATCTCGACTCACATTCGTCATGGTCATACATGAAAATATTTTCCATTGATGTATGGATCTACGTCAATTCTGAAGAACACCTTGTCAGTCAGTTTGTTGAAATCAAGATATTACACAGGAGTAAGATTAACTATTTGATTTCAAATCAAAATATGCAAAATGTACA
The DNA here is from genome assembly GCA_907163375.1 of Prostheceraeus crozeri. Taxonomy (NCBI): domain Eukaryota; kingdom Metazoa; phylum Platyhelminthes; order Polycladida; family Euryleptidae; genus Prostheceraeus; species Prostheceraeus crozeri. The sequence goes on from CAJQUW010009686.1 coordinate 140,449, forward strand.
TCGATGCATACATTTTTCGATAGATTTTGAGAGGACTTTTATTTTATTATTAAACTAGTTAAGTTACATAATTGCCCGCAATTCTTTAACTATTCATCATATAAGGTGAAAGAAATCATGACGATCTGAAGAAGCAAGCAGGATGAAGTTTCATAAATAACTTGAAGCAAAAACTGCATCTCCACTTTGAATTATTTACCGAGATGATAACTATGTGCGAAACACTGTATTTCCTTCACCGTCTCTCCACAAAGAGAGAAACACGACTGACTGTGTGCAGATGGGTATCCGACCGATACATCGTTTTGATCCCCATCCTTATCAGTTGTAAAGACAATGCCGCATGCTACAAAACTTTGTAAGTCATCTCCCAAAACCGTATCACATCCAAAGTTGTACACTTTTTCCTGTAAATCCTTTGAATTTCGACTCCGACGAAGTAAAATCCTTCATCACACGAATCCAACATTCAAATGTCTTTCGATTAATTGGAGATCCTCCCTGTACTGTTTATTCATGAATATGGCAATTCAATTAATTCAACATTGCAACAACAAAATTATTTAATAAATTACAAATTATAAAAATGTTTACGAAGTATACGAAAACAAAGTCCGCATAATAGCTTTTTTTATTTAACCCATGCTTTTCATTATTTTGATATTTCGGCTTATTTTAGATTTATGTGATAGCATTATCTCCTTCATGCTAATTTAATTTTATAGTTCCAACACAATTGAATAATGTTTTCTTTCAACGTATTTGCCTCCAACACGCTATCCTTATTTTTATATATGTCTGTTTCTATCCTTTCATGTTTATGAAATATAAGTCGAAGGAATAACAAAGTCCGCATTATAGCTTCTATAAAGACGATATTTACTGCAGGGGAAACTCCACTTGTACAAAGGTTGCAAAGTCCTGATGCCATCTGTCACAAATCAGGTTTAATAATAAGCAATGAACAAGAAAAACAATGCTAGGTTGCTAGTAATGCGGTATTTGAAATGGAGAACAATGCTGAATCTGCATGTAGAGTAACTTTAAAAAAACTGGGCATGATTATTGGAGATGATCGAAATAATTTTTAGTAAAAGTATAATCTTGATTTATAGATAATCGGTAAAACTCAAAATATAATGATTGCTTCCTTCTATATACATGTATTGTACAACAAGCACTACCTATAATTTTTCGAGGCTTTCCCGAAAGCTGGTACATGAGAATCAGGGTGAAGATCTGACATCCAACTGAGAACTGCTATTTTACTAGACTTGCATGTTAAAAGAAGGCAACTGTCAAATCAAATTGTGAGCAAAGAGATGAAAGTGAAGATGAAGGTATGCATCATCATTTTCTAATAATTTGTGGTTAGAAAAATAATGTTTTGTGCAAGTCTTATGTACTTCGGGCTCCTCTGAAGCCATCATCAGAAAGTAGTGCTTCGCAAATCCTCTGCCACTGATGATGACCTAGAGTCCGAAGCATCTCGAAGTAGAAAACGATTCATCGAGCTCTTTCATTTGGCTGCAAAATTGTAGCAAAAATCAATATCAAAATTCAACCAATAAAATTGAAACATTTATCAATATCATGATTAATCAACGCACAAGCTTCTTGATGATGAAATGGAAAGATAAAAGAAACGGAAGGTGTTCTTGACGTCATAACTCCACATTGATGACTTGACGGTCAATCGCTCAATCGCTTTTCGGAGAAAAAGTAGGTTAAAAACTTCCCAATCAGTTTTTAGGTCGTTGATATAATTGAGTTAAAATTCAGACAGATATTCGGCGTCCAGGGCCATCGGTGGTCGATCGTACAATAAATAACGTTATTTATTGTACGATCGACCACCGAAGGCCCTGGACGCCGAAGATGTCTGAATTTTAACTCAATTATATCAACGACCTAAAAACTGATTGGGAAGTTTTTAACTTACCTTTTTCCGAAAATCATCGTGATCTGTCGTCTGGTCAAAAACGTGAATCGTTTTGATACTTTTTTAGCTGGTACTCTGGATGCTTATTATATCGACTTCCAATGACCTTTTTGGGAGATTCGTTTATACGAATAATTGATGCAAATCCAAGAACACAGCCACTGTGTATGAACCTAGCCACATTAAATAAGCTTTCAGCTATAATATGAGCTACGAAGACAAGATCATTCTCGTATGCAGTTTCCATATCTGTACCTTCAATCACAGGCATACTTCAATAGGGCGTGATAACAGCACAGAGATTCACTCAATGTTGTTAGATCATTCATTTGGATTCAATAATCTTTCTTCTAGACTTTAATCTCTTTACATGAATATTTCATGAACAATTCATAGGCGATACAAAGGCGTCTGTCAGGAAAGTCACAAGCGCACTAAAAACATACGCCCAGAAGAAGGTACAAATATGAGTGTTCACTTGCTTTTACCAATGTATTAGTGAATTCAATCAGGAAGATGTATTAACAGATACCGGAGGAATATCACATTCAAACCGCACGCAATCATTATTTTTACGCTTTCTTTGACAGCGGATGAAATATCAATAATGACAATATAATAACTTGATTTTTACTGTGCAGCCAGTAGTAAAATGTAGATTGCTTCAACAAAGTCGCTGACGGTTTTATATTAACAGCCTCTCAACTTCATTAAATTTGACTAGTATGGTCAAATTCATCAACTCAACACAGTCCTCTGTAGTTCCACTTAAGAACTTATAATAAGACTACTAGTGTTAGTAAATGAATTTACAAAATTGAAGCAATGTATTGTCCTTTAAGAGGTTTATATATTTTCATGGGAAATGTTTTACTTCATGATAGCAAAATATATTTCAGTCTACAAACTTCAGCCTTGTAACTAACAGTATCTTCAGGTTTTGCAATTAACTAAGAAATACAGTAAATCAATCTTTCAAATTAATGCAAATATCTAGCATGTGAATGCAGGTCAGACATGGTTTTCGAGATTGCAAAATATCTCAGAAATAATGCGAGTGGACTAGAAAATTATAAAAACTGGGCAATTATGGGCGGTATAAAATATCTTGATCATAAGTATGTACATTATCACTACATAGTTTCTTAGGTTTTGCACTAGTTAAACTACGATATGAGTTCCTTTATCAAAATGACATCCATCAGCATCCTTGTCAATCACTAATCCTGATTAACATTGACAAACATTGTCAATCAGACCAATGCTAAAATCAACCGCTTTTATTGGATATTTGTGTCTTTCCTGGTTGAAAACTTTGAATTCGTAGTGGCCCTCGTTAAAAAATCCAAAATTCTGAAAATGTAGTTGCAGCACTTTGATGCTCAAAATATATATCTAAAAAAACAGATAATTAAGTTAACAAAGAAAATTAAATTTGCGATAACATGAAGAGTTGTAAAAAGGTTGCAACAAATCGGTAAATTTTTATTTTGCAATCATGAAACATAAACATTTATCCTAAGAATAAGTTCCAAACTAATACTTCATTCGGCTTGGTTTCGAAAGAATCGGAAAAAATAGGAAGTTGAAATTTCTTGGCGGTCAGCTCATAATGAAGACCAATGACGTCTCTATTTCGACAGAAAATCCATCAGACGAAATACTCCTGACGACACATCCCAAGAGCTTAATTGTAAAAACAGCACAAAAGTAATGCCGCCCTGACTCATGAAAATCATCAAGCGGAATTTCATAGATAAATCTCAGTCTTTAAATTATTTCAAATCAATTCATTTTCACCTCAAAATAACATTTCTAATAACACACGAACAAACCCTAAGAATCAATATTCGAAGCGCTCTGAATTCCAAACCCGATTCAACCAGCACGCAATGTAACAATCCTTGCACTACATCGAACACATTAAAAGACCCGAACGTCTCACGAAGACACGATACAACAAGGTAAGAAAAGAAGAAATTGAGAGAGCGGCCGATGCAATGATGGGAGAAAAATGCCGAACGTTAGATACACATAGCAGATGCAAAAGCCGGTGGCCAATGAGGGAGAAATTTTCGTGATATTATCAAAGCAACAGAGACCGCTGGAAAGCATGATCAAATAGAAAGTGCAATCTTCATCAATTCTGATTATTACCAAGTCTTACTCATTCTTTGTCTGCAATTATCCAACACAATTTATTCAGTTTTCGACAACAAATTTTCAATGTGAAGCACTTAGGGCTGATTAAACAAATTCATCATTTAATTTGTAGAGCGACTATGATAGGCTAGAGGCTAATGTCATCTGAAGTTTATGCTTGTCAGACCAGGATTGCCGCAGAAACAGGTGCGTTAAAATGCATATGGAAACCAAAATCCATTCAAATAATGCATTCTCTTTAATGCATCAGCATCGCAATGGAGAGAAGATTGGACCATGCGGACACAATATTTAAGAGAAGAATTCATCAGGTAAGGTGGGTGGACAAATGAATCACATGTTTATCTGAACAGCACGCCAGGGTTGACTGACTACCATTTTCATCATGACATATGATTATATATTTAACAAGAGAAGAAATAACTTGACACATCATACAAAATAGGAAAAAAAGACAAGCACATGGAAAATTTAGAGCGAAAACAGCCAGCCATTGATAAACTTAAGCCATTCCCTCTGATTATCGCGACACTGATGCCTAATCTACTCAGTGTGTTAATCATTGAAGACAGCAAAGATGCAAGTATGTTTGAGGCAACTTTATTTAATATTAAACACGACAACAAAGTTAACAATTTCCCGGATTTGATCATCATTTACACTAGCGTATATCTCTCCTGCAGCTGAGATGGCGGTCGACAATAAACACTATAAAAAAAAGATAAATGACATATCTGCTAAAGACCAGACATAGCGGTTTTATTAGGTTCTTATTCTTTTTTATTGATAAGCGAAACACTGATTGACCCAAAGTGAGTTAACTTATCAGTGTATATTTAGAACAGCAACAATTTTCGAAGTATTCGTTGCACGTGACATCGAGTGGAGAGCTTATCTTAACATTTGTTAAAATGTTCACTATAAACTGTGTCATAACTTAATTGGTATGTACATAAGCATGTAAACATTCAGTCAAAAATGTTTTTAATAGGTGGTAGACGAAATTGATAGAGTTTGATAACGTCGGCAATGGTATGCCTTTATGTCGATCCCCGACAGCCTGAAATTACGTATTTTTACTTAGTTGAGACAGTAGCCGATCCGACAATGTAATTACTCCCTGAGCGACTACTAACAGCTGTTAATCGATCCGTCCACCACACACAATGTGGGCCTGTTATTTTTGTGCTGTTGTAACACTCATGTTTATCCAATTTACTGTCATTCAAAAAGACGAAGATTGCAGCAAAAAGCAAACCCAATCAACATTTCGACAGAATATGCCGCCATACGCAAAGAAAACTTAAGGAAAAACGTAGACGCTTCATGAAGGGTGTGTCATACCCACCGCCCACAAAGTCACTGCAGCTCAACTATCTGTCTAGTAAAACTTTCTCACATCACACATTTCAAAAAGACAAACTTCACAACACCTTACAATAACAAAGTGCGAAATCTTCCAATGCATGAAGGAATTCTAAAATTTCGTTTCTCGTGATAGATGGCATCTAGAATACAATGTAAGTCACAATGCTCAATTGCTCAGTATTCAGTGTCAGTACTGAGCGTATACGAAGTGGGTGAGAAGGCTTTGATTACTGTTCAAAATGAAATGGACAAGTGCTGTCTTTGATACCAATTAAAGTTCAAAGACTCGCGCAATTGGTCGTGTTTATTTTTACCGGAAAGTTTGCTTCAAATAAGTCAAATAATGTAAAAATATGAGCAACATTATTCAGAACTAGTGCTGTAAGCTAGTCACACCAGTTCGTAGCGGTGCACTTGAAACTTTAAAAAATACGGTGAATCAATCAACGGTGCATGGCCGAAAAATAGGTTGTTTGATGCTGCAGATTGTTCTGTGATATTGAATTAAGTTCCTAAAAGTTGGAAGTAACAATCTCTCATTATAACTGTAAATATTTTCTAGGATAAAGTGCAATAGTGCTGTCTTGATAGTTATTAACAAAAAATTGTAATACAGTCGAGCCTGTCTAACTGCAACCTTTCTTATTGCAAAACCTGTCATATTGCAACAACATGTCTCGGTCCTAATTTTTTTCCTTTCTTTACCATAACCATTCAGCCTCTTATTGCAACTTCTCTTATTGCAAAACCTGTCTTATTTCAATGAATTTTTGTGGTCCCTTCAAAGACTTTACCTTTCATATTGTCAAAACATTCAATCTGCGATGAGCGTTGAGATAAAATAACAATCCAATCTTGTCAGATAATGTAGGAAATGAACTTCATAAAATATGTAGGCCTTCTTTGCACATAGACTATATTTCCGAAGCCTAATTATGAGCATCCTACACATAAACGTGTAGATTTCATGCGTCACATAAGCCTACTTTCTCCTCACTTTGCATAATGCTATATGCTTCGGGAAGTTATTAACACCAGTTGTCGATTGCTATTATTGTACTTAGTTGATTCATTACAGCTGGATATCAAGCTGATTGAGATAGGCATTCTTATCAACATAAATGTTGAAAGTTTCCTATGTCATAGTACTTCTGTGCCTGAGTACGTTTTCCTACATGTACTTGTAAACCTTAAAACTCGATAACCTTATTCATGGCGTCATTGCAAGATTATGATTCCACGAAGGATTAATAAGACCAAGGCTACCGTACCGGTGCTCTGCATAGTGTACCGACAATGCTTCGTACATGTAGGCCTAAATTGTAGGCATGCATGAGTTCTATACACAGGTCTATCCATTTACAACATATGCATGCACTGCAAGTACGTAGGCCTGCATATGTGCTACAATCTATTTCAATCTACTTTTGAACTTGAGGCAGCTAGCTTAGGTCACAGAATTTCACAGGACAAGATTACTGATTTCTTTTATAGGCAAATTGTTCATATGTTTTTCGTTGATATAACGCATGAATGTAATAATTAAAAAATCGTAATAAATAGGTGTCTTCGTCTGCAACTTCTATCATTGCAAAACCTGCGTTAATGCAAATTTCCATGCCGGTTCCTTGACTTGGCAATAAGACAAGTTCGACTGTATTGCTAAAGAATTAGAGACAGGCTCGCATAGGCCACTTTCAATTTTGGTCTGTATTTTGCCAATGCTTGCAAGTGACTATCATCTTACTTAACCCGCACGTTTATCTGATAACTTCAGCGGTGCTCTTTAAAGCTAATTCAAAACAGAAACTGTAAAGATAGGCTTCATGTTAACAACATAAAATTACAAAAATTACAATGCCACCTAAAACTTTAAGAAAATGCATCGGTTATTTTACGATAAGCCGTGAATTTCACAGAGCTTCATTTTCATTTTCTAGAAATTTGAAGTCTGAAGTTAGCATGCAGCCTATAATTGAGAAATGTTCTCCTAGTTGGATTAATTACATTTCATGCTTAAAACCTTTCCTCTCCACCTTTGATGCGGCTAAAAATTTCGATGAAAAAAAATGCTAATGAATACTCGGTGCTATAATTGCACCGACAACCGGTACAAGCAGAGGCAGCCGTTGCACAGTTGCAACGCCAGCTCTATTTAAAATATGATGAAATTACATTCGGAAATGTGACCCATGAATTAAATATCAATGCTCACTTGAATCAAAGAAACGACCATAAAAAACTGATTAAAAGCAGTAAAACATTATGGTAAATTACAAAATGCCGTCCTTCACTGCTATGAACATCAACACATCCATGATGGCTCACAGATGAGACTACCTCGCAAGATACAAATCGTGAGAAAATACAAAGCATTCAAATACCGCTTATTTTCTCAAAGATTAGCCTGCGCTGCGATAAACGTTCTCAAAATTTCATTATTCAACAGATGATCATGATTGTTGAAGAAAGTGGTAAATAAAAAACAGTTGAAGAAATTTGTTAGGATAGAGTCGTAGCAGGAAAAACAGTAGCCTAACTTGTAAGCACAGCTATGCATTAAAATTGCATCCATGCAACCTGGACTATTCGGGAGATTGCAATGCCACCGTTGCTAATTTTAATCAAGGCTGCAACGGCAGCATAAATGAATGTTTCCTCAAATTGATGCAACTGTATATTGATGACACATTCCTAAATGCAGAAAAATTCTATACGCAGGCCGGTCCATATTAGACCTATCAGGTTAAATTTTAGACATGTTTTGCCCAAAATTATTGCGGCTTGTCGGTTCGGCTCTGCTCAGCTTAAACATTTCCAGAATCCGTCGGTTGACGGTTCGTGTGCACGAGCCATTTACATCTCTCTATGTATTTTTGTTACCTTGACGCACTTTGCTACGTTGAATTGATGTTCTTTCATTCCAACCATCAGAATAACTACATAAATTCTACATCGACCACATTATTGTTCCGTGCTCAATTTCGAACGTCAGGAACACGAGGAAGATCAGCTTCTTGGAGCTATTTCAAGATCATTTCTCCCCAGGTACCCATTACTATTTTACAACTCAGCTGAGTCGACGTAAGTCCATGGTTAGAATATTGTTAGGGTGACATCTCACTGGATCGCTTCCCACTCAGTCCCTTCCTAGTCCGTCTCTTCCTACCGAGTCTCTTCCCACTCCGTCACCCCAAGTTTCAGAAGTTCCATTCAGTCCCCTTTTCCTAATTGGTGTCATGCTGTGCTGAGTGTTATCGCATCATCTCTCCTATGTTCTTTCTACGCGCTTATCACTGTTATTGCTCAGCATGAAGATGTACCGAGATGATGAGATTCTTTTGATAGTATACTCCTTTTTTTGTAAGAAACTATTGTTACTTTCATCATATTTGAACCATTAAAGTCATTCCAGTATTCCAGATAAAAAATTCAAAACACGAAATTAGTATCGTGTAACACACTTATTGAATAGAAGAATTGTAAATTTACAACTTCTATGAACACGATACTGTACTGCAGTATCCACAGTAGTCCCAAGCGCTGAGCTCTCCAGCCAGGAAATTGGCCTTCAGGCGCTGCAACCGCGATGTTGCCTTTGTGTACCTCCTTCTCTGTCTTGAGGGCGAAATGCCAGAGCGAAGCATGCGCACATTCGCCTCCTCATCTGCCTGAACCTCCTTCAGGCATTCAATAAATCGGTAGATATTTGGGTGTCGATGGAAAATCTGCAAATAATCAAAAGTCAAAATAATTCTATGATATGATATGTAACTTGATATTCATATATAACATGATAATCAATATGACTATCAATGATAAAACATCACAGTCGGGTATCAAACATCTGTTGAAAAAGCTGTTGTGTATAAACAATACATAGTTATAATAGGCCTACAAAAAACTAAGGTAACATAGCTTGACAGTGCAGAATACAAAGCTGAATCTCAGCGAATTTACTACAAATCCTTCATAAAATGTTATTAAGGTAAGATATCTCTCATCTACTTGAAACATTTTGTGAAACGGTCGCAATGACATGTTCCTACTGAATACAAGTAATAAATTACATACATTTCGACTTACATTTCGTAGTTTTCCATTTCGGCTTTCAAGAGCGTTGTTCGTCCGTATACCGCTGTCATTATCAAAATGACACCAGATCTCCCGAGAGAACATGGCCTCTATATCATCCACGTAAGTGCTGGTTGCATAGTCGACGAACTCTTGACAACTTTCGGGACACTCAGCAATAACCTGTTCCAATACCTCGTTGATTCTATCTGTGGGAAGGAACGGCAATCCCAGGGCTCTTACATTATTGTCTTCTCGATAGCTCGTTGTAAGTCCGTAGCGCTGTACTCCACGCCAAATAGATTGCGTGTAATGAAAATAACATCCACGAATAGACGATTGCGGAAAGCAGTGCTCAATAGCGTTTAATACTGCTTTTTCAAAGTCAACTTGAATTACAGACGGTCGTATTTCAAGATTATACTGTGATGCCTTCTGTATAATCATCTTAGACAGTCTCTTGTAGGTTTCCTCAGACTTGTCGGGTAGCAACGCGTAACAAATCGGGATCATGCTTTTGAAGACATAGGCGTAGATTATATAAACTTGGCAAAACAAGTTTGCCGCAACATGAAATGTCCCATCCATGTAAATGTCTGTTGCTGTAGTCATGATGCGCAGAAAAGGAATAGTGAAAAACAACAAAATCCTGTTCTGATTACCATCGTCGATTTGCAAGAAATCAGCGTCTGATTTCGTAAGTCTCCACTCTCCTGAAAGATTCATTTCTTCCACTGTTCTAGGTTGCTTCGGAAGGCGTTCTGCACGATTCCTGTATATCGATGACTTCAATGATTTGAATGGGGGTATGATTGCATCGTTGTCTGGCTCGCCTGAAAAAGCCACGGAGTATAGTCTCTTCATCGACGTTGTTGGCTGCTCAACAGCACTTTTGATGGCTGCGTTGCGGCTTTTCATCACCTCAACTTCTTCCACTTCACAGGCATATTCATGATCAAACGTCGAGGTTTTCATGTTATCGGACGATATTTTTCCACGGACTTTACATGACGATCGTCGACAAACACATACAATATCGCCATTTTGGTTGACTTTGCTTTTCTTGAAAAGATAGCCTTCAAAGTAAATTAAGCGAGCACCTTTTCGACTCTCGATGTATCCGAAATTCATGGTGTATTTCGTAGGTGGCGTTAGATTATTATGATTTTTCTTCAACTTCATTTGAAGTCTTATATGTATATTGCATACATTGCAAACATTAATTGGATAATATCCAACACTGACAGCTCATCGCTATCAATGATGTTTGATCCTGTAACTTCATCAAAATATCAAAATGTTTTGTTATTTAACACCTTTAGACGTACTATTGCTGTCAAACTTCGTCAAATGAGCTGTCATCAATCATTCTATCATCGAAGCGATTGAGTGGCACGTTTATAGAAACTGAATGGGAAGGGCAGTCGTTGAAATTTGATCGTTAATATTATGTAATCAAGACAAAGGAGCGACTTCTTGGGAAACGACCGAATGAGGTGCAGCCATTGTTAGAGCAGAAAATTCCTTAACTTTTCATCAAGAGAATTATGAAAACAATAATATGGTCGATGTAAAATTTATTTGATTATTTTGATGACCAAAGTTATGACATCCTAAAAGCGAATTGCTCAATTCCAACTAATTCAATTGAATTCAAGCAAAAATCAACCAATAACCTATGTTTTAAGGATATTTTTATAATATGAAATATGAAAATATTCAACTTTTTGAATAAATTGCGTACACAATGAATTCAATTAAGTACCAGTAGCATTAGCAGCCTATCCCGGTTGTGCCTTCTATCGTCATAGGCTACACCCCTCCCCCCAATTTTGAAAATGTGAAGAAAATGCATAAATTCTACAAAAGCGCGGCAATTGATAGTTTGCAATTCAATACTCGCAAATGTGGACCAAGATACTTTCTTTCAAATCTTATCTTTAAGATAATGGATTAAAAATAATTCTTTTGTAAGGATTATTTACCGGTATGCGATGATATTTTCATGATTTATAACCTGTTAATTTCAGCTTCAATCATGATTTCAATTCTAAACCCAAAACACGGCTACATTATGCAGTTCCAATATTTAGTAAGTCTAACCGAGGGAATTTCCATCAGTGATTTGAACATTTTCTAGGATAGAAGATTGGTATACGCACTGATGATAACAAAATCTGATATATGCCCTGATGATAACGAAACTGATTACATTGGGTGGGAAGAAATGAGAATTATATCATCACCAAAAATAACAATAACATCAATCATCATTGCATTACTTCAACTTTCCCATTAAAATGAAGAAGACAGATCTCGCAAGCAGTTTTGAGTGGAGATATCTATGACAAAAAAATGTTTATGGAACTATAATTCTACGTATCAATAGATACGTAGAATTATATCACAGTTAGCCGCATTGATCTCCACTAATGCATTGACGAAATACACTTAATATCATCAACGCTGAACATGTCTATAAAAACCAGGTACACATTCATCCATTTCAAAGTTATCTCCCGCTATATCGGAAGTCTAGGCGGCTGTATATGACTTTTGATGTTACTAATTTTCATACAATTATATGGTTGTCACAGTTATATTTTTTTAACTCTACAAACTGATCGATCGATGTGTGCAAAGACACAAAATTCGAGTCGACAAGTTGCAAGTTTATTCAAAGTCTACAATTCCTTGACATATCAAACAATGCCTTAACTATTTCAAATTTTGTTAATTGCCATCTATTCGCATTGCTATATCTGCAGCACCAACCCCTAAAGGGATATCATATGTTGATCGGTTATCAACTTATTCAAATATTATATCAGCAAATAATAAAAACCGCAGAAATTTCAAACAATTCACCGCAACTGGGATAAATCATGGTCAAGACTTGAAGAGAAAAACTCCGATGCAAGTATTGGACAGATTTCTATAGATAACAGTGGAAATATGTAATTTCGATATTTATGAATGCAAGGAAAATTGATGAAGCTTTATAACGGCTTTACAATCAGTCTTTGCTAGTCCATAACAAACAAACACGAGCGGTCATTGGCCACGGCCCACAAGCATGACAGATTGAAGAAGTTCTATCAAGCGATACAGCACCAGGAGAATAGTCTGATGAAATCGCCAATGAAATTGATGTAGATTGGACATGAATGTAATATACAGTCCGTTTCATAAAAAGTGGATCATCCTAAAATTTGACTAAATAAAACATAAGTATGATACAGAAAGCATTTTTCATGTTATTTCATGTCCCTAATATACATGTATTTAAATGTCCTTATATAATCTGATAAGCTATGATACAGTAACGGTTCTTAAGAAGCTAATATTTTGTGGCCCTACCCTTATTGTCTATGACATTACCAATTCGTCTAGGCATTGATTCGATGATATCGTTGATTTTTGACTGATCTAACTTTCTCCACTCTCTTTTTAACAGTGACGTGAGTTGTGATACGCCATCTGTAGGTAGCAGTGAACGACGAACGTTACGTTTTAGAATACTCCGTACATTTTCTATGGGATTCAGATCAAGAGAACGAGCTGGCCAAGATAATGTCCTAAGCCCTAATTGAGACTTGCATAAGTTGACTCTACTACTCCTGTGACACGTAGCATTATCATCCATAAATAACCAAGTCGATGGATCACCAAGTTGATCTGTCATTTGGCCAATGTTCATTCGTAAAACATTCACATAGCGTTCAGAATTCATGGTTCCTTGCTGTATGTGAAGTTCAGAGCGGCCATTGGTCCAGATGCCAGCCCAAATCGGTAGAGTCGCACCACCTTGTACCCGGGGACGATGTAAATGTCTCAGAATTTCCTGATCAGATTTTATCCATAATCTCAATCGACCATCACTATCCTTCAGACGGACTGATGCCTCTTCAGACCAGACAACCCGATCCCATTGATTTCACCAGTGACAATGACTCATTGCCCATCTGAGACGTCTTTTTGTATGCTGATCTGATAATGCGATCTGAGAGGGCCTCTTACAGCTCTTGAAATTCGACTCAATAAGTCTTCTACGAATACTTAGAAATTGACGAGACTAGTGCAGCCATCTCAGTTAACGAGAGACTTGGATCAACTTTAACAAATCTCAAAATTAGGCGGTCTCTACGTTTGGATGTTTTGCGTGGACGGCCAGAGCCCTCTTTACGACAGAGTCGAAAATCATCATTATGCCATCGATGCACATTTGTGTAAGGGACATTTAGTCGCTTGCTTGTAGCTCGCAAAGAAAAGCCTAGTTCTACCAAGGCTGACACTTTGCCTTTTGTGAATGCGATCTCGTTATTGTTCATTTGTGCTTTGTATTGTTATCAACCGGTAAGAGATAGATTTCTAGCTGAAAGCAATCAGGAGTGCTGCCAACACCACCGCAACGAAGTCAGGAAGCTATGGAACATGAAGTCCAGTTAATCACATGTAGCAGTTACATTATTGTTGATGAATAATGGTACTATACTGGCTCTGATTGACCGATTTTCTTTATTTTTGTTTTGCTTGATAGCTTTTGGCTTGTAGAACAACATATTACATAACAAAGGAAACAAATGTAATTTTATAAGAAAGAGGTATGATTTTGTGTAACATTGCTAAATGAAGATCAAATTATCTACTATTTTTTTATCTATAACAGGAAAACAACTCAATATTCATGCTTGAAATTTCCAACAATGATATTAGTAAGCACAACTGACATATCTTCCAAATTTCAGGGAAATTCGTTCAAGTTTGGCGGAGTTAGACAAAATTGAAGTTAAGGCGATGTTTAAGGGTGATCCATTTTTTATGAAACAATCTGAACATGCAACCGGCTTTCCGAATCCAATGTACTCCTCTGACTACCAAACACATCATTGCCATGTTACATGATTAATCCATGTCCTGGTGGAGCACTTAGTGGGCCATCAAAAAAAATGGTGGATATTGAGCGGCTCGTGATCATTTCAAGTTAAGTACTTAGTCAAGCTTGTTGACTTTCTTTGTTATGAACCTACTTTTGCAATCATCACTGTGTGAGATAAAAATTTGTTTCCCTACTTTAAGTATGATGCTGATCAAACAAACACCATAACGGTGCTGCAGTAATGCCACCGATTTAAGTTAGGTAAATAATTAGTCAAAATGCTTAAAACATGCACAATGTGAAAATTAAGCGTCAAATTGATACAGATTAATTAAATTTGTATGATTGTGGGAAAATATTGCCTCTTTATAGGTTATACATGCAATTTGTGCAGACTTCACAATAACTACACTATTAATGAGCACTTGATTATTGGCATGCCTTTTCGCATTTCGACGCAACAATTAGTACTACTACTATTTACTATTGTAATATTGTACGTTTTTTACTATTGTATAAGATGCATTTAGAATAATATCAAGTCAGGTCTTTGAAACGCAGCTCAATTTGCGTATAACAAGGCACCATATAACACCGACACTGCGTTCCATCTGGATTGATTTAACAATTGCTGCTGTATTGTAAAAATGCCAGATACTATCGATGATCATGATTTAGAGATGGAAAAAGTCTAAGTTGAGAAAATCTCATGCAAATGATGGAAAATTTTTTCACATTTCTGACTAAGAAAATAATCGAATTTTATTTGCGATCACACAATATTGTATGCAAGTCCACTACTTTCGTGTCATCTTATCGCCTCCATCGCTAGCGTCACTGAATTGCCAAAACTTACGCGTTCTTGAAATTCCACCGATATAGAGCCAGATCTTAGCATTCCTCTGTGTCAAAACCCCTGTCGATCACACGACGCATTCAGCTTACCATTGCGAGCACGTTTTCAATTACGACTCTACTGGACTCCCTTGAGCAACCTCCTCATCCGCTTTCTAACTCCAGTTGAGGGTCAAGTCATCGCGCTCTGAAATTCTTTAATTCCCCCCTCATCACATCAACGCATGGCTCATATTTCACAAATTCTTCGCGCGCGCATCACACAACCAGGTGCTGCCATTCCTGCCTCTGAGGAGATGAAGAGAAGCGATTTTCCAACTTTTTATTCCTCGTCAACTTTTATGATATTCCGTTTATAGTCCTCACTTATATTTTTTGTCAAAAAGTGGAGTGGTCTCCCAGACCCGGCCGACCCGCTTGGCTTCCTCAGACTTTATCTGCTTATAATTTTTCAACTAAGGACAAGCACGTTCGTCAAGTCGGAACATCTAAAAGATGACTATCCTCAACTTGCATTAATGAATTTTACAACTCATTCCGATGGCTACTGTCATTAGAAAAATAGTTGGATCTGTCCAGTTCGACAACTTGTCTGAGGATTATCTTCACTTGTTTCCAGAAAGAACACATGAAAAATTATGGCAACTTGGCACCCTTCGAAAATTGGCTACTTTTCTAAATACAGTCCGTTTCATAAAAAGTGGATCATCCTAAAATTTGACTAAATAAAACATAAGTATGATACAGAAAGCATTTTTCATGTTATTTCATGTCCCTAATATACATGTATTTAAATGTCCTTATATAATCTGATAAGCTATGATACAGTAACGGTTCTTAAGAAGCTAATATTTTGTGGCCCTACCCTTATTGTCAATGACATTACCAATTCGTCTAGGCATTGATTCGATGATATCGTTGATTTTTGACTGATCTAACTTTCTCCACTCTCTTTTTAACAGTGACGTAAGTTGTGATACGCCATCTGTAGGTAGCAGTGAACGACGAACGTTGCGTTTTAGAATACTCCATACATTTTCTATGGGATTCAGATTAGGAGAACGAGCTGGCCAAGATAATGTCATAAGTCCTAATTGAGACTTGCATAAGTTGACTCTACTACTCCTGTGACACGCAGCATTATCATCCATAAATAACCAAGTCGATGGATCACCAAGTTGATCTGTCATTTGGCCAATGTTCATTCGTAAAACATTCACATAGCGTTCAGAATTCATGGTTCCCTGCTGTATGTGAAGTTCAGAGCGGCCATTGGTCCAGATGCCAGCCTAAATCAGTAGAGTCGCACCACCTTGTACCCGGGGACGATGTAAATGTCTCGGAATTTCCTGATCAGATTTTATCCATAATCTCAATCGACCATCACTATCCTTCAGACGGACTGATGCCTCTTCAGACCAGACAACCCGATCCCATTGATTTCGCCAGTGACAATGACTCATTGCCCATCTGAGACGTCTTTTTGTATGCTGATCTGATAATTCGATCTGAGAGGGCCTCTTACAGCTCTTGAAATTCGACTCAATAAGTCTTCTACGAATAGTGTACTTAGAAATAGACGAGACTAGTGCAGCCATCTCAGTTAACGAGAGACTTGGATCAACTTTAACAAATCTCAAAATTAGGCGGTCTCTACGTTTGGATGTTTTGCGTGGACGGCCAGAGCCCTCTTTACGACAGAGTCGAAAATCATCATTATGCCATCGATGCACATTTGTGTAAAGGACATTTAGTCGCTTGCTTGTAGCTCGCAAAGAAAAGCCTAGTTCTACCAAGGCTGACACTTTGCCTTTTGTGAATGCGATCTCGTTATTGTTCATTTGTGCTTTGTATTGTTATCAACCGGTAAGAGATAGATTTCTAGCTGAAAGCAATCAGGAGTGCTGCCAACACCACCGCAACGAAGTCAGGAAGCTATGGAACATGAAGTCCAGTTAATCACATGTAGCAGTTACATTATTGTTGATGAATAATGGTACTATACTGGCTCTGATTGACCGATTTTCTTTATTTTTGTTTTGCTTGATAGCTTTTGGCTTGTAGAACAACATATTACATAACAAAGGAAACAAATGTAATTTTATAAGAGTGAGGTATGATTTTGTGTAACATTGCTAAATGAAGATCAAATTATCTACTATTTTTTTATCTATAACAGGAAAACAACTCAATATTCATGCTTGAAATTTCCAACAATGATATTAGTAAGCACAACTGACATATCTTCCAAATTTCAGGGAAATTCGTTCAAGTTTGGCGGAGTTAGACAAAGTTGAAGTTAAGGCGATGTTTAAGGGTGATCCATTTTTTATGAAACAATCTATAGATAAGTACATTCATCTATGTCCGAGGTTCTAAACAAAGCCCGAGCATGGTCAGTATTCAGCACAAAGCTGCGAATGATGATGCACTGTGGCTTTGAGTCGCTATCGTTATGGCTTCACCTGTAATAGCAATTTATCTGACATACATGTATGCTCCATAGAATTCTTCTGATTAGCTTTATTCAATGATGATTTCCAGTCATTGAAATTATTTCGTGTCGATCTTGAGATTCATGTGCTACAGTACCGACTTGTTAGTCCTTCGCCGCCTCCATCGACACCCAACATGTCATTCATGCGCTGGAATCTAAGCTGCAGACCACACTACCATGCATGCATTGAGTAGTTATCAAGGTGTCGAACCGCCCTCATCGGCAAATTCGATCTATCATACTGCATTAACTGCCAGCTGTACCATTCACTGAATGTTGTCAGGCTTGGTGTTGGAATGAATATGATTTCTGAGATGCTATATCCTCATCTTTCATGCATCTTGATAAAAACATCTAGTTGTTTACTTAGGAGAACTATCTATACTAAGAGGTGTTTACTACAATACCGTGCATGCATTCACATGTGATTATGGCCAAGCAATCAACTTCTTTGGATCCTTCAATTTCGAGTCGAGTGAATAAAGAGAAACAAAATAAAATGACGATAAGTAACAGAAGAAAATACATTAGTTAACTCCAGCTGAGTAGATTGGACAATGGACATAATCTATATTTGACACGTCTCCCACATAACACCTACCTCAGGACCTTTTTATGAAAATTGAGATAAATATTCGTAAAATTAAAATATAAAAGAAACAATGTACCAATTTCTAGCCTAGAAAAAGCTACAGGCGTTCAAAATAAAGTATCTTCAAATTTTTCAGAGCTTGCTGTTTTTTCAGGACATCCGTTTCAAGTCTACATCGCGAATCAATTGAACTATAAGTCTGAATCCCGAGCGAATTTATTGCATTCCTAATCATGGAATGTGATATTTGGCTAGAAGAATACACGCAGATTTCATTTCTGCGGCAAAAAATATTCGAAAATTTTGACTTTTTCCAATTAAAATCGCTGTAGCTCAGAATAAGAAATTCTAATGTAGGTGTTCTATGGGAATCGTGTCACTGTAGCTTGGGAAAAATTATAAATAAGTAACACTTCATAAACAGATGGACATCGTAAAATTATCCTGGCAAAACAGCAACAATCCCAACCGGAAAGATGCTAAAATTTCGCTCAAATTATGAGTCCATAGTAGCTTGATTCAGCAAATGTCTGAAGTTTTGCAAAGCAACCACTTTCTTTACTTCGGCAGAATTCGAAAGCCTAAGTGTTGTTATCTTTAAATGTCTTCCTACTTTTTTCAATATTTTGTATCAATTAAAATCTGAGCATTTACTAGATAACGGAATCCTGAAGAAGCTTGAGCAGGGTCAATCTCATTTAATGGACAGGATGTATCCTAACATGACCATGATCCCAATAACATTAAAAATAAATTGACATTGAAATTAGCAGAGACTTAAAATATTAGTGAACAAGGCGATTCACATCGAGTGCTACGATAAATGAATTTTCAGCTAAACTAGCACACTTGATTGGAATGAAGTATAGCTCTTGCAATTAATCCTACTCGATCAGTCAAAATAGTTCGATCCGTAATATTTTGTTAAAAACTTATCAGTAGGCTATTTCACATCTTGGCAACGTGTCAATCAAGAATCACAAAATTTTAAACAAGTAAATGCATTTTGATAATCTACATATTTTCGAACTATATTTTCTGTGCCTTAGCTGCGGTAGCTCCTTCCGTCGGGGTTTCGCTTTCGTGAAACTAGTATTATCTTTCCTTTGAAGATATTAGTAGAACATACAAGTATTAACCTAACTTCATTTTGATACATAATATTCGAGTCATGTTTCGAGAGTCCCGGATACTCAATACAAGCTGCTTCAATTTAAAAAATCATTGAGCACTGAAAAATTATGCATCGGAATAAGTGACAATTAACACATGTAACACCACTGAGGATTAGTTTTTCAGTAATAATGAGAGATTGGTAGTTATCAGATGAATGAGATTCATGTGATATAGACGATAATGCAGTCCACACATACACCTTGATATATCATTACATGAGTTGAAAAAGTCCATAATTTATACAAATAGTACATAACCTATACACTTGTAGGCCTACACTTGATCTGAATGGCAAACACTAATTTATATAATTGTCAGTCCACTCAGTTAATCCAGTTCAGTCAATTGTTGAATATTTCAATGTTTAAAAAATAAAGGAAAGAGCAAATTTACCAATCGAAAATGTTCAATTTTTAGTAACGATGCATTTCGATGTCCTTCGGACAAACATGTTCACGATAAAGCGATCTTTTATGGTGATTTTATATCGTGAACATGTTTGTCCGAAGGACATCAAAATGCATCGTTACTAAAAATTGAACATTTTCGATCGGTAAATTTGCTCTTTGCTCTTTCCTTTATTTTTTAAACATACCATTACATGCGTTCTCTCTAAAGAAACCTATAAATAATCCACCTAGAACAAATATTCGTGTACAGGAAAACATGCATGACATCCCTGGTATTATGGTCAAAACTATGCTATTTCATTATCACAGTGCGTCGAGTGTGTTTTTGCATGGTGTGATTATTATGCAGATTACATTTTCCAGGATATCTGAACCGCTATTTGGGAACTTTCATCGGTAAAATACATGATTAACCAATAAATTACCTACATCGTGTATATCACTTATGACTGAAAGTGTCTTGTCTTGAAGGTTTATGAGTGATATCTAGTAAAAGTAATGAACATTCATTTATAAGGTCAAGTTTCAGTAACAATTAGTACAAACCAACAAATCTTTATCTATTATCAGGTTGACAGCATAACTTGTGTTTTCAAAACCCAAGGGACTTCAGACAGGTAAACATTCAAGAACTTAATCGGACGGGCTACGCATATGAAACCAATACACGTTCTAATACTTATTCAAGTCAAGTGAATTGAAGTGATACAATCCCTTACGATTTGTTAGCACTTCACTCAGCACCAATCCTATCTAAAATTTCGAGATTACTTACAGATCATTGCTAATTTATAGATGAAAAACGCTACAAAGATGCTGTTTGATGACATTTATTCGCGAGGCCTTTCGTCCGCGAATAAATGTCATCAAACAACATCTTTGTGGCGTTTTTCATCTATAAATTATGCAAGGGGACTGCCTTCTTCAAGATCATTGCTAATCGAAATCATTACAATTATTGTAAGCAGAATAAGCAGAATGAACGAAAGCCTCTGTTGCTTACGGTAACAGTTAAAATACCCGAGCATCAAATTTTCGAAGTTATTCGCAAAATCAATCTCCAATAATGTTTGCATCAGGATAATTGTAAGTGGTGACAAATAATATTGAGCTCGGTGGCAACGCCTGACGAGACAAGTCAAAAAAAGGGGTGATGACGCAATCAAAACAAAAAATTTACTACAAATGGTACATAACCCATACACTTGTAGGCCTACACTTGATCTGAATGTCAAACACTAATTTATATAATTGTCAGTCCACTTAGTTAATCCAGCTCAGTCAATTGTTGAATATTAAAACATTTCGTAATATGATTATGTACTATGTTGGATATGACTGCAGTTAGGAAGAGCTATTTTCTGAAACTCTCAGAGAAATCAGTGCTGCAAGTTCTAAATGAAAATATTGAAATAATTATCTTGTACAGATTTCTAGCATTATGATTTGTCAATAAATCGTAGTCTCAAACATCTACTGATTAATAAATGAAATAATTTAATGAAATAGGCATTTCAGAAATGGGTGTTCAAGAAAACTAATCTCCATCAAGTAAGCGAGCAGAAATTAAAAGACGAATTGGGAGGACCTTCAAACCGCTAAGGTCAATGCTGACTTATGCATTTTCAACGTTTTATTCCATTTTCAAAACCACTTTTACGTAGTCATCCCCAATTATCAAAATAACTTAGTGCAGAGCGAAATTGGTACTACATGGATGCTTCCACTCTTCTCATAAAAAAGAGGGCGCCTCCAATCTACCTTTGAGTACGATGTTCAAAGAATGGCTGTTACAGCTCTTTTCTGCTGGAATATAAGTAGGAAATTTGCCTGAAAATGTCGTATGCATTTTCGTGATGTCAATAAATATAGGCTTACATTGTGGAAATTTTGAAATATCTGATTCTGAAAGATATGGCAATCAAAACCTGCCATATGCCATCCGTTACTGTCAATCAGGGCTGTGGAGCCGATGCGTTATCTCATCGGCTCCGGCTCCACGACACTGATGTGAAAGGCTCCGGCTCCGGCTTCAAATTCAGGTTCTATCTATGCTGGTTATCCTGGATCCGTTGAACGGGTTTTTTGGATAACGGTGTGGCCTTTAGAGGCTTGCTACAATCATCAAATTAGTTTTCATTAACAAGCAACGACTTAAGTTAATAACAAAAATGATAATAGCCTAATATAATGACAAATAACATACTTGTCATATATTTTTGCATGAATTGACTATCTCTGAAAGATAAAATAAAGTTATAGCCAGGATTGGTTAAATTAGATAAAGATCTCCCGCACTGGCTAAATATAAATTGGCCTAGCCTGCAACCAGTCTACTACGAGGCTACATTAAATAAGACCACATGAGTGATGATGATGTACCTAATTAGCCGTCACAGGGGCCGAATAGTAGTATAAGCTTTTTAACAAAGCTTGAATATGAAACTGGATAGCGTATGCCTCTAGATAGCTTATAGGGCCTGTATCTACTCGAACATGGAAAGGGTATCGGCTATACAGCCAAATATACCGTATCAATAAAGATATCAATTGCTTTATTGAATATTAAAGTGTATATAGGCTAGCTTAGGTTGTTATTGTTACTTGTTATTGCCTTTATTCAATAGTCTGTTGGTCCATGAATAATATGATCGGTGGGTAGCCCACGACTCATCATCTGTAGAAATTGTAATTTAGATAGCCTCATTGCAGTGTAGGCTAGAAATGTACAATTGCTGAAAATTATACTTAAAAAAATTAAAAATATCTAATTTAGGACAAGTTTTGTAATTCTATGCAGCATACTTAATAAGTTAAGGCCTAACTTACATTATATTAATTTCATATTTTTCATTATGGCGTAAAGTTGCACTAAATAATTAATTCATCAATGATTCATGTATATCATTATATTCAATTTATGTATAACACATTACCACTATTCCTCTGATGATGGTTAGGCTGATGAAACTGATCTCGGAGTATCACACAGTATGTTGCAGGGTGCTATGCATAATAAAAATTTGACTGCGAGCACCGAGCAGAAATCCCATCTACTTTGCTAGCTTTCGAATGCGCGTGCGGTTTAATGTCACAGACAATAGAAAAGGGAGGTCAAAAGGCGCCTTTATTGAGAGCGTCTCAGTCTTTTTTTTATTGTTTACATATAAGTCAGCATGATATCAGCATAAAGTGTTGACAGACGGAAAAAATAATAATGAAAATTCTTGAAATCCACAGGTCTATGACATTTGGGGAAATATTATTACACGATACGGCTCTTGTGCAGTCCTCCCCCCCCCCCCATTTTTTCTCTGGTCAAAAGATGCAGCACCATTGGATGTCCGTTTCAGCATCACCGGTTTGAGTGAAGCATTCCGTGCTGTTGTAAAAATCTACGTGGGTAATTGCGATGTCATGGTCGCAAACTTCGTCAGCAAGTCAACATTGTATTTTGCCTTCAGGTTTTTCGCATTGAAATATACCCTTTGAATTTTGAAGTCAAAGGAAATTCATTGTGAATGAGATACCTTTAAAATAATAGGGCGCTACTAGAAGTGGCTGGGTCGCTTATTGCTATAGCCATGTGAGGACTTGTAGTCAGGTCATTCGTGTGAGTGTGAAGAGTTATCCCTCCAATCAAAATTGATCAAATTGAATAATCGATTGTTTTGAAAAATGTAGGTGGGGGGACTGCACAAGAGCCTACAATACAATCTAAGGAAATTGGCATTGTCACAGATGCCAGTAGCCATACCGATAGATGATAGCCTACATAGTAACCGTATTAGATTTAAGACATTGCGCAAGAAATGTAGCTATATTATCTTTGCTGACTGAACTGGAAATGTGTACATAAATGACTGGCGACTTGTCTCTAGGAATCTACAATCATCTAGTTAGCATGCATATAACAAGTCTTCAAATTAATGGATTTTGGAGAATACGTTGTCAATATGGAAATTAGTCTTACGAAACATATGCAATAAAAAAATATTACACATGTGTGTAAATATATAATAAATATAATACAAAAGAAGGCGGCAACTGCAAAGAAAGATGTCGTGGAGGACAGATCATTGGTATACTTAAAAGACATATCTTTAGATTTCAAATGATTTAATTTTTTTATGATGCCAATTAATAATTTTCAAAATTCTAGATTTATATCAAAGCTCAAACTATCGGAGCCGGAGCCGGAGCCTTTGTGATAAATCGGCTCCGGCTCCGACCAAAACCATCGGCTCCTTAAGGCTCCGGCTCCACAGCCCTGCTGTCAATAGAGGTACTTTATTTGACTTCTGTACTTCGAACCGATTCAGAAAAAAACATATACTGAATGCATCGAATCAAACTGAAAAATACATAATAGAATTATTAAAGCACAAAGTTAAGTCAGCTAGAGATGCGCTTGTCATTTGAAGTGAAACAATGATAAAAATCCCTCACGTTCGCTGCCATTCGGTTGTTCTGCTCACATGTTTGTTATCCTCACGTCCCTCATCTAAATTCGATGAAAATTTACAAATTTCCCACCGTTCCCTCAACGTACGCTGGACAAAGCTGACTTGCGCCCCCACCACTCTTCTTTCCCCTCCCTACACGCCGACACCAAATTGGACCATTCACGCTGAACGGAAGTTGTCGTTGCGAGTGACTGAGTTGAAATGCATCACGCAAAGTTGAGTCCTACTCGTGATAATCATTGACGTTAGTTATGTTGGTTGTCAACTACTCACTCATGCACACGGATTATTGACGGCGCTTAATGCGTCACACACCTCGTCTGTCCATCATTCTCTCCCACACATTCACTAGCTACCCGTCATGTTACCTCAAAAACACGTTGATAGACGCGGATAGTCCCGGCGAAGTTTTGGGCGAAGGAAATTGTCGAATTGTTAAATCGCAGTTGTTGCTTGTTCTGAAGATTTGGGCAGGACAGTCACCAAACGATCAGGCGACTGATTTGACTGACTTGATCCTTACACCGCAAGCTGCTGTAGCAAGTCTAGTGACAACAATGCGTCGGAGCGCCCATTGCTGTACAGTTGGCGTATCGCGGTGCCGGCTGCTGCTGCTCATAGACTCTTTACTTGGCTGCGTAAGTTCGACGCAGTAGTGCGATTCGTTAAGTCAACC
Organism: Prostheceraeus crozeri; assembly: GCA_907163375.1. NCBI lineage: Eukaryota > Metazoa > Platyhelminthes > Polycladida > Euryleptidae > Prostheceraeus > Prostheceraeus crozeri. The sequence continues at coordinate 165,547 of CAJQUW010009686.1, forward strand.
AATGACAGCTGTCGCCAATTGTCATTGGCCTTCAAATGCGAGCCAACGCGACCCAAGTTTGGAATCTTTCATTTACATGACTGACAGATCTAAGGGAGGGGCAGTGAAGAGCGCACACGCTCAATTTCGCGGTCAACATCTTCTCTTCCCCCCTTTCTCCTTATACGTTCCCGTCATTGACTGAAAAACTCTTGTCAGGCAATAGAGAATACAGGAACTGAACAGCACACGTCTAATGAACGGTGATGAATTGGGCCTGTAGAGAAAACGTCAGTCCGTATGACTATACAATTGTGGAATGAGGAATGCGTGCAATAGTCGCGGACATATTTCATAGTGACCGAACATGTTTACGTAGCCTATATGTAAATTAAGACATAAGTGCGTCCAAAGAACTACGCAAAAATGAATTTTGATATAAAATGGCTTAAGTTTCCGCACGATCACTGGCAATCAAAGGCCTCTGGGTAATCTCCCGATGACTTCGGTATCTGCTGCTTGACCGGGCTTCTTCTGACTTCGTCTCAGCAGAAAGCACTTGAGGTCAACAAAATCATTACACGAAAAGTGATAATGATCAGGCCACATTCCTTACGCTAACATTTTTAACTTAAGAAGGTGTTGCAAGGTAGTGGTCGTGGGAAGATTTCAAATTGCAGTGGATGAGACGAAGAGGGAGAGAGAACAATGCACACACGAGTAACAATATTGCGTCGAACAGACGAAATTAAATCAAGCTGTTGACATCTCTACACTTCACGTTATTGTCTCTAATGCAAAAAGTACATCACCGATCTGCATAAATATTTGTATGTGTGCAGAAAATATGCTTAAGCACGTCGACCTGAACTATGGCGACAATTGATTCCTTTTTGCAGATTTTGAACAAATTTGAAAATCTGGGGGGGCATATCCCATAAGCACCGGCCTCTCATCTCCTAAGATGACACGTGTCTTTTCTTAAGTTTAAAACCATGAAAGTCGCGCATTCATGACAGATGCACACAAGTACAATTTTTGACTTCTATCCAAGTTGTCTATTAACGGTTAAATATAGTCAGAAATAAAAAAAATCTTTGCATGATGCCGTGAGTCTATCTCCATTGCTATAGAGAACAATCATGGATGGTAATTTTTGTGGTAGTCGCACCATTTTGCTGTAAATGTATTACACAGATATTGAGAGGGGTAAGAAACACTGTTCAGCATCATCGCAAATATGTGTATTCTGAGGGATCTTCCAATGGTGTCAATTACCGCATCGACCGATGATCAAAACCCCAGCAATTTGGGGCTTGAATTTGTTTAAAAAGTTTTTTGAAAGCAGTTTGAGCAGAAAGCGGTGACAACCGATAGAAACCCGGTCTTCCAGTCTCTCGTGATTAGAACTAGTGGCAAGCCTCTCTGACAATCGATTTTCAAAAAATAGACTACAAAATGCCTGATGTATGAGACAGCTAATTTTCATCGAATGTGAGAGTCCTAGTTGCTTCGAATGATCCCTTCCAACTGAGTAATGGATTGGTCGCCCGACAACACTGCATGACGGACTTTCGGGTTTAGCGTCCCTCTGATTGATTGCAGATCGGTGATTTCATCGTATTCTGAACAAGTCAAAATCCAGATTTTCAATCTGAAATGCTTCTTTTAGACTTTCACGATCACACTTTACAATACTTTCTTGTTGTCACTCACAGAATTTCCTCTTGTCACTGAACGGATAGGATAGTGGCCAGATGGGGACGCTGACGGTGATAATGGTTTCTAAATCGCGTGGAACACGCAGAGGTATGGATCAGAAGTTCTGCAGAGTAGAGCAGAGAGCAAATCCGGCGCCTCGTCGTCCCCAGTTGTAGGAAGGAACAGTATGCCCACCGCCGGACCTAATTACCATTGCGACGTATGGGAAGCATGGAGCTCACGAGGGCGCAAAAAGTCGTGGGATTTGGTACTACAGTCGACCTTTTATCGACGCTTCTGCACTGTCAGTGGAGCCTGTCAATCAAATCATAGCTCCCCTGCGCGTTGCCATCGCCGTAGCTTCGTTGTGCCCGCCGGGCGGCCAACAGTCATGTGTCAGTCAAAGTTGGGCAGTAAGGAGGGGCGTCGCGACGCTATAGCCCTCTTAATGAGGAGCAGCGCCTGTGTTCACGAGGCATGGGACCTGTGGGAGCGAGTCAGCTGTGTGCGGAGATGGTCAGGTCACTTTCGAGGACAGTCCCGACTTCTTTTACGAAGGATTATTTCAGTGTACTCGAACTAATTTTCATGCAAGTTGTCTTTCAACTGTTTAGAACTCTTAATGTTGGTGAACTATGAAAGGTCATGTCGTGTCTACTGATGTTTTCATACTGCTCATTCAAATGTAAATCATGATCGTAACATTTATTTCACGTTTATACAATCGAGAACTGCGAGTATCTTTACTCCATGTATCAACAATAAAACTTAAGTCACATTCTCGGCAACTTCAAGTTTTCAATATCCCATTCCTGGAGCTACGAAAAACCTGACCTTAGATGATCCAAGTCAAGCATCTGACCTCAGATCTGCGCTTCATCCTCAAATTGTTACCTCAAACGATTACCTAGACATCGACTTTGAGAAGTATACTTTGACAATGTCTATTTTGACTGTACAATTAACAAACATAGTAAACATTTGTAGGATGTTTAGCAGTTGATCTCTACTCAGAATGACTGCATTCTCTGGAGGTTTTCTGATTTGATCAACAATTACCTAATCACTTCTATATTGACCTATATTAAGTCCCCTCATCACTATCAATTCTGTGACATCTGCCAGCCTGAATAGCTTACCAAATAAGGAATTTGTTGACTTATTCTCTATAAACTAGGTGTCGTGACATTCAGTTTGCTATTATTAGCTTTCGTTCATTGATTCTGCGTTAACCACTAAGCGAGTCTTCAGAACATCAACCTTGTCCACTTCTCACTTTTTCTCAGCTGTTTTTTGTTTGACAGAGAACGCGCGATGTATGACCAATAGAAGCAACAATCTGGCAAGCAATCTAGCATGTTACAATCATAGAAATAGATTGTTTATCTGAAGCTTCATTGTTATTTATTTCTATGGTTACAATGGATGCAGGCATCAGGACAAGAACCGGCCAAGGCCGGCCAGCTCCCATATCGCCATCGATTTGCTTCATTACGCTCACTGAAATAAGACTTGAACTGCCTTATATACATCAGAGTGTCGGCTTTCCGGACAAAATAAGACCATTTGAAGTCGCAGTTCCAGATAAAGCATAGTGATTTGATCTCAATCCTATCTATGTTTCAATTGGACAATTGCTACACGTACTTTGTAGGAAGAGAATCTTTAACATCTGCACGCAAGGGTTCTTCATGCTATAAACCAGTTTGCTCAATTCAAACACATACATCATCTACCTTTGCATCCCAACACCATGCAAAGTCAGCAAAAATTCATCGAGCAACGTAGGCCTACCAAACGATGCTCCATATTTCACTCTGAAAGTTCTAGGAAGTTGAATTGCGCTTCGATCAACAGTTGCATCCTCTAAATGCGTCAGCGGTATAATCCAAGCGTTGTGCAGAAAATTGGCTGTTCCTTAAAGGTTGAATTTTTTTTAGAAAGCTGAGCATATGGCGCATTATTCATAATATATGGCATATCAAAAACGGCTATAACAAATTCTCTAAACTTTCAAATTAGCAATTATCATTACTTATGTACATTCACAGAAAAAGGGCCATTGAAGATGTTCAGTATTTACCCCGAGATTTGGGGTAGCAATGAAACAGACCATGGGTAAAATAGGGACACCTATGACTTTGCTTTAAGTGAAAAATTACGCTCAAAAGTGGTACTTTTACTGCAATCATGATTACTTTTATTACATTGATTTAATTTTGATGGCAAATGTGAGTAAACAATAAGCACGTGATCGGAATATAATAATATGAATTCACAGACCATATTATTTCACAGAATGAATGAACGCTTTTCATTCTGTTTTCAGTGAATAAATGCCACTCGGTTTTATTACAATTACAAATCTTTTGTTTTGTATTCAGATCAATGGCAAACACAAACATGTGCGCTTGTATTATCGAAGTATGCTTTCACAAGGAGTCCTACCATCTGAACATGACAATCAAAAAGTACATGGCCACATAGACAGAATGTTACAATTGGTAACTTTGAAGTCTGCTTTGAACAAGCGAACAAATAACAACACGCTTTACTTGCGGAAGTATAAGTCGCCATTGGGAGCAAGAAGAAAAATATTATTTTACATATCCCTGGATGGTACACATTATCACTAAAGAAAAAAGGAATATAAGTATAGTGATATTAAGACTTCTTCACTCCATTTCACTCAAACGTATGTTATGCTCTTCTGCGGCACACACACATATTCATCACATTTTTTCATACTACTGAAAAACCACTGCTTCTGGCAGACTATTTTTTGGGCATGTGAATTTGTCACACACCCCCGAAACGCCGAAGCTGGACAACGAGTTCGTGAGCCGAGATATCTCCGTAATGTGTGACATGATCACCCAACTTTTCACATGAGGACTGCTTCGAAATTTATCATCTCTATGAAAGTAGCATACCGGTGGTTTCACATTGTGTGACAATTGTCAAGTCAGTTCTTAGCTTTTGTATTTTTTTTTACAGAAATGTTCCGTGATTCGTGAACTCAATGGAATAGAATCAAAGCATAGGCTATACAATGACCATAGAATACGCTCGAAGAATTTACATACCTTGTGATGAAAATATTCATTTCATAAATTTAGCAGTTTTTACATTCAAATTCAACATTATTGGATTACTTGAGGAGCCGGAAATTTGATGCCATTTTATTTTCAATAGCCACGCGCGAAGTGTTGAAACATTCTCGGAATGAATCGACTTTCTTTAGATGATGTCCATCATCATGAATGACGTATTAGGCGATTTCATTAAGACTGTTTAGATGTACTAATATGCTTGTAGTTATGCATAAATCAGCAGTTCATGCTGTGTTTCGAGAGTCATCATGTCATATAAGAAATATATTTTTCTTAAACTGAAAAACATTAAACTTCACAATGTCATTTTCGACTTGGAATCAACTTGCCAGTTAAGTGAAGCTGGCTTACGCACGGGACTGGGCGCAAAAATCCCCAACTATTTCCAACACTCCGCTGCACTCACAGATGGGTAAATTTATGTATATCTTTGCATTATTTAAAAAGGCCCTAATATCCTACAAATTGTTTCATGTTCTCTTTGCAGCACACCAGCGATCTGATACTTGCTTGTGAGCTTCTTCTACAAGCCATTTCACTTATAACCTAACGAGGTGATAATCATCGCTATCGTCGCCCTTCACCGGCTCAGGCGACAAGTGGACTGTCCCGCAATCGGCCACAATTTGAACGGCGACATACTAAGAGGGGAGATATGAGTGACATGTGCTGCAGCAGAGGTGTGATATGCAGCAACGAAAGCACATCTCAGAGGACAGATGGGTTCGTCCTGATCAAGACTCGGAACTGTTACTTTACTGATTCAGAAAATAATCAGCGTAATTGCCCCCAAGTAGTTTTCTGCGCATATAAATTATACTAGAAATGCAACTTTGTGTACGTGTAACTATAATCACTTGATGTTAGTCTACAAATGAAACTTTAAGCTATTACGTGTATTCAAAGAAATATTTATTGCATCTATATGAGCACGATATTGCCTTAGAAAGAAGTTAGAAAATTGACATTTTTGAGGGCTATCTATGCATTACTTCAATCTTAAAAAAGAAATGTATGTATTCTGCTGTGAGGTAATGACTGTAATATTCTATGGATATATTCGAACACATTTGTATAAGAAAACAGGATCACCTCTATAAGCATCTGTCTCTAAATCTGGTTTTTCGGTAATCCAGATATGATCTTTAGGAGATTGAAAATTACTCCAGTTATATGTTTCAGGAACTATGTACGACGCATCGTCTGATGACAAGTCTAATATGTTTGCAAAGTACAGTCTGAAATCTTGATATTAATAAGATCTCAAACTTAACCATGAACATAAAAAAGTACGAGTAAACCATATTTATACAGCAGCGTGACACGCCAATTCATAGATTGAAAGTTAATTCCTGTCCGCTCAACCATTTCTCTAAAAAATCCCGCTTTCAAAAAATCGCTACTTTATTGAAAAAACATTCTTTGTTCGTAGACAGGCAAGTATAAATTATGGTTGAGTAAAAACTTCCATGATAATTGTTTTGTCAATATACATTTAAAAGCAAAATATTTGTCCATCTGACATTTCGAGCTTTTTATTTGCTATTAGCATATAGCAGAAACTCAATCAAATTAGTTTACGCTAGTTGTGACTCCCTAGGATGAGATATTACTCCGATATGACTTGCAATCGATGTGTTTTACACAGGACAGTCGGCAACTTTTCCTTTGCTTGGTGACATAAACCTTTGGTTAAATGTCTTTCGGATGTGTTTCGTAGCATGGGAGCTATTTTCATGACGATATTTTAATCATAGACCTATTTCATTGTAAGTTGCACTGCAGCGTTTCGATTTTTTTGTCCCACGCTAGACTTTGAGAGTTGGACTGGAGCAAGACCCATGCGATTATGGCACGACAAGATTTTTGGAAAATTGTGATGGCCCATTTTATAGTGCAACCGCTAGATGCGATAAAACCTGCACGGCGCAGACCGAATGAGAACATTTTTAGTAATCTAATACGTGTTCAACGCAGCATTTATACAAAATATATATTTGCGATAGGTTTTTCGTAAACACTAAACAAAAACTTCAAGTTTGAATCAAAATTTCTGATAATAAGTGATAGTTCAAGCAAGAATTATAATTAATTTCTAAACAACATATACGAATGGGTGGAGCAAAAAAATGTACAGCTAAATTTAGTGAAAAAATGCGTGTCTGTGATGAAGGATAATAAATGAATTTAAAATCATTGTTTGGCGACTGGCGTAATTTCAAACAATCAGGATGCTGTATTCGGATGCTAAACCGGAGTGGGAAGTCGATCCGGTTTTTCAGGCCAGTCTGGGTTAGCTAATAAATTAGCGGTTCGGGACAGTTAAAGCTGGTTTATCATTTGTGTACTTTATAAGGCAGCACAAGGATACAACCGTCAACACAGAGTGACCTATTTGCTACGATCACGAAAGCATGTAAATTTATAACTACAGTTTTTAATGTGAATAGCACATCAGATCACCATACGAGCTTACATGCGTTTGTCTTGCACACATGTGACAGGTTCGTGAGTTAACATCCTCAACATATAGTTTATGCTAGACGGCCGACATGCACAATTGACTGAAAATCCAATTATGAAACCCAGTTAGAATAATGTCGATATAAAAGAGAGAGTCGAAATATTGTCACAATAAGAACTTAGAAATTCTTTATTGGCCCTGTATTTCTTTTTATGTATACAAGAGGTGAGAGCAAAATCTGACTTAAATCATAGCGAAAGTACAATCGTTTCTGGCTTTCTTGCCACCATCAGTGCAGCATAGTCAGCTACCGGATTTCTATGTACATCCACCTGCCTGTGGTTTGTGCACAGAACACAAACAAGAAATAGCAATTTGCATTCGTGTTTCCAAGTAGGATATAGATAAGTCGGATAGCATTCATACATTGGAAACTATCTATTTTCCGAAATATCTGAAGAGTACATTAAATCTTTCTGTATCATGTGAAACAAATTTTCATCTTGCTTCTCGCAAGCAAAGTATCTTAAAGAACTCTCAACACGCGAAGAATTTGCAAGAACTATTCATAAGTGCCACATGATATCTACTTCACTCATGATATCAGAGATGTTCTTGAGGTTCCTGTTCAAAATGTTCCAGCAAATGTCTCGAAACAAAATTTTATTTAAAGAACAAGAGCAGTCTTTGCATCATCTAAGGCCTGCGCTTCTATTTCACCGGAAAATCAATTTCCTCTTAAAGTTAAGAAGCCTATATACTGATGATAATTTAAGCGGTTTTTTAAATTTTTGTGAATGATTTTGATAATTATTAATTATTCCATCATTCTAAAGTATGCTGATGACCGTCATTTGTGGCATTCGACAATCGCTGAGTTTACCAAAGATTATCGTCAGCCTCTGTAAACTTACAAGCCTATTCTGATGAAAACTAATCCACGTGCAAACCTAAAACTACGAATTTCGGGAGACTGAATTTTACAATGCAACCGATGGAGATGTACTTGAAACGGTAAGCGAAGTTAAAGACCTTGGCATCCCCTAACTCTGGCCATTCAGTGGTCACATCTGAGACATAATTGCTCAAGTTAAAAAAGACAGTAAAAGTTTAGTTTAAGAGTCCATTTTGTTTGGTTTCCTATCACCGTCCGTGCAAGTGACAAATCTTGTAAATTCAACAATAGTACAAATTTGACCACGCAAAAGTGCAAAGAAAGCATGAAAAGAACAAAGTGCGTAATACATGTTGCGCTTTGAATAGATAGACGCTTTCTCGGTTGATTAATTATTAGTTGATCTTGTTTGTATAGTCTACCAGGAAGGCAGTCAAAAGCGTTAAGGCGGTGTTAATCCGCTGCCGTCTTAGGATAACAGTCGATTATTTGACTGGCATTGCGTGCTGACTGTGATCATACATGTAAATTATCGTATTATTTAACTTTACGATAATACAAGGAAAGTAAACAAATGATAAATAATTCAGGAACCAAAGATCTTGGCGATTCTTTTCTACTAGCATCAATTCACAATTCACAAATGAAGCGGTTGGCAACCTGTGGTCATATTCCGCCAGGAGCTGTTGAAAATGCTGTTGCAAAAGATGACTTGGTTCATCATAAGTAATTCAAAAGTAAGGGAAACCAACTAGTACTTTGTATAAGCTTACTTGGCAAGCTACCCTTACTTTTGAATTAAAAAGGTAATGGCTTGGCCAGAGCACTAGGACGTTCGACGTCATAGCTGATTCTAGGTCTAGGATTTTACTTCGTTGATAGATATTCAAAACACCATCGTAAAACGCTTCTCTTTGAATTCTGTTCTGTATGTAGAATAAAGTTTATACATTCATTGTTGCAATATTCTCTTTAATGTTTGAATATGAAATTTCAGAATTCTATGAAACGACGTTTTATAGCAATAAACTCAACTAAAGAAAAATACAACGGATATGAATATGTAGAATAATAAGATCTTTTGTGCAGCTAAAACCTTTCTCAGAAAACAAAAAATTGCTAGAAATAAAGACATTATGAGAATTATGGATAGATTAATTTAGCTTTTCCTAGCACCCCTTTCTATTGTTGGCCCAGCTGAACAATGAATATGATTAATCATATTACGTCGTCATCTTGTATTCTTAGGTACTGGCTTTTGCTTATTTCAGCTTTGATACCAGAACTGAAATAATTTATCAATCAAAACAGAATTAATCATTTTTTTTGGGTGTAGCCGTTGAAATTCTTCTTCCAACATTAATTACATTAATGCATAATTAGTAGTCAATTTACACTTTTATTTGGCTTTTAACATTTGTACTCGTATTACAAAATTTTGAATCAAATTGAGATGAATTCTCTGTAATTTGCTGACGGTTCTTTAGTATTTTGTCACACCAGATTTCAAAACATTTTTGAAACATAAATGATTACTGTGAAAAGTCAATTCCATGTTATAAAATAGGCTTTACAATATAGGGTACTGTGTGTGAGTACTGCGCTCGTACTGTGTATGAGGCCACCAAAGAATTGGAATACTACTCTAAATTGCGGATACTTTAATAACTAGGCCAACGGATGTTACCAATATTATTCAAATACCATCAGTCATCAAAAAAAAGGAATCAGGGGCTAGCAATATTAAATTATTTAAAACGGTAACGAAGGCAGCAGAAAGCTAGATTGAATCGGTGGAGGCTCCTCTTTTTCATCCATAGTAACTCACTGTCATTTATGTAGCTACATTTTTGACGTATTGGATTGATAAGTATTATGTTCATTTTGAATCTAGGCCTACAAGTAGCTTCAAAACTTCCAAATATTCATTATAAAGAAGACATTCACTTATTTTTCTTTATTTAACTTATTATTCTGATCAGTCCACTGCCATTATGCTTTTGACAACTTAGTTTGCATGGATCGCGAATTCTGAAGTTGGCAATGCGGATTTATTGTGTATGGTGACCGAAAACATTTACTTACTTGAAATTACGAATAGGCCTACATATCAGATATTACAATTACTACTAATTTACCTATGAATACTTCTGTTCATCAGTTAGTATCATGCATGTAATGTAAACCCTCTTTTGTCTCATAAATGTATTTTGCAACTATTTTTCCAGGAGACCTAGACTAGGGTTCCTCAAATTGGAATCAGTCTTTCGCGAATACTAGCTTTGCAGAATGCCCTATGTAGGCCCCTATAACTTTGGAATGAAGTGTTATTTTTCAGGTGGAAGATTAATATGGTACCTTTAGGCTACAAAATATAAATAGTCAAGTTAAAGCACTTGATTGTAATCATTGAACCATTGTAGGCATAAATTTTACCACCGGATCACATCGGATCTCGGATCATTTTCTGGATCATCACCCATCGGCTCTCGGATCTCGTATGTAATTATCCGATCTCGGCTCATGCTCATGAGCCGGCAGGAGCCTTAGGGCTTGGACGATGCTGACAGTCAGACTTTAATCTGGAGCGTTGTGGTACTATTATCCGAATGTCCTTCCTGACGACTTCCATTGACACTTTCGGTGCTCGACCTCTGGACCAGAAGATCGCTAGACCAAGCACTTTGCCACGGAAACCACTTATTATCTCTTATTAATATATGTTTTATATATATATAAAACAAAAGTACTTCTATTTACGAAAGAAGGTCTTTCATCAAAATTTCATTATATACGGTATATATATAGGGCCTATATATATAATTATATTCATTCAAAATTCTGTATTTTGCTTCACAGAGGGTGTGAGCGCATTGACGAATTCTATGCATATTTGCACATGATATGAAATATTGATCGAAAATATAAAGAGAGAGTGCACAGATCAGTCATTTACAATATCTAATAGAAGAATTAAAAAAACGCTTAGTCTTGGCGGATTATCTTGGGATATATAGAATGCATCTCTATCATTATTAATATCTCCTATTAATGCCAAAGGAAAGAAATTGGTAAAGTAATAAATTTGCTTTCGATTGAGGATTCACGATGTGAAATAAATAAAATACAATATACAGCATAAAGTGAAAGATTTCGATGAGTCGTAGGTAATGAATCATTAATGAATCTCTTCAAGCCTTCAGAGTTCTGGTCAAAATGTCTCTATTTTCACACACTGACACTTGTCAACATGATGGACCAGCACATCATTTCTTTCACATATGTTGTGAACATCAGTAAGAAATGCTGTAATGAGCAGGCTTTTCATTGATGCAAATTTTAATGATTTTTTCACACATTTATGCTCGTCCTCTTTTTCTAATTACATCAGTTTGATTTCAAAATGGTGATCTAATAAATCATCTTTAACTGAATCAATTTCATTAACACATGATGGCGATGCGGTTGAGGTTGAACTCGATCATTAGCACCTTATTTTAAGTACACATTTCTTTGCACTATTCAATTTGGCATGTTGACATGCATCAGTGTCATTTACTAACCCAATCTCATCTTGACGAAATCAAACGAAGATTGGAAGTGACTCAAACGACTAAGGGCGTTGACGTAAAACCGATAAGACGAAGTGCAATAACACATGAAGTTAAGATGGCTATTCCTGTGTGGATCATCAATGTCATCATCATCATTATTCCGTGAATGAAATTAGTGAATGCCATTAGAAAAGGGGAAAGGATGAAAGCATTTCAATCTGCCCAATGCATTCTTCAATGGTGAGATACACTTCTCAATGGGAGGGACAAATACCCACGTCGGATGAATATTTTTCTGTAGTTGGGATCCCAATTAAACATTACAGGTTTCACGGTATGGTCATTCTTTGCAATTTGAGTAGAATGCCTCTTGACAGATTTGTTACACATTTTCACTTCATGAAATCGAAAATAATATAAATTCATATTCATCGTCAGTGCGGAATAAAACTTAACAATCTGTCAAGCTATCTCCTTTCAATCACTGTCAAACACGTGATCCAGTGGTCAAAGGAGAAGTATGCATGCACGGGAGGAAGAGCTACTAACATGACCAGACACGGAGTGATAAAGATCAGGAGTCCAATTTGTGAACACGCTCCGCTGACCCCTTCTCTTCCACCTGTGATGAATGATTTTGTTTATTTACTTCGATATCTGTACCTGAGTGTAACGCGTGCGCCAAAACGTAGGCAGGAATGTTTGTTTAATATCTCCTGGCGAAGGAGCAGACGAGGTGTGATAAGAGGATGTTGTAATGGATCCTGGGGTGTTCCAGTACAGGAGGAACATTAGCTTCATAGGGAGTCGCGTGTGTCTGCTGAATGGTTCAAGTGTGGAGGAGCAATTGGTCAGAGCGAGCAGTTGGGAGAGAACACGCTGATAATCATATTCACCTGTGTAAAAATGCACCTGAAGGAATTCTGTGAGGAATAGGGCTCGGTAGTGCCTTGACCACACTACTTTTAGAAACAAATGTTGTAATATTGGTCATGAACGCCTATTTCTTGAAATTTATCTTTCCCTCCCGATTTTCACATTTTAAAATTATAACCAAACGCCACTGAGTATGCTCTAGTATGTACAACATCTCTAAATAGTCTGTTTCAATGACAACCTAAAAGAAAAAAAATCTCATTTGAAAGACGTCTGGCCCAATAATTGCTGACATCACTGAGATATTGCAGCAAAATACTGCAGTCCTTCAACAATCGCTAACGAAGAATATCAAAAGAAAGATACTCTTAAAGATACGATCACGTATATTCCAAGACTTTCCAATAAAATCAATAGTGAGTCACAGTCTATATCAATGTTGCTTCAAACCTCCAAAGAAACTCATGAGAATTCCTTGTACGCAGGAGACCATATCCATCTACAAAATTAGATTAAGTGAGTATGAAGATAGATAATGAACCCATGTACGACATGGCCTTTACTGACGATATTGTGCTACTCGGTAGCAGCTCAAGATCACTCGAGAGCATGCTAACAAAGTGTACTCAGAGAGGAGTAAAATATGCATCAAAATACACCAAGGAAAAACCAAGTGGATGACTAGTCGATCGCAGAATGCTAAGAACACCACAGTAAAGCTAAGTGGACAAGTCATTTCCCAAGTCTCTATTATAAACAAGGACGTGGACCAAATCCTAGCTCAAAGCACCAAATGGTGACGTACTGAAAGAAGTGAACAGCAGAATGAAAAGTGGATAGTTTTCAGGAGAATCGAGAGTTTTAGAGCCAAATGAAATCCAGAAAACAACTTAGGCAAACCTTATTATCTCAAATATACTTGCCGGCTATAACATATAAGCCAGACTTGGGCTATAATGTTGAGAGTAACATTCGAATTGCAAGGACAGCCGTGGAACGCAGATTACATGACAATGATATCAAGGGGACAGCATGTAAGGTGTCATCAAAAAAAGGACAGGAATGAAGATGCTGTCGAGCAAATATACGAATGTAGCAAAGATTTAAGGACAATCCATGGAATTCTCAAGCTACTTGCTGGTGCCCTTGCGACCATCTTAGAGAGACAGAGAAGACAAGCACACCATGGGAAGATCCTGTCAAGATTCGGAAGGAAGTGGACGAGAATCCCTCAGGACCAAATTGTTTAGCAGGAAAAATGTGACAATCTGCATCAGTGGCACTCCACATGATGATATACAGGCCACTTAAGCACGCAGGCAAGAAATAAATTGCGCAGATTGCAGTTGGAACAATATATGTGGGATAACGAAGAGGCCCACTGAAGCGAAAGAGAATGAACATAAAAGAGGCAATGTGACACAAACTTCCCACAAAATTGAAAAAAAGTGTTGAAGAGGCCTTGGTTAATCATTTTCTTAAAGTTTTTGTTGGGAAACCAAGCAGATAAGATGGTAATAATTTTTCATACTTTATTAATTTCGGCCTCCTCTTAGGCCATCATCAGCAGATTAATCTTCTGCGTATAATATATTAATATCAATATAAATAACATTAATAATTCTGCGTGCTTGAGATTAATCTTCTGATGATACCCTAAGAGGAAACCGAAATTAGTAGAGCATAAAAAATTATTGCCATCTTGTCTACTTGGTTTCCCAACAAAAACTTTAAAAATGAAAACTAAAGAAAGCTCGGGGAAGTGTATGTCAGAATAGAGCATTTATTGACATCTGACATCTCTATTTTGATATCCCTGGATTTGACGCTTTTCTATTATCGAACACTAAAATTCCAGAATAATTACTTACTGGAATGCTTTATTCAAGTATGTCTTTAGTATGCGGCTGCAGAGTTTCCTCCAGGTGATCGCTTAAATTTCATGTGCTAATTTCATCAGCTATCTTCAGTGCTTAGAAAATGGTCAGCAGTGCTGAATCGAAAAGCGCTTCAGAGGATAAACTTCTTTTCGTAAATCGAACGAATGAAAGGTATCAACAGCTAAAATATAAGTTTATCACCCAACCACTCCTAATATCGTTCTAACATAGCATTTTCTCCACATGCACAATTTTTTATTGCAAAAACAATTATATTCAAATGTCTTTTTGCATTAGAGGGCATAGTGAAAGCCATGTCAGATGCATGAGTATTTTTTTAATGCCCGATTGTGGATTCATTTAGATTTAGCATCATCTCATCAGCTGTTATTTCAGATAATTCTATCTCATAAGTCATATATGTGAATTCTAAAGCACAGCATAAAACGCAAAATAGTGGCCCTTTACATGCATGCGCAAAGTTTACCATCATGCACAAAACACATGTGACATCTTTATTTACAAATTTACGGAGTAATCACGATATGATCAAAACAAACTCTCGGGACTTTTTGTTTGTGACACTGGAATTCTACTTGCGCACTGAACATTTTGAAAGTAGCATCGAATTGCACTTTGGACAGAATTAGTTTTGTATCTTCCTCAGTAAGTACCTGAATAGCAGATGCCAAATATACTTAACAAGATCGCCTATAATTCATGAAAAATGCATCAGATAGATAGATGCATCAGATGTAGAGAATACACATCTACTGGCACACAATCTTTTGTGCAGATTGGTTGATTTAGATTGTTTAGACAAATGCAAAAGCCTAACTCGAGAGACAAGCGAAGAGCTTCAACTATCGCTCGATATGAGAAATTTTTGAGTATTCAGTCGAAGACATTCGGTCGGACACATTAATCAAATGTACTTCTATGCAGCATGTAAAGTCACAATTTTGACGATGAAAGTTATATTATTTATAATGAAAATTTCATCAAATTCGTATCATGTTTCATTTAAATACGAATTTATGATTCCATTAGAGATGTACAAGGCAGACCGACTACAACAGGTTTTTGTTGATGGGTTAGTCCATATCACGAAAACAGTTGTTTATGATTTTACGAGTATAGGTATTCTGCATCCCACTTTTCCACTCGCATCAATCAACATCATTTATCAAATAATCGCCATAAGCTTGTACCTATTTGACCTCATGTAGACACCCAGTGCCCTTTCACGCGCATATGCATGAATAGCGTGAAAAAAGATTGCGAATGAAATTAAGTGTGCTTGAAACAGGAAGGTAGCTGAAACTTGGTTAATTAGTTCGGAAATATTTGTCCAAACTACAGGCATGCTACGTCGATTTAATTTGAAAGACCGCTTGCCATATAGGGGAACACCAATAACGCAAAATGGGAGTTGGTAAAAAAGGAACTTCAACAATCGTTTTTCTACATAACGACGGCATTGCTACGACTTTTACTTTCTCGCCAATGCTAGACATAGCCATGTAATTCTATAATAAGCACATCAATTGGTTTCCTCCGGTTATCCATATATAGTGATTGTAATCTCTTGACTGTAATCATGCGGAAAGGACTATATGCATCTAGATTCCTGATCAATTTAAAAGGACTACTGAAATTGATCAAGCTGGATCCCTGATATCATTGACTCTTCCCTAAGTCAAATAAAAAAATAATTGACACTGAAAACATAGTACTATGAAAAGACACATGATTAAAAGCAAATCTACACGTATGTTAATTAGTCATTCCCTAAATAGTAGAGCTATTTTATCAGCATAATTCTTAGCCATTAAACTGTTTTCATTACACGAACCACGGTCGCAGTAGCCCACACTCGTTTTCACATGCCGCGATTAAAATATTACGCAAGCTCGTATCAAATCTTCGACTATGACTTCCACACGATCAAAAGTCCATGACAGCGCAGTTATTAAGCCTGAGGATGAAACCGATCTATGCGCACTTACATTCCCCACCAGAAATGAAATAAATAAAAGACGGGCAAACTAGAGATCGAGACATTGTATTCTGCAAATGTATATTTCCTCATTCTGTATGTGCTACAGATTGGACAGTTGACGCATTTAATACAGTACAAATTAAGTCAAAGTGGTCAATATAATGATAATCAAATTATATACAGACGCCACAATTCGTTTGAATACATCCATTCCATACTTTTTAGCCTACTCTTTAAACTGCAAGAAAGCTCGCATAATCATGTTTATATTAATCAAATTGTGCCCATTTACGCAAAGACATCCTACACTACAATATGCTAAGTTTGAAAAGACCATCGACTCTTTGTAATGGATAGAGGATGGCCATACGATTCTCTTGGCATATAGAGAAAGTAATTGATAACTTTTGACCCACTATCCCCACTCTGACTTCTTACCACAAATGGACCATAACAATATACAAACATGCATGTATCAGACCTCAAATCTGTCAGATTAAGATGAGCATCTTTTCTGTGAAATAGACCAATAATTATACATTTCTGTGAAAATCATCAAATTCAAGAATAATCATTTTTCAAGATGAATGAGCGAAGCCTCACAATGATGATCACTTGTCTTTCAAGTAAGAATTGTCAATTACGAAAGAGCACGTCTGCTTCTAAATGATGGATTTTACACCTGGCATTTTGCCACCACTCCAATGAAGCAGCTTGGTGTAGTAAGTTGACATTTTGTTCTAGATTAGAAATAATTAAACTATCCTCCACAAAGTTGAACAGCAGAAATCCATCATATAAGACGGTGCTTGAATCAAGACAAAAATTAGTTTCATAATTAAGTTCGATTAGAATTATAGAACACTTTTTTTCTTATAAATAAATAGAATTAATTACATACAATATATATTATATTTTAAAAATGAAATTTGTAGAGCTAATTATATAGAATTAGCTTTTAATGTAAAATCAAATATAGAAGAATCAAATATTTTAGTACAAAATCATAAATCATGAATTTTTACTGATAGGAAGTTTACACTCCTGCGTAAAATCATTAACTTCACAAAAATTTCTCCGTTGTACATGTGAAATAACTATACGATGTCCCTCCCACTCAAGAATTAATCGCAGAATTGTAACCGGATTCGTAACAGTGGGTGTGCGAAATATCAAATATCACAGTCAAAATATCATCTTGAAGCAAACAGTCTAAACTTTTGGTGATTCAGTGAAAATTCCATTATAATAGTAGAAGTTGTTGATTTCTATGATGAGAACCTTTGATCTCTGAATAAATCTCTGCTTCTGATGGATTGACGAAAACAAATAAGCTTGATCGATCATGGTAAATTTTAAACACATCTCCATTGCTTACTTGACGTATGTCCATGTAAATTTCACATTGATCTCATTTCGTCATTGAATGTACAGTCTAAAGATTCAATGAACTGAGAAACAGGAGTCTGTAACAATAGCAACCGCATTCAAGCGGCCTCGAAGAATCGATCAAGCGATGAATGCAATGCCTCCGACTGTCCAGTAATTCTCCACGAATAAAAAATGCGCGCTCCTGGCATAATCTTTAATTCTGTGCTTTGCTAGTCTTTGTGAGAGTTCGAGTCATGCAGGCGTTATGTTGATTGGGTTCGATTGCTAGCTTCAAGCCATTTTTCGTGGTTTTGCCAGGAACAGGGCGCATTGCGATATCTGCTAGACCTCGTGAAAGTCGGAGGCATTAAATTGCATTGTCAAGTATAGGAATCTGAGGAGGGTTTGATACAACAGTGTCCGAGAATTTCGCTATTAAAGCCCGATTCGATGGCTGTTATTATTGTTATAACCCGAATCTATTCATTCTTTCATTTAAGCCAGGTAAAAATCACTGGATTTACATGCATTAGAAAATTAACTGTTGTTGATTTATATCTCTCATACAAACAACACGAACTTAAGACTTCTCGATGATAATATACCGCTATTGAAAGCGAAGTAATATAGCTATGTTAAAAACATACTAATGGATCCCAGCAAAATGCTGCCTCGCTGTGCCGCTGATTGGGGTTTGTTAAAATGCAAGTATTACACAGCTTAGATCATATCTTTGCTATGCCTGATTTGCTGGATTTTATTGACTCGCAATGTCTTCACTGATTGCATAGAACTGCAAAATGCATGGGAAGGCATTATCAACCGGTAAATATATAGCGATTACATACAACAGATACCCACGCTCTCAATCAAGACATTGGCAGCACGCTCATGAATTAATTAAAAACGCAAGTATACCCTGACCATAGAATTGTTGTTCAACTTACAAGTGGAAATAGTTCTCATTAAGTGACTAAGATCATCAATCGAACAGTGCAATCGATTTGATGTCAATATGATTCATAAAACGAATTGTGAATGTCATAATTTAACGATATTTGATTTCCAAATGACGCGAATCGATCGATGTGATAGCAACCTAAAAAATGTGAGGTCACTAATAAGGAGGTGAAAAGATTGCTTATTCTTGTTCAACGTCTTAACATAAAAATCCCATTTGTAAACCAAGAGAATCCACGCCGCTAAATCACTTCCATGTACGATATTTTCAAATTCAATCCATTCTTGTGAACCAAATGTCATTCATACAGCGATGCAAACATCACAACGTTTTAACACAGATGACTACTGACAAGAGACATATCAAGGGCGTTGTTGGATCACCAAAAGGAGGTCTCTCTCTCCCCCGTGATAAACACATGCACTTCCATTTGATTCTGAATAATAGAATCAGATGCTTTCAGTGTTTTGAATTTAAAAAGCCGAGTGAGAGTTGAAGGAATCGGAATAAGATATTTCAATAAAGTTTCTTCAAGTCATCGAAATAAATGCTAAGTAACTTGTTGAATTGACATGAATTCAGCTATCAAAGTGGAGGTTATATTCAGGAATTGAAAAATACGAGAATGAGGAAATATTGGAAAGGGCCTTATGTAAAAGATGTATAATTTAAAGAATGATCCGAGAGTGCTAAAGCTGTAAATCGCTCATCGGAAGCCATTGTGATCAAAAAGTGGAGCAAAAAGCAAAGTGGCAGTTTCAAAAAAAGTGCAAGCATGATTCAATCTGACAGCTGAGTCGGTTGATGATCGCTAATTCACCCTTATGATTATCACAATCAACGTCTTGTTCTTACATCAAAACAAGTCTGTCGTTGAATGTTGATGACTTTTTACTGAAGTCATGTTACATAATGTAAAGCGAAATAGAACACCAAATGTTATTTTTGCGAAACATTGTCTGGATAACATCTTTCAGTGACCTGATGTAAATAGGATATGTCAAATAATTGTCATCCGACGTGCTGGTGGTGTTTCAGATGACTTTTTTAAATGATATATATTTTTTGAAATTATTACTCGTAGTTTGTGAGCATTTTCGCAATTCTGGTGCTTCGTATCAAGTAGTAGTTTGATGGTAGTTTGCTGGTGGTGTTTCAGATGACTTTTTAAATGATCTATTTTTTATTGAAGTTATTCGTTTGTGAGCATTTTCGCCATTCTGGTGCTTCGTATCAAGTAGTAGTTTGATGACAAAATGCAGAAAATGCGCTATGAATTTATAACAGTCAGCCCATCAATCCTAAAAATCATTGACACAACCGATTAATAATCATATACATGTACATATTGACCGACATATCAAGGAACTTCAAAATTATATTTGAAATAGTCAACTGGTTCGAAGGTAAAAGGTCGGTTCCAAGACTTAGCGAACATGCGCGCGCGACATTATTTGGCTTCTGCCGCTTTTTATGAGCGCCTAACTCGACGGCCAAGGCAAAAGAGTTGACCTATGTACCGTAAGGTGGGTGGATGAATTTGATGATTATGCCTAAAATCCTTGAGCTGTGCTCCAATCAGTCAAACAAAACGAATCCAAATCCCTGAGTTCCTTAAGAGATGAACAATGATGGTTATTCAATCCATTGTAAACCTTGCATGTGGAACGACTTCTCATAAAGACACACGTCGCCATGTGAGGAATTCCGGAGTGTCTGCTCAACAGAATGTTGGAGTCAGTCCGTCTACAAAACAGGAAGATTGGAACATGTTCTCGGAACTCATCACATAGAATTGCCGGCCACAACTGCGGTTCTGCATCCTTGCCTCAAACTCCCCATCGAATCAGACATGAGCCGTCCCACCATTTCTTCATTTATTCCATTTTTTACTTTAATACTGGAGAACATGCGAGAGGATAATGAGAAGTCATACTCAGTTTAGAGCTTATTCGCACAAGAAGAATGGTTTGACAGATGTTTGACGCACAAATCTAACGATTCATTCCTCTCCGCAGCACCGCAGTCACGGGGCGGAGAGGGTTATAGCCCCTGGAATATGGAATTTTGAAAAAGAATGGAAATTTTCATCGTGCATATCAATTTTGTGGTGAATATCGGTCTGAAGCTTTCTCTAACGCCAAGTACGCTAAACTGGGTGAAGGGCTTGTAGATCACACAAGAGCAGCCTTCGTAAATTCGTGAGAGTTGGCTGCTCTTCAAGTTGTCGATCACTTTTTAGCTGCTATCCAAAGCTTCAGCTTCAACAAAATTTCCTCAGATTATTATTCCTCAAATTCATTCATGAAATTGAAATGAATGAGATGACCCATGGACAGCATGGCTACATCACTATACCAGTTTGTGCTGAATTCATTGATAACTAAACGATTTGATTGATTGAATAATAAATTTGAGAAAGCGTACTATCCCAATCAAACGTAGGAGTAAAATCCAGCCATGCATATGATTACGCGACTTACTTAATTACGTAGTCATCATAGCACTGCCATTCAGAAAATCAAGGCCTGCTTTCCCAAGTATGTATAAGCATCACTTAAAACTATATACTAAACAGAGACAAGAAAAATTTGTAGTCATATTAAGATTAGATTCTACATTTCGAAAATCGAAATTTCTACAAAATCGAACGAATTTTGCTAAGTCCATGGCAGAACCGAATCATCGCATGGTTTTGTCAATTCCGATTACTATAGAATGAATTGAAATTTTATGGAAATCATCGTCGAAGAGCGACAAGGGGTAATTTTTCATGTGTTTTAGTCGTGAGGTCACCCGCAGAAAAAAATAAGACAACTCTCAGTCACGCTGTGCGACGTGTAAATTAAAACTTTTTACTTTCGACCAATAAATTATATCGAGTCAGAAACTCTCTTTACTTGCCTGTGAAATGCATCGCCTGACTCGCAAACTGGTCAACTAAGACAACTATCCAGCTAAATCTGATCACATGATTACCGTCCAACTTTATGAGAGAGAGAGAGAGAAATGTTTATATTGTATCGTCGAATAGAAATCAGAAATAAAATACACAGATAAAAGTAGCAGAA
The DNA here is from genome assembly GCA_907163375.1 of Prostheceraeus crozeri. Lineage (NCBI taxonomy): Eukaryota > Metazoa > Platyhelminthes > Polycladida > Euryleptidae > Prostheceraeus > Prostheceraeus crozeri. The sequence goes on from CAJQUW010009686.1 coordinate 187,414, forward strand.
TGACAGTTTTGTTTAGTCGAAACTAAGAACACATTCGTATACGCGTACAAAAGCAAGTATAAAACTAATAGTCACGTGCATTTAGTGTCTCGTAGATGACCTTGAAAGGGTGCTACAAATGCGTGGAAAAAAAGAATTTTGACGACGCAAAGTTTTACAGAATGGTACGGCGAGACGCCCACTTGGTAAATAGCTGGGGAACAATTCTCTGATGGAAGTCTCTAATCTTTCCAGGCTGTTGAAGGTGTTGATAGCTTGCGACCATCTTCTAGCTTCAATGTCATCCAGCTTCAGATCACGCGATTTGATTTTCAGACAGCGCCTCTGAATCTTCTCCAGTCGGTTTGAGTCTGTTGAGGAGATTCCCACAAACGCTGGGCAGCAGTACTCTATCAGCGACCGAACCAATGCTTGATAAATGGTAGTGAAGTCATCAATACTAGTGACAGATCTGACCCGCCTCAGAATGTACATGCGTTGAGCACACTTTTTCTCGATGAACTTTACATGGCCTCTCCATCCAAGGTTCGCATCCAAATGAACCCCAAGAAACCGAATGCTGTCTTGGAACTTGACAGTTGGGATGGCACCCTCGATACTGCAAATGCTCTTGAATCCACCGCGGTAATTCACTAGACCAGTGGTTTTCTCTGTATTCAAGGTCAATTCATTTGACGCAACCCAATCTGAAATATTGTCAAGATCACTTTCGATCTCAGCAAGATCCTTTGGAATGCTGGACTTTCGGACTCTTGATAAGAAACAAATGTCGTCAACATACTTGATTATGTGGTTCGAGGGGAAAATAGTCTGAAGCGATGAAATATAAATGCCGAACAAATAAGGTCCTAGGAGGGACCCCTGTGGCACTCCTCCTGTGACCTTCATCAATTCACTCTTCTGTCCATCAATGCGTACTCTCTGTTGCCTGTCCGATAAGTAGCTCTTCAATAACAACAGAAATCCCGCAGGAAGATTCATCTGACTGGCCTTGGAAAGCAGCTTTGAGTGACAAACTCTGTCAAAGGCCTTGGAGAGGTCAAAGCTGATCAGAATAGCGGCTCCCGTATGTGGGTCATCGGCAAATCTGGTTAGGGCATCGTGAGCATAGTTGACAGCGTGAGTTGTTGATGATTTCTTCCTAATCCCGTATTGATTAGCACCAAGGTGAGCTGTTAGCTGGGGACGGATGCTTGATAGGATGACACGCTCGGCAATCTTGGCTGGAATTGGCAAGAGGCTAATCGGTCTGGATTTTTCTATTACATTCTCCGAGGTTTTGGGGATAGGGATTATGTCACCAATTTTCCAGATCAGTGGAAAACGTCTTTGGCGCAGGCATTCACTGATGAGGTGATGGATCGGCTCAGCGAGGACCAGAGAGCACTTCTTGTAAACTGCAGTAGGCACAGAATCACTTCCAGTTGCCTTTGGTGGGAGTCGTGAAAGAATGCTCCAGATGCCCTCAACACTTAACTCAGGTAACCAGCAGTCGTCTGGAGACCCGTCGACGAAGTCAAAACTGGAGCTGTTGGCAATGCTACAGTAATAGTCATTGATCGTATTGAGCAGCTCGGATGGATTACTGGAGTTTCTGAGCCAATCACTGGGATCTCTTCCAGATTTTCCCCTCTCCATGTTGACGAATGACCATAGACCCCTTGCGGAATCCGAGCATTTAGAGCGAAAGTAGTACTGCTTGGCCTTCAGAATTTCTTGTTTTACCTTGACTTTAAGGGAGGTCTCAGCTTCGTAAACGAGAAGAAACGCTGAGATAATCCTTTAGCACGTCGCTTTTACCGACTATTAACCTGAATAAAAACTAAAAAGAATATATAACCGAAGGAGTTCACACAACCAGCCACTCCGCTCTATTATGTAGGATCTTTAATTCACGAGATCCTTTTGGTCTAAAGTGGCAGACACCATCGCTGATCATTTAGGTATTTATTAGGCACTTTAGGATACAAGGTGCTCAGTCGAAATGATTATTGCATTCAGTTCATTATGCTTGAAAATGCGGTCTTCAAAAGAATATCTGATTTCTCCTCCTTTACCGGTAATAATTGCAATTATCATAATTTCCCGTTTCGGAATTTATACCATCTACAGCGGCACTTATTAAATCAAGGAGCAAGTCTTTCTCTTCTGATAGCGATGAAAAAATCTGTTGGTGATTATCACAAACAATGTTCTATACAACTGCATTTGAGAAAGAAACATTCATTCATTAGACGAAATAATTGCGCATGTAATTGTAATAAAGTTTATATCTTCTGCCAAAAGCAGCTATAATGTTACTATCAGTTTCGTACATAATTGAGTTGAACCAGAAAAAAATGTCATCGCAATAGCACAACTTGGTCGATTTTTGGCATTTGATTGCGTATCAAAAGTTCCAGTGATTGGATGAAGAAAGATATCTACGACATTTTTGAGTACATGCAACTCATCGTCTCTTCGTGGCAGTTATACGCAAATACTTAGATCTCCTATTTCAAAGCAACATTTCCCTCGTTGTACTTAATACATATATAAGTAGTAAGGGAATAACTCAATATTTATATATGTCAAGAAATTTTTAGCAAGTTTTGATTTTTCGACAACAATCATTTCAATGATATGTTTTGTAGCACACAAACTTGAAAAAGGTCAATTGTCTTTTCCCTCTTTCTTTCACAAAACATGCCATCGATCATAGTACAACATGTGCTTAAAATTCATTTGACATATCATTTAAGAACTCAGGAATGTCTACAAAAATAAGCTGACGATCTTCATAGATCAATTTTGAAAGAAGCGACAAAATCGACAAGGCACATTCCTCGCTGACAATGCACCATGTCATTAAATATTTCACAAAAATGCTTCGAACTGCAACTACTGTGAAATATTCTCAGACAGTAAAAGAAACGATTGCATTATTCTCATGACATTTTAGTGCATCACCACCAGCGAATACGTGAGAAAATGAGATGAAATCCTCCCAAGCCGCAACAACTTCACACAATGAAGTAGTTATATATAGTTCACACCACAATAATCTCCTTGACAATCTCTCCGATAGTAATATTTATTTCCTCCAAAGAGTGCATGCATAAGTTCATTCGTAAGTACTTTCATCCATGGGGTAGAGCAACAATGACACAATCTACTTTTCGACTTTTTGAGCCCCTCCCTCCCCAACAATCGGATCCGTAATCGCCTCATCAAACTCATCCAACCGATTACTTATCGCCTACGCAACAACGCCCAAAGGCTGCATGGAAATTAATCCAATGGAATGAGGTTTACATGATACGTGAGTTTATCTAACAAAAACCTTCCATTCTGCATGCGGTATTCAGCCCGTACATAACAAATCGCTTGAATCTAATAAAAAGACATAGAATCAAGCTAGCAAAATGTCACATGCCAACAAGGCAAGTGCCTTAAAAAACAAATGATCCAAAAAATCGGAAAATCTGGCTCAGTCATATTGCGGTTGTAAAGTCGAAAATGAAACGGGAAGATTTGGGTCTCTTATTCTCTCTGTAACTGCTCATCGTTCTTTTCAATTGCTCCGTGAATATATTTTCGGAATTATTGGCATGAGCGCATAGGCCTACATGCATCACAAGTAATTTTCATCAATGATTTGAAGCATCTGCGAGATTTATTTTTCCTGTGAACTTTCGAGATTACGCAGTAGTTTTTGCTAACCCCCTCCCTCCCTCCCAGTGAAGCAGTCAGAGATAGGTTTGTGAAACCCCTCCCCGCCATCGGCAATTATGAAGTCGTAACAAGCCCCATAATCATACACTGTATCACTGACAACTTTTTCAGTAAAACATTTTTTCTAGCTTTATGATTGTCACGTATCACCTTATGCGACAGAAAATTTAGAGATCATGATTAATATTAAGAAATTGTTCGCAATATCATTCAGAGTGCAAGATATAACTTCTATTGAAGTTGTTAAAAAATTACGGGTGATAGTGCCTTAACATTACATCTATTGAAGTTAATATTCAAAAAATCATAAACCTACTGGAATTTAATTGAAATGTAAATATTAATGTAAGTACCCGTTATTATAGAAGCTTGCAATTAAACTGCATGCCAACCATGCGGTTAAATCAATTATTCTAACCATCTATGACTCAATTCTACATCAGGATTTCTACTGACCATAGAAAAAAATTCTGTTGGTTTATAATGCCAGATTGACAAGATTTGAATTAACAGATTCAGAAAGCCATTTGGATAAGTTTACCTATTAAAAAATTGCTATTACTGAAGATGATTGGAGAATTGACTCAAAGATCTGAAGTTGTCAATACCGAGCACATATTACATTCATGTAAATACGTCTCACAATGCATACCCTAAAATCTAATACATAATTCCACAGAATCAAATCTACATCATAAAAGCGCATTATTCAAGTAAATACATATTTCTCAACCAAAGTGTGTGAATTTACTATTGCGATGCAGCCTAGGCTAGTCTGCACTAAATCTGGATTAATACATAGCGTATAAGCTTTTTATTTGCAACTTTGTTAGAAGAGGCAGATTACTATAAGCACCACCATTGAAATATCAGTTTAATTGAAACAAAACTACCAAAACTTATTTCGTTGCTTCGAATTTCTACAAGCATGCAGCATAAATAAATTCTTAACGTTCTCATACTTCTTAAACATTCGCTTCGATTATCATAGCTAGTAATTTCAGCCCAATAGATGTCGCCTCATAGCCTTCATTCACTGATTGTCAATGATATCTGATATCAATCTGTTCAATTTGTTCCAATATTCCAACTACATGTAAATGTACTTAACTTATTCATACCACTCATACATGTATATTGAATTGATATGCCGTCGTCTTAAAAAAATGATTATATATCCTGATGAATATTATTTATGATGTCATTAATTTGGTAAATATTACCCTTTGTAAATATTTCTTGAACCCCTTTTGTTGGGAAGAACAGAAGTGTTAGAGATCTGCTTACACATTTCTGCGGTAGAGTACAATAAGTCAGAAAAATCAAACAGGTGGATAAGTTAGCGGCAGTATAGTAGCTATCAGGCGTAATCGACTACTACTTCGATATCAACATTACAGAAATAAGTAACCGCTCTCCCTTGACTCAACCCGGCAACCCAAATAGCCACAAACACATTCAACATGTAGAACAGGCAATCGTCAACATGAAATCAAGCATAAATTTTCAAGAATCAGCAGTCAGAAAGATTTATATAGAATTAAAGAACTTGTTATGGGATGAGCTACTGAACAATGTCGAATTCTCATCTTCATTTTGGTTCGTGCTTATGTTGCAAATTTAGCAATGCCCTCGACACAGCTTTGTGATCAAATATTTTTAGCACATCACAAGTAAAAGTTGCGACCATCCCTGAAATAACTGAATTTGAATGAGAATTCGACGGAGAATGTGATTGCCATAGTATACATGCTTCCCATTGTTTTCAGATTTTACAAGATATCTGAAACGATCGTTAAGCATGAGAGGTTGATCATGCCCTAAATGAATAGTTCATACATTGCAGTAACGCAATTTGAACTTTGACAAGTCACCACAAACAGAGCAAGATAAGATTCAACATCTGCAATGAAGTCGATCCATAATGCCAGTCCCCGTCCATTAAACAGTGAATTTCTTAGATAAAATCTAGTTAATCATGGCAAAGTTGTCGACGGCTAATAATGATTTCCATTACGCAAACTCCACAAATCTTAGATTAAGGTCTACAGTACCTCCTATTCCTTGAAGTTAACCTGATGTGAGATGAGAAACACAGAAGGAAACCGGCTGCCTTGATTTTTGGACGGCTTCTTTTGATCTTAAGCACAGAATTTTGATTTTTGAAGAAATTGTTGTAGTCAAAATTAGGAAGCAACATATGATTGAGTTTTGCTTTTTGCCAATTAATGTGCTGAGTATAGGCTATTTCAGATTATCCTAGAGACTGTCGGCCTTTATTTGTAGATGACTCCGAAATTTAAGAGCAATGACTGTAAATTAAATACGAACATAGTGATGGTCTGTCAGTTATAGTTGGTGTCAATCACAAAGCGATTCCATGGAGACGAATACGCATCGAACGCGACAGCCGAGGAAATTTGATAATCAAGAGCTATATTGGTAGTCCACATGATGTATTACTTTTGCTATACAACTTCTTACGTTTGAGATCGATTTATGTATCTCTTAGGTGCTGCTTTTAACAGTGTGCTGATAGTTTCATATAGAAGCAGGGTTGCCAGTGCTAGAAAAGGAGGACGCCTGGCAACCTTGTAGAAAGCTCTCTATCATTTTGCGGGTCTGCTCATATTGCATTGATGGATAAAAATACAATTATGATATTGTGCATGATCAAAATTACAATACAACCTTCATTGCAGCCATGCGCACTAACATTTCTCTAGAAACGTCTTGACGGAAATTTTCATCAAAATTATGTGCAAGATTTACAAGTGACATTCACTATTAAAACATTTTCAATAAGCTAATAAAAATTGCGAGTCACAATTAACTAGTCTATTGGGCAATATTCGGCATCAAAAGTATGTGAAAGATCACAATTTTCAAAATTACAATAAAATTCAACATAATGATTGTCCTGACCTTGAATTAAAGTAACCAAATCCCTGCATTAACTCGGCCTGAAGTTGGGCTAGAACAGGATTGAATCTTGGGTTAAATACCTGAAACCGGCCGCCGGACAGGACCGACCTGAAAAATCTCGACCTTTTTCCATCTCTGGTGGCAACTGCCAACCAAAATCAATATGACTTTTTCATGAGAATGAATAATTCACAGCTCACATGCAAATCCGAAACAAATCAAATAAGAACAATAAGTCGGAGCGCGTCAATCAATAGACAGGCCAATCGCAGTCCACACAGCACAAACTCTCCTTGGTGTGTCTTGGATTCAATAAATCAAAAACGAAATCTTAAGACATCTTAGAGAGAAAAAGTTTACTGACTCCACAAGAAAATTGAAGAGTGCAAATTCGCATGGAAACAGAAAGATGTCTACAGACCTGAACAATTAAAGCACGCTACTCCTTGGCAATAGTAGACGCTGTGTTTCGTCATACAAGGATTCATCTGTCAAACTAGCTTGTGACATCTAGACAGATAATTATAACGGCTAGCTCGGTCCCATTCGGGCCGAGAAAGAGATGAACAAAATGCTGGTCAATCAAAAGTGATGATAGCGAACATTTTCTATGCATATTATTGATTGCTCTTCGTTGACTGTAATTTGACTGCAATCCATCTCTAAGAACTACCATAACTGACCATTGAGTTAATTAAAAGGAAATTATTTCATTATGACTACAGCCACTCATATTCTACCATATTATGCAGCAGCTAATCGTACACATATTTACTTCCATCGATCATATTATATAGTGATATTAGAACCATTGAATAAATTTCTCATGCAAGAAGAATTATGATTGAATTTCTGTGCAAAGTAGTTCCCTGATATCAGACCAAACGGACAAATGATGAATGTTTTCAATACATGAAGCGCTCTAGCCCTACCGAGATTTCGACGGTTCCCCATGCTTTCGTTTCAGATCCAGATGCGCTTCCTGCCAATTTTCAAAGACTTTCTCGAAGAGGCTCAACGACCTGATCAAAAGGTCGCACGGTCCAAAGAGAATTGTACATGTTGATATTTGTGATGTGCTCGCCGCATTCTGCGAGACAAATAAAGCAATTCTTATCTATTGTCTTATCTTTATAATTATCTCTAGCCACTCTGTCTAGATGACTTTTGACTAATCCATAGGTTCATACTATATTGTGCTGAATGTCAGTTTAACCATAGAATTCTCAATGACGCAATTTGGACATCAATGATCTCTGTAACATCATTCATATTCCAATGATTGATATACTTTTAAACATTCTTGATGTAACTAAAGAGATCAAACTAAGGTTCCAGATAATTGCTCTGGTATACTTCGAAGGTTCATGGTTCGCGCTTATGATGTTGGTTCATGGTAAGGTTGTTCTGACTGATTTCAAGTACATCAGTTTCCGCTTCTCAGTCAGGTTGCTCATGCTTTAGAATCGAGATGATTTTTCAGTTCTTTGACTGTAAGCTTCGACTACCTATTAATAACTTTAGAGAGCCTAACAACCTATTAATAAATCGGCATAATCAAATGCTTTAATGTGTGAAATAGAAAACCAGTAATCCTCCTTCCCGCTCTTATGAACATCCACATTCCGTCTAGAATTCGAGCCCATGTTTTCAGCATATTTGCGTAGTAGTGTGATGGTTTATGCCAGTGAGATGTGGCCGATCACTGTGGAGGAACTCAATCGTTTGAGTTGTAGATCAGGTGGATCTGTTCAAAACTACTGGATGATCGGTGTACTGCAAACGACTTTAGGAAACGGCTTGGAATCTCTCAATTGAAAGCGGTCATTCGATGGCCAGTGCAAGAGGACACTTGGCCAAAGAAAGTAAAATATTTCTCAAAAGCATGCTTAAAAATAAAGGTTTAAAACATCATAAAAACTCACGCTTAAAAGTATCTTTGAAAACAAGGCTTTGAAACAATGTGTGATACACGATTACAAAACTTCTAAAACGTGGTTTTGACAGCAAACTGTAAGCTGTTCATCTTATCCCTTTGACAATGCAGCCATTTAATTGGTATTAAAAATACTATCATATTATTACATTAAATACAACACACGGTTGTTGCATCAAATCCACCTAATCACATGCTAAGACACTTATGAAGGGTGCCAACATGTAATCAATGTAGATAGTTATCAGTTTGTCCAACTTATCTGATTTTTATACCACATGTGATGATATGATAAATTCTAGGAAAACTGTCCAGTCAATTAAACGTAGTTTTAAATAAGAAATTTTTATCAGTCCCACTTGAAGCACCTTAGCGCTGCATAGCCACAGCAGATGGGCGCTGCATCATTAGTGAAGTCTTCAACGAAAGAAAGAAAATCATCACGCTCAAAGACACAGCTCGTTGATCTCAGGTGGTCATGTATTTGCCCTTCTCTGATATCTACTGTCCAAACACAGGCTAACGTAATACATTCCCTTCTAAGTAACTTGTGGAGTGTGTCTTGTGTTACAGGTAATTATCATTTTTGAAGTTGATCCAGCCTTGGTTGCCTATAGTTCAGCAAAAGTATTAAGGACGCGACTCAGCCTGGTCTGGTCAGCCTGAGTCTTCAGGCCCGAATTTTAAACATTGTGATCCACTTTCATTTAGTTCTAGATAATGCTCTTCACGGCCTACTGATCGGTTTCCTGAATGGCTATGATATCCCATTTTCATACAGTTACACACAAATCATTTTCGGAACTTCTAAATTTAGCGTATTTAAACTAATATTTAATCAATTAACATAAATTATTGGTAAATGAATAATACGTGAGTGATGTGCCATAAACTAATATGAAAATTAAGCTCGAATAAACTAATGATTAAGACTGGAAAACAAATACCTGGTTTCACCAGCATACCACGTCATAATCAATGTCATAACGCTTCTATACGCCATCTTATGTCTAAAAAAATTGATCTGAAGTTAGTTAAATTGCCTTCTGATTGCGGCTGTTGGTCTTCTGAGCCAAGCGAATTCAGTAAAAAGCATTCTTTCTTATAGTTCAAAGCAGCAGACGTATCTGTCATCTTTTTACCGGCTAATTATCTGACCCTCCATCCCGTTTTTTATTTACAAAAATTCATCAGACGATTGAATGTGACAACATTTTTCTCTTCACACTGAGACAGCTGTCGCAAAGATACATCAAACAATTTCCAAGCTAGCAATCAAAAAAATCCCTTTCACTAGAACTCCTATCAACTTCAGAAACTCACCTATCTTTTAATAACACATTCCCTACATCTGTTTAAAACCGAGGACAATATTTACACAGTCGCCTAGACTTTTATCAACAATTTTAAATCTTGTCTCCTGGCTAACTTAGATATTATTTCACGCATTTATGCGCCTTTCCAATACGAAATTTTCTTTCAACTTTTCATTTCCAAGCTAGTACCAACACTTCAACATCTCCTTCACTGCTATTTGCTCCGTGTCAATTATCACTTAACGTATGTAAGAGTTTTTACAAGCAGTTGAAAAAGCAGCCACTTGATCAAATTTATGTCTGTAGTTGTATTACAATTCAGTATGAATATATCAAATAGTAGCTTCAAAAGACGGAACCGTGAGAAAAGAAGCTTGAAATGATTTTCTCTTGCATTAATCAACAGTAATTTCGATGCAGCAATTAAGTGAATTTTCTTATCACATTCATTATAAAGTAGAAGTCTAAGAATCGAATCCGATGATAAATGTGCTTACGTGGATGCATACAGGATACTCTCCTACAAAACTCCTAATCCTACAGTTATAGTTGATATATGATTGTATTAAGATTATTAGAAAGTCGATGGCAAGTCTTAAGCATCTAAGCTGGTTACCGAGTTACATTAGAAGCATGAAATATGAATTCAAGATTGAATCTATACCAAATTACACCCGTTTGAAAATAATGCGTTTTTTCTACTTCACGCTGTGTATTAGACATAGACGAGACGCTGCCAACGCCGCATGATATTATTGTCCACAAAACTCATGTTCCGGCGCTATCATATGTTATAATTGAGAAATCTATGAAATTGAAAAAATGATGTCTTTTTAGTGACTTGGAAAATAAAAAATGGCGGAAATAAATTCCTCATCATATTTTCCACGAGATCTTTCGTCCAGTTCTCATCATGATGGAACCACTGGGAAGTGAACATGAACGCTAGGTACACACTTAACCGTTTATGCGACTAGGAGAAGAAATTTTGTACTCAATGTGACACAGTATGGACAAGGATGGACAATAGATAATTACAGTAACTCTGTGCATCCTAATCACATGGTAAAAGGTGAAATGAAATTTTATAGCATGTGACAACAGTTAGACAATACAAAATCAAGAAATAATTAAAGAAAAACACTGTATAAAGAAAATAATTCTCAATGAAAATTGAAATAGTACATCAGAAAATACAAAAAAGTATAGAAAACAAGAACAAAAATGAAATGAATAAAATATGAATAAATAGAGTAATTAAGACAACGCAACCAATGTAAAGACGATGAGTAAAGAAATTCTTTTGAATACACAAATCACAAGAGCTTCCACAATACGCAGTTTAATGACAAGACAGGATTGAAACTTTGCACCAAAAAGCTCTCTAGCAATGGACGGAAAACGTGAAGACACCTGTAAGTGCTGAGTGATGGCACTTCTAGGGATGCGAGTGGAGCGTGGCGGACATTTACTTCGCGAAAAAAATCCACTTAGGCACGTGTTCAGTGACTACTTCCTGTTCTTCCCATGTACACACATCCGCATGTGCATTTGAAGGAATATAGAGGTGGAAAGAACTGGGACCTTGCCCTTCGAACAGCCCAACCGACTCTGCCGATTTGTAAAATTCACACTAAGTCCCACCCATGGGAAGGCTTTGACAGCAGATCGAAACAAAGGAACAGATCGGTATTATCATCTACAAACAGCAGTGTCAAGTACACTACACATTTCCTTTCCGTTCCGAGCTACCCTCCCAGGAGGCTCAGAGGTCTGGACTAGTGTCAGCATTTGTCAAGGAAACATAGAGTATAGCCGTTGATTTTGAAAACATTGAAATGCCTCGCCTTCGAATGATTGAACTTAGAAACATCTTTCGGGTTTCGCCTTCGGGATATTTGCTAGTAATTGATCTTGTTCAGTCCCGAGAAAGTAGATTTTAACCGTGTTTTGTGCAACTATTTTCTGGAAGCACCATTTTACAAATCGATCACATTATCGGTTATCTATGGAATCAGTAAATGCTATTGGAGTGATTACTCTGTTGACTTAAAATCGACAGTTTTGAGATTTACATACACTTGACCTGCTTTCAAGGAGACTGAAAAATGTTGAGATGCAGCCCAATGCTACCTGCCAAATTGTCACTTTCATTCTAATTTTTTTATGTCCTCTCTAGCCAAGACGATAGCTACGGATAGTAGTAAAACACTTCGCCTAAAAATCATAGATAAGTTGATCATTAACGTCAAAAAGGATTGTCCAATTTCGAAAAAATAATTTAAAAAAAACAGCGAACTTTTGTTTCAAAAATGACAATGTAGCTTTTCACTTGATACGTCAGTAATACTAATACATCTCTAAAATAAACAATTATCCTCAAGTTCAATATTCTCCTCATTTCATTTCGCGTGTGCACTGACCAGTTGAAACCAAATTTGAATTTGTGTATTTCTCTTCTCAATTAATTGTCAGGCACCGCAAACTTTCATACGATCTCAACGAACTGCGCCATCGTTGCCAATTGAGGTGCACGAGAATCCCCCAAGAGGTCTATCGACCTGAAGCACTTCGAAGACAGAAATCAACAGTTATCCTTGAACTGTAGTGTAATCATCCTCGTCGCTCTAATCAAACGACAAATCCTCCTCAATACAACAAACGTACAACTTTGCAAATTCTCGACAATCAATGTTCCAACACACTCCAAGTACTTGAGAAAAACAGCTGGAAAAGGCGAATGAGATTTCCGACATTTCTACTTCTAATCTTCCTAACAGTGGAAACATTGCGCATCATTAAACGAGTGCAAAAATTTAAAATCTGATGTATTTGAAAAACTAAATGTAGGGAATATTAAGATTTTCAAATGTCATTTCCGACCATAACGACAATGACTAATTATGGAAACGAGAACATGATTGTCTAATGTCGATATTATAAGAAAATATGTGGAATACGATTTCATCAGGAGGGATGTGGAATACAGCTGTATCAGAAAGCATGTGATGAAACTTTCACAAAAGATATGCAGTACATGCAATGCCTTTATTAATTAAGACAAATAAAGAGGGAAAGGGTCAACAAGTCAATGAGTGTCTATTTCTAAAATTTTTGGAAAACAATAAGAGCACATTTGAACATACTGGAACACATTCGTGAAAAGAGTGATTACGGAAGGATAGGGGAATTAAAGATTGATCACTTTTTAGATGTTTATTAGCTATTTTATTTGGATGTCAATCGTATGCTGTTAGCTTTCTGAAGAAGCCTAGCGATGGGCTTTATACTTTTGGAGTCAGTCTATTCAATAATTCATGAAACTCGGTTTTACTGTTGAAATAATGCAACACTAGTGCTACTTCCTGTCGTATTTTGTTGTACGCGGAATAATCAATCACAAGGTGATTAAAATTTCCGTTTTAAATCATTACACTGCTCAACATATAATTTGATATTTTGTTCTAAATTTCAGGATGATATTTGTTATCGTTGCAGAAGGGGAATTTCACATAATTCTCTAGTACTAGCAGCATGTTATAACACGTTTCATTGACGCACATAATTGGACCACAAAACTTCCTTGATTTCTAGTCAAATCGAATATTGATTGGAAAGCACGCCATTAGTTGCCGCTTATATTTTTAGAACATGAAAAATCAATCAAGACATTCGAGAGATTACAAAATGACACGCATTTGAAATACACAATACATAATATGACAGCAAATAAAAATCACTATAAATCGATGTGTTGATGCCCGATGGTAAACTGACAATTACTGACCAATGGACAGAATTCTACATTTATATTTCATCAGCAAAGTGTTTTCGGAAGTGTCATTCGTATTATCAACATGCTAATTTAGACTTGGTTGTCAATCTGTATCATAGATATCGTGACCTAGATATCAGCCATGGTCAACAACAAATTGTTTCCTGTACATCGCATAAACATGCATCGCTTTCGCATGCCAATAAATAGGTTCACTGTGCTAAGTCAATTGTAAACAATTATTCAGCTCATTTATTTGAATCTGATCACATGTAATCCAAGATTTTAATCAGACCTACAAGAACTTAATCATAATCTAAGTGATTTGTACATCAAAAGCAAGCTTGGGTACTTCTCTTCTCTCCCCCCCCCCATATTCCAATTTTTCCGATTTCACCAAATTTCGTCGAACTTCGTCACATTGGGTTAAGGAAAAGCTTCAATTTATCGTCAAAATTTAGCGTTCAAATATAATGTAGTGTTAAAGAAGGCAGAAATTGTCTACGGGACATTGGTGGAAATGCTATGAGACTATGAAGAGGCTATGAAGCATTAGAATCCAAATTTTGGATAAATGATGTCAAAAAAACAGCGTTAGAACATCCTTTATTAAAAGGATTCTTAAATTTGCACAAAGGGTTCGCAACAAAAAACGTTTGTGAAACACCGTCTAAAACCCTTTTTAACAGAGTGGTCGTACCCATTGATGCAAAGATTGATTCACAGGTCCCTATGTGTAAGCTATAATAATATTCATATAATATCGACATAATACCTGTCACCTAGAATCGCATATTAAACCGATGGATTAATAAAGTCGAGTAAGTAGAGATTATTTGAATATCATAATTCATATTAATACTGAGAAAAACAACCTCGAGAGCTTTAAACTGTATTTGACTGTCCATATTACGCGACTTTTTCACACATAGTCGAAAAAGAACTTTATCATCCATATCGGAATGAATTCAAATCTTGTGAAGGTAATATCTAGGAGACAGCATGCAATAATAATGAAACACTAGGTATCTAGTCAGTGTCCTGTTAAAAAATTCTGTTTGGTAGCTAACGACAGTAGTGTCGATATAACCCGACATTTGTGCATCGGCTCCATGTGGCAAAGTAGCTCAAAAAACACTAAAGAATTTGACGCAGTCACTAGTATTCACTGAAACTGCATCCTCCTGAGTTAATCTAGTAAAACTAAACACTTAGTTGTCAGACGGCGCGTGAATTGCAATGAACGGCAAAACATTATAAAATTCGGCGATTCACTTCAAGCTTTGACATCTGTTAGTACGAGGCAATCAGAAGAGCTCCACCAAGCTCCTGCTGCATCTTAGAGAACTAACTGCTTATCGGTGCAATTTATCAAACCCATGGATGCATTCCTGAAGTTCCAATACATTATTTTGGACTAATAGCTCAAATGTCGATATTACCCGATTTTGCCCTATCTTTGTCGAATTTGAAGTGCTATTCCCTACCCTATAGAAATAACCCTACTCTTCGCTGCCTGGGACTATAGAAAAGAAATTGCCCCAGGCAGGCAGGATTCAGTGGTAAGCTTGTGATAATTATACTGTACAATATACAAATTCTGAAGAGCTCATTTGGGAACTTCTACTTCTATAAATTTGTGTCTTCAACATCTTGTATAATCAAGCTTATTGCAAAGTTACATTGTGTTTACATTTACAAAGGGTTGCTTCTGACGGCTATGATCCATTCCATACTTCTTTCCTTCATAGACAAAAATTAGAAATTCCTATCGATTAAATGGATTATCCAAGGACCTTTATTTTCAAGGTAACATTACAGATACCTTACTATCTGTAAAACCATTGTAGGTAGAACTAGTATGTCACGTATTCTTGAGATGCAGACGAATCATGTTTGAAGCACATGTTTCTTAAATGTTTGGTAGAAGTATTTTCAAGCAGAATATTATCAAAGTTTTGCAAACAAACTTGCTCAAACGTTTCACTGAGGAGTGCGATTTCTGTTTACTAAGTGTTTCTCACACGTCATGGCTAAGAAAAATGAGTATGTAAAAGACAGCTGATTTTTACATACTCAAACCCCTGACGAAGAGCGAATGCTCGAAACCGGTCGGGCCTGTAAATAGTTTTACCTCAATTTTCTTATTTTGGCATAAAATAAAAAGGAGAGTACAACCACTGCCTTCTGATCCGATATGTTGAAAAACTACAAACTCTCCGTAGAACTGAGTGAAAAAGCGTCGCAAATTTACGGCCGCGGCTGTCACTACATGAAAGTTTACATGGTGAGTGCTTCGTTCATAAAGTTGTGACGTTCTTCTCCTTTCAATACGTTCCAGTTACACGCACATTTTTGAGTTTCTTACAGTTATAGCAGCAACTCGATGAGCTGTATTGTAGCATTTTGTCATCTAAATTTGTCAGCAATAGTGACAGAAAGCTGAGGTGGTGTTAGTGCAGGTTTCTACATTATTTCACAAGAATTAAGATAGCTACTACCATTATGCAAATGATTTGGGAAATAATTGTATCAGAAGCTATTTTGTAAACATATTGAACACAGACATTTCCGAAAAACCGATGCATAATAGTTATTTGCTGACAAGTGATAAATTATGCATATGCGCATACATTTCTGTTAGCTTTCGATCAACAGTGAATACGACTGGCACTTGCATCGTATACTTAAATGACGAATTCTTTGTTGTTTTGGTAGCCCAAAAACGATTACAATAGCACAAATATTCTGAATATAGACATCATACGTGCGGGTAGAAAAAATGTTTGTCCCACTGCGGTGTTGTAACAAACGCGCCCTGCTGGGGGGCATCAGTGTCCCCTGCTTATTTCCGAAACTAAAGATCCAAATTCAAAACAAAATACATCAAATGAAATCCTTCATCATGACGAGTCAGAATGTTATCATTGTCTTGATATTCAAGATCACTGTGGAGGTCAAATGTAAGGTCAAAAAGATGATTTTATGAGCTTGTATTTTGTCTTCCGGTCCAATTACGAAAATTTGACAATTTGGAGTTTTGAATTCAAAACGTCGAAGTCTAAATAGAATCTACGAGGGAATTATCATTTTCTGTTCAATTTGACACGAGAACACTTTCGATATATTCGAATAGTTTTAATATCAATAAGGACACTTGAAAGCATTCAAAGCGGAAATAGTGCAAAATTCGACAAATCAGCCGTTCATTCAAATTTTTTGAAATCTCATTGTGACGAAAGTTTTAAGCTGATGTTATTCAAAATTGGTGGAAAGCTGTGAAATACGTAGAAAATAAGCTATCTACAATTTGGAGCTCATATCTTACGTCGTTCAGGAGCAAAACAAAATTTTTGGTAGCCTTTCCCCCTAACCACCCCCGCATGGGCAAAGGTTAAAATGAATCACTGAATTGCAGATTTCCGGTGAAATATATTAATTATCGAAGCGACTGTTGAATAGGTTATCCTGTCAGATATCAATTTTCGATACAACACTAGGCAACGTCTATATCAAAATTCAAAAACTTGCATTATAAAAGAACCAACGATCAAAACGCACAAACCGCAGGAAAGTGGTGCATTTCCATGAGGAAGAACAACCAAAACTTTCAACAGAAAAAGATTGCAAGCGGACCGGGTCCAAATCGTCATTTCCTATAGATATATTTTTTACTTCTTGCCATGGATTGTGTGACTTTACTAACATCGACGAATTATTTATGCTTGAAAGTCAACAACTGATTCATAAACGAGCAAATTACAAATAAAACGACTTTGAAGTTGCTGTCAAATATGATTCACACAACCTCGCAGCTAATGCTTGGGAGTCTTGAAAAGGAAATACACTCTCGTCAGATAATATCACTAATGACATACGAAATTTTCACTGAGCCTATCATGTAAAAAAGCATTACTGGTAACAGCAGCAACGAATAATAAATTGAACCAAATTAATGAGATAAGTCTTGCACGGCCAGACGGAACACGGAATATGAGGCTCTACACACTCGATAATAAAGAAGTTACAGTTCTTGATTGAAATTTCATTACATCTATCGCAATTCTAAGGTTCGACCATCTGGTGGTGGATGATCTAGTACAACCCAGACTCTGCACCGAGTCAGACGAGCATAAGAGTAGTAAGCAAATGACAAACACTCGACCGGCGCCCCCCCCCCTCTGGAACGGCAGAGTGTCGTGGTCGGCCGCCGTGGTGCTTCGGGTCTGAGTCCCCCCCCTCTGGAACGATAGAGTGTCGTGGTGGACTTGGGCGACCGCCAGGATTAGTGTTGAGGCTATAGTGTGTGATGTTTTTGGTGCAATCTGCTGAATGTTGGGTTGTAAATGGGTTGTTTCGAGTGGAAGGAGTGTTCGGATGAGAAAACGGAGTCCAGATTCGGAATCTACGTGAAATTTTGGGTTAGGAAGGATGTTTCCAGCGAAATCGGAGAGAAAAAATTTTCGGCTGACGTCCCCCCCCCTCTACACAGCTTGCTTCGATTTTGGCTTCTAGTGGACGGATTTTGTCGTGCGATAGCTCGTTTGAAAGCTAAGAGTGAGACAAATTCAGTGAAAGAATCGGCTTGTTCCTATCTGTCTTCGTTTAGATGTGAGACGCCATTGAAGATTTTGGGACATTGGCGAAAAACGACAGAGTTAGAATTTGGGACGTTTTGGTATGTAGCGCCCAAACGAAGCATCGGATGAGAAAACGGAGGCCAGATTTGGAATCAGCGTGAAATTCTCTATCTGTATGGTGAGTTTCAAGTCAATCGGCGACAAAAAATTTTCAACATTTTTCGAAAAAACGACAGAGTTAGAATTTGGGACGTTTTGGTGTGTAGCGCCCAAACGAAGCATCGGATGAGAAAACGGAGGCCAGATTCGGAATCTACGTGAAATTTTGGGTTAGGAAGGATGTTTCCAGCGAAATCGGAGAGAAAAAATTTTCACTGACGTCCCCCCCCCTCTGGACAGCTTGCTCGGATTTTGGCTTCCAGTGGACGGATTTTGTCGTGCGATAGCTCGTTTGAAAGCTAAGAGTGAGACAAATTCAGTGAAACAATCGGCTTGTTCCTATCTGTCTTCGTTTAGATGTGAGACGCCATTTAAGATTTTGGGACATTGGCGAAAAACGACAGAGTTAGAATTTGGGACGTTTTGGGCTCTAGCTTCAAAACGAAGCATCGGATTGGAAAACAGAGACCAGATTTGGAATCAGCTTGATGTTATTGTCCAATGAGGATCATCATCCAATGAGAATCAAGCATTTCTTTATAAATAGCGAGCCTTCCACAGTGAGAATCATTCCATCGTTGAATCACACGAGTGACGGACGCACATTTTCTCTCTCTCTAGTTCCCTGTTCTATTACCCAACTAAAATGGTAAGTCGCTACTTCCCTCCCTCTCCTCCCTTGAACGTAAACTTAATACAATCTTTTTTCATTTTCAGGCATCTACTCCATCTGCTGCACTAGTAGGACAAAATGGCGGTCAAACGTTACAAGGTTCGCTACGGTCAGATCATCTACAACTGAGGCCAGTGGAAGAAACATCCAAGGTACATAATCCTACACCGCTACAGCGTAAATTTAAACAAGCCTTGCGTTATGATGATCATAGCGTAGTACTCCAAACGGGAATGCTCCCTTCCACGGATGTCAAGATAATGCACAATCAGTATGGGGACTACATACTGATCCCCGTGAGTCCGTACATTCGCCACCAACTTGATATTATTGAGGAGTACGTGACATTAAATATGGACATTCCTACTCCTCTTGCTCAAGAGTGGAAGGCGAGAGATGACAAGGATACTCCCTATAGAAAGATTTGGGATGGTAATCACATTTGCCTACCGGTATCACATTGGTGTACTTACTATAAGAAGGATGGAGATCATTCAATACCCATCAGATGTGATGAGCTCGGAGAAGGTACTTGGGATATCCTTTTCAAAGTGAATGGGCTATATTATGGTCGACACAAGGATAATAAAATAGCCTCTCTCTCCATGCATATGGAATCCATTTTATATATTCCGAAACCACCCAACGTGGACGACATAATTGATCAAATCCTTAACAGCAGTGGTACGAAGCGCAAGTCGGAGAAGAATGCTACATCAAAACGCAAATCAAAGAAGGAGAATTACTAGTCCTTTCCTAACTCTACCCTATGACAATTCGCTTATGTGCTTTGAGTGTCGTAGACGTGGTCTTATTAGATACATTTTACTTCTTCGTTGCCATCATATCATTTGTGTATTTTGTCGTGAAAAGCATCGATGTAATTCTTCATTTTGTAATATGTTATAGAACGCTTCCTTAGATGTGTAAATTTCCGTTTTAGGCTTCTATCATCATTTTTATGGATTGTGAGGGTGAACCTGTACAGGAGCTCAGTGCTATTGCTATGAACAATTGGACATATCAGATTGTTAGTGTCTATCATCAACATGCCAACTGTGATCCCAATGTTGATCAATGGGCGAGAAAACACATTCATGGACTTAATCTGAAATATTTGCAAGACTATGGCTTTTCTTGTGAGAGTGCTCTTCTTATTGACTTTAAACGATGGTTAGCTGCTTTCAATGTTATACGCATCTTTTGTAATAATCCTGGTAAGGAGAGGAAAGTATTTCCCAATCTAATCATTGATGATATTTTGCTCCCGCCTTGGGATAGTAGAGTGAATCAACATTATCATGAAGTCACGAAACGTTTTAAGGATTTGTGTGTTCCTATTTTGTCTGTTCGTTGTAGTAGCTACGTTCATAACCAATGCTTCTTTCCTCCTTACCTCAACACTGCCAAAGTCCTGTATGGTTATCATTGCTCGCTGTATGATAGTTATCAGCTGTATCTATTTTATCTCTTTCAAACCATTGATTTATAATGCATGCTTGTTACCGTTATTCAATAAATGTTACTATGAGAAGAGTTGTTGTTTTCATGCAATGGATGGGTTAGTTAAAGGGCGATCATGTCTTTCTCAAACGACTGCGGAACATTACGTTTTCATAGGCAAAGTTTAAAAGGAGCTGTTCAAGATTATGTGATAAATTTTCATAAAGATGAGACCGACATCGAAGCAGTGGTAGATGATGCTAGCACTCTATTTCTAGAGTTAATGAATACATTCTCTGATAGCATTGTCATGGCGCGATTAGTTGCGAAAATTAAGTTTAGTCATTTTGGAAAGGAAGAGGTGGAAAGTCGCTCTTTCCATTTTGCTTCTTATTCAATGGAAGTGGTAGATCACCCCGAAGAATTTTTTAAAAGACATATGATAAAAATTGCTGAACGTCTTAACGCATTTAACCATCATGGTAGCAGTCTAGTGATTGAAGCGATTTCAGATATTCACATTCAACTTTCCATAAAGAAAAATTGAAAATGCAGTGGTACTTGATTGTAGCACAACTGGTTTTCGAGCTATGTCTGCTCACTCTCGAAGTATATTCCTTCTGTACATGCGTCTATTATTTAGAAAAGGCTAGCAAATTCATATCTTCAAAAAGACTTGCTATAGACATCAGTAACGGTGAAACTATGTGTTGCGATGTATGTAAGCGAAAGGATGGAAATGAAAAGCGCATCTTCAAGAGATGTAAGCATGCTTTTTGTCAACGCTGTTTCATACGTAATTGCATTCAACTTTGCCAATGTAACCACTGTGACATTGCTCATTTCGAGTGTCACTTATGTCGCAATAGTTAGTACCTATGCAAATGTGGTAAAGATAGGTTTTAGCAAAGACTAACACGGAAAATGGCGAAACGTAAAATGACGAAACGTAAAAGTCAAAAGTTTTCTTCAGCCATTCAAGCTCTCCGATGAATGAAAGCAAATCAGCGATACAATGCTATACGACATGCTAACGATAAATTCATTTGTGAAATTATTTCTCATGTGAGGAAGTTGAGGACGAAGAAATTAGCACCAAAACAACGAAAGTTACTTAAGCGATATGCTACGAAATTGCGTTTCATCTCCAATCCTAAAGTCGCCCTTCAAAGAAAGAGGAAAACTCTAACACAAAAGGGCGGTTTCCTTTCAGCAATACTTCCAATGATAGCTCCTGCCGTGGGCAACCTATTGGGAAATATCTTTGGCTCTAAGCGTTAATTATGCAAATGTTGAGTCTCAAAGTAATAAAATGGATTTCAGACTTCAATGTGATAAAGTTCTGACTGTATCAGGTCCATCTCATGCAGGTAAAACTGTTTTCACGCTGAATTTATTGGATAAAAGAAGGGAGTTGTTTAAGGAACCTATCAATCGAGTGATTTGGTGTTATGGTATTTATCAACCGTCGCTGTTTCAGGAATTGCAAAGTCGCAACTTTATTCGACATGAAGGAATTATTCCAGTGGATAAACTTCAGTCTAATGATGTTGTTGTATTGGATGATTTATTAAAAGAAAGTAAGAATTCAAAAGATGTTACAGATATGTTCACTCGCGCAGCACACCATAAAAGGTGTTTTATCATCTATATTACACAAAATTTGTTTCCTGATGGAAAAGAAGCTCGTACACGAAACCTGAATACACACTATTATGCTATTTTCAAGAATCCGCGAGATAAAAGTCAATTTGAAATTTTAGCGCGACAAGTTGCACCCAGAGGATCAAAAGCCTTAATTGAAATTTTTCAAGCAGCTACTGAAAAACCATACGGTTACTTATTCATTGACTTTACGCAAGAGTGTCCGGAAGAATTTAGATTTCGAAGTGATATTTTGAAAACTCCCATGATTATCTACAAACTATGAGTTCTTATTCTCGCATGATTGTTATTCCTCAGGATGAATATGTACAATTGACTGCCATGCAGCAAGTAAAGCAACCTCTTGCAAATCAAATGTATAGGAAAGAAATAGATTATCAGCAAAATGTTCACATCAAAGATCCACATCGTGCTGTATTATTACAATCGGAAACTGTTGAGCAATTGAAAAACTTGAAGAATAAGATGCGTGACTCTGTATCGACTGCTACACCTTTAGCATCTCGCGCACATGCCATATCTCTTTTCAACAGTATTGAACCCCATCTCAATGTAAATGATAGAGGAGAAATCATTACAGATGAAAATAAAGTGATTGATGCTTCACGTTATGAAGACTTGATTCAGTATGCGACACGTAGAAAGCGCCGTCAGGGCTATGTTCCACCTGGTTGGTCATACTTTCTTAAACTATTGAAAAAGCATAATGTGCCAAAATTTGCTTTAAATAATGAGACATTGAAAGAACTTGATTCAACAGTGGCTACTACTCCAATGCTTCAGGCGATGAAAATGCCAACAAATTGGTTTAAGACGTCACCTGCTACATCCCCTCCCACACTCACTAAGCAAACAAGAGGAAGAACTCGGCGTAGATCTACATCGCCACTAAAACTGGTAAAAGGAAAACGTAAAACAGCTCCTCCTAGGAAATACATGTTCTCAGACTATTAATATGAAGCAGATGTGTTGCTTGCCATGTAATGAGCCGCCAGAGGTGAATGTCGTTGTCACTTGCACTTGCTGCGCCAGCTCTCATAATGAAACCCCTAAGCAATGTGAACACGATCGCAAAACCGCTAAAGCTAAATGCTGCAGTTGTTGTAAATGTAGAAAGGCAAGAAAGAAAAAAGATGAGAAGGAGGAAAAAGAGTCAGCCGTCATCGACTGAACGTTTGAAGTCAATCTATTATGATGTAAAACATCCGGCAGGATTTGCATCTATCAAGAAATTATCAAAAGCGAGTGGTCTTCCACAATCACAAGTGAAAACGATGGTTAAAGGGTCAGGCTACCTATACACTCCACAAACAAGCGAAAAAGAAGTACCGCACCCGCCATTATATTGTTCATGACATCGATGAACAGTGGCAAGCAGATTTGTGCGATGTTGCCTCCATTTCAAAACATAACTCGGGCAATAATTTTATTTTAACCGTCATTGATATTTTCTCGCGTTATGCGTGGGCTCAACCTTTAAAAACTAAAGAAGGGAAAGGAGTAGCAAAAGCATTCCAAACAATTTTTCGAGAAGGTCGCATTCCAAAAAGAATTCAGAGTGATCAAGGAAAAGAGTTTGAAAATCAGCATGTGACAAGATTATTTGAGAGGCATGACATTGAGTTGTTTAGTGTAAAGAGCGCTTATAAAGCTGCACTCGTTGAACGTTTTAATCGCACATTAAAAAATCGCTTGTGGCGACATTTTACTGCCAACTTGACACAAAATTGGACAAAGGTTCTACAAGATACACTCCATGCCTACAATCACTCTATCCATCGTTCTATTGGACTCAGACCAGTAGATGTAAATGCTGACAATGTAGATAAAGTGCGCGAATCATTCCAACGTAAACGCACTCATGTGAAAAGTGATGTGAAAATTGGCGATAAAGTTCGTATCTCAAAAGTGAAAAGTGTTTTTGCTAAAGGGTACCTTCCGAATTGGACAGAGGAGGTATTTACAGTATCAAGGATTAATCAAAAAGACTCTCCGACCACCTACAAGTTGAAAGATTACGATAATGAAGAAATTGAGGGTAGCTTTTACCGCGATGAGATTGAGGTAGTCACTGAAAGTGAAACATATTTGGTAGAGAAAATCATTCGATGTAAAAAACGGCAAGGTGAAGAATGGTGTCTTGTTAAATGGGCTGGTTATCCTTCAAGTATGAACTCTTGGATGCGTCGTGCCGACATCTTTCATCTAAGTGATCGACAGTGATTCATGCAAAGTTGTAACTAACAATGTTTAGGGTTTGAGCTATGAATCCAACTGCCTCATTTTATTCACGACCCTCCTATGTAAGTGGCGGAGGACAAATTTACATCGGTGCTCGCCGCCAACGTGGAGGTAGCATACTTGGTGCACTGAAATCTGTTGTAGCACCTCTCATATCCAATGTCGGTAGATCTTTAAAACGAAATGTTTTAAGTAATGCCGTTGGCTTTGCTGGTGATGTTGCTAGTGATCTTTCCAGAGGTAGAAGTTTCAAGAGCAGTTTGTTGAATCGTGGGAAGGAACGCGGTTTAAAAACATTGAAGCAGACCATTGCTGGTGTTACTCAAGGAAAGAAATCACCTAAACGAATGAATAAAGGAAGGAGGAAACATCGCGGAGCTGGTAAGGTGCGATCTTCAGTCAAAAGGCATTCACGCAAACGTCGCAGAGGCTCTAATCATTCATCAGGCGCTAAACGACGACGCTGCTATAACTTCTAATCATGGAGTGTAAAACTTCCGGTTTTTGTTTGTTCGATCAACAAGCCATACAGACAGATATTCTTAGTTCAAGTATTGTAGATTATCATCCTCGAACAGCTGAGAATGCTGGCCCCATTGAATTTGTTATTCCTGGTGGTAGTGATGACTACATAGATTTGAGTTATGCGATGCTTGATTTGAGGTTTAGAATTCAGCAAGCAGATGGAACTGCTATTGACGATGCACATAAAGTTGGACTGAACAATTTACCATTGACTACATTACTTCGTGATGTTTCTCTAACGATTGGAGAGCAGCAAGTGGAAGGTGGTCAAAGCGATTATCCCTATAAATCATATTTCAATCATGTATCACAGTTTCATCCAGCAGCACAAAAAAGTCATATGGAAGCCATGGGATGGTACAGAGATGAAGCAGGAAAATTTGATGTTGAAACAAACAGTGGCTTTGTAAAGCGATCTGCTATGATTAAAGATAGTAGAGTATGTCAGCTATATGGTCCGCTGAATTTAGACTTCTTTAGACAGTCAAAGTTTTTACTGTGTAATACCAGCATGCGACTCAAGCTGACATTGAATAAGCCTGAATTTGCGCTGAATGCATTTGCTAAAGTTGACAATTTTAGAATTCATGTGGAAGATATTGCACTTTACATTCGTCGAGTAGTACCGAATCCAAGTGTCATTAGAGGGCATGCTGAAGGCCTTAACCGCCAAAATGCCATTTACCCCATTCAGCATACAAAGCTTCTCACCTTTACAATTCCGAAAGATCAAAAGAGTTTCATGAAAGATGGCCTCTTTCCATCGGAAGCACCGAAGCTCCTCATGGTGGCAATGGTTGAAAATGATGCATTTAATGGTAATATAAAGAAGAATCCTTTCAATTTTAAACACAATCAGTTAAGTGAAATTGCTTTACGTGTAAATGGTGTGAGTCATCCTGGTCCACCCTACAAACCAGATTTTGCTTCAGATCAATTTATGCGCAGTTATGTTGATTTTATGGATGTCTTTGGCTTTTACAATACGGATGACACCAACGGACTTACTATGAAAGAGTTTAAGAGTGGATATACTATTTATGCATTTGATTTAACTGCTGACAGCGATATTAGTGCACCCTATCGTCAAGCGAACGTGCCTCATAATATTCGTTTGGATTTGACGTTCAAAAGAACACTACCTGAGACGATCAATGTATTAATTTATGCAGTCTTCGATTCAAATATTGAAATTACAAAGTATCGTGACGTGATTCTTCAGTATAATCGTTAATGAGTTGGTTGACTGCTGACGATATTAAGACTAAAGTGCAGCGTAATGCAGACGAAGCGACGTTGAAAGCTTTCGATAATGTCTATTCACTCGATACCTTACCACCTGCAGTAAATCACTATCCCATCTTTATTGTGCTAAACACTCATTCACAGAATTTAGGCGGTGAGCATTGGAAAGCGATCTTTATTGGAGAAGACCGACGTGGTGAACTATTTGACTCTCTTGCTCAACCTCCAAATATACCAACACAGCAGTGGTTGAGAAAACATACGCGTCAATATCAGCGAAATGAACGCATACTACAACATCCACTTTCATCAACGTGTGGTGCTTTTGTACTGTACTTCATCTTAAAACGTTTACATGTATCTCGATTTGCATCTATTATTCAAAACTTTTCATGTAATCCATCCTCTAATGAAAAAATGATTTGTAAGTTCTATCATGATTTGAAATAAAAACATCATGTTGGAAAAAATTGTTTTTTATTTTACAATCCGCTGGGTACGTACATACTCAATGAGATAGTCTAGGATCATATTTGCTTGTTCATGAGATTTTAGTCCAGTAATGATCACTTTACTATTATGAAAGATTGCCACATGCACAGGCAACCAACAACTAATGAGAGCTGCAGGAAAAAGTTCGGGTTCATAACACAAACTGTAACTGCTGGTACGAATCTTCAAAAATGATAGACTGTCACTCAATTGAGTAGAGATCACCATATTGTCCACAGTCAGATTCGACATCACACACCTCTCCCTCTTCCATATCCGACGTAGTAGTCTTTGTAGCTCTAAGCGCATTGACTGCGCCGATGAATGAGAAAGGGCGCCGAGAATCTGTACAGTCCCATTTGGGAAGAGTTGAAGATTCCGTGAATTGTTCATCTTCACCACTAACATTTGAGGACGGCCCGGGTAATACTTGCTGTTTGGAAGCTGTTGGCGTAATGTTGTGAGATCGATTTTGGTGTAGAGTCTGAAGCGACGGAGAATGTTGACGATGGTGTAGCGATGGCGCTTCATGATGAAAGAATGAGTAAATTGAGCGATGTACCTTCCTTTTATACTTTTCCCAACTACCTTGATGAAATGTGAAGTTAGTATGAAGTTGGGAATGATAGAGTTGAATTCGCCGATTGTTGACGCGCAGCCAGATGCGATTTCCAATACGTGAATGTCTTTTCATATAGAAGTATTTCAAGTCCTTCATGATATGATGTAGAGATTGAAAATGACGATAAGATAAAGCAAACTCTCTTCTCACATTTCCAGTTGAATCTTTGAAATAGACGTTTCGATCATGATCCGTTTCAATACGTTGTAGGGAATCTAATTTCCAACTCATGGTGCGTGGTAATCATATCTGATTAAGATTTGCATAGTAGGGCGATGAACTCACGACGAATAAATGTCATGATGGAGCGATGTATGTATCTTCTATACTTCTCCCAATTGTATTTGCGAAATGAGAAACAGTTTGCGGAATGAGAATGGTAGATTTGAATTTCATTTCTGTAATGTTGAAGCCAAACTTGATCACCCAAGGAGATGAATCTTAATGTTTCAAAATATTCCAAATCCCTCATGATATCATTGAGGTTGACAAATTGTCGCCATGTTAATGTAATACCTCTTGATGTATGACCATGAGAATTTTTGAAATGTACGTTTCCATCACGATCAACTCTGATATATTGTAGAGAGTCCAAAATCCAAGTCTTCATGATGTTATGCAAAGTTGCAGATTAGCAATATAAAAATGTCGTTTTATCATATTTTGCTTAGCAATGCGGCTACAAAGAGATTTACTAGTAATCGAGCCGCACTCTTTTCTACTCCCATTGATCATGCACAACAGCTAAATGGGAATTGGGAAGTGGGTGTCACTCAACTTGTTTATAGCAACTGTGTCTATACTTTTGATCATGAGGTGATGACTATTAATATGAGGCGTACAGCTGCTTATCAATGTGAAAAGGGGTGCCGAGTATACATTCCACAGTGGCCAAAGAAAGATCTCTTATCATGTAAAAAGTTTATATATGATTTCTTGAATAAAGCGTGTAAACATATTGTCCAATTTACTCCGCACAATGATGATTATAATTATGTACATCATGTAGTTGAGAAAGATTGGATTGTTGGTTTAAGTCCAAGTTTAAGAAATGATTTAGGCTACCTCGCTAGCGCCTTAACAAGCTATGATAATTTTAACGTTAATTACCACATAAGTGGTCATAAACAGTTAATATATCGAGAGGAAGCTTATTATGTAGATCTTATTCCAAGAAATGAGAAGACGTTGGTGAAGAAGATTGTGATTAAGCCAAGAAAGACCAAACATGACTCCTGAAACAATCCTCAAACAATAAGAACTCTAATCATTACCCCCTATTCCCCAATCCAACACAACCACAACCACACAATCCACCTCCCAACCCATCATCATCAACTACAACTAAATAACCCCTCAAAACCACCTAACAACTCCCACTAACATCCTATAACCATTCCCCAATCACATCCCCAAACCCATATCCCTTACCCCACCAAATCACCCTCCATTTCCTACACAAACACCCTCCCTATATACTCTCCAAAATTATTAAACAACCATCCCCCTCTATAATCATCCACTCCAACAACCAACTTAACCCAATTAATACTCAACAAACCCATCCTATCAACCATCTCCCCACAAACCAAAACATCCCCCTCCTTACCAAATACACACCCACACCTATTCCCCTTACAATCCCACCAACATTCACCCCACACCATTCCCAAAATTTAAAATCACCCCCACACAAACCCCTATTACCATACCCCCCTCACTCTCCTCCCATACTCACACTCTACTACAACCCACAAAACCTCACACAACCCCACAATTATCCTCATACCTATATTTCTCATAATCCTCACCAATCACTCCCATCACCCCACCTCCCCCCTCTCATCCTACAAAACACATCTCCACCAAACCCTCCCTATCCAACACCCCCTCATCCCACCCCACCCACCCCCCCAATCACAATCCCAAACATCCTCATCATTATCTAATCAACCAAAACCACCCTCATCATATCCCTACACCCCACCCAAACCTCCATCCTCTAACCATCCCCCTACATCACCACACAAAAACCCCATATCCACCACATTCCCTATCCCCACCTTCACTAAAACCACACCAATCCCTACCATCAACACATCCACCCAAACCCCCCCACCCCCACCTCCACACTCTACTCCAACCCACTCCCCATCCAAACTCCTTATCCATTTCTTAATTCTAAAACTACAAATCACATCACTCCCACAACTCCATATCAGAGATAATGATATATCATGATAGTTACAGTATAAGATATTCCTGTTGTTGATCCTAACTTCATCATTCACGACAACACCTGTGCCTCTCTCACTGACTGGTATCCATCAACGTTCCACACACGCACAACCTGTGATCAATAATCTGTGTCTCCACGTCACACACATTCACCATATCTGACCTACCTGTGTGCTGTGTCATATGATTACAACATTATGTCAACCTCATCCCACCTCAACAACATCTCCAAATGCGCGCCATCTTCCCAACAACCATTCTTCCCGAACACCCGCTATACTGATCATAACACTCACACTCCAATCCTCTCTGACTTCCTTCCCCACATACTGATCTAGTCTTCTCTGAATATCTAACAACTCCTCTCCATGTAGTCCCTTGTTCTCTATCACATATCCCTCGCTACATTCTAGACTAATGAACACACATATGTGTATCCTAGTCTCTTTGCACTTTAACTATGACACTCATCTCTCCACCCCAGCTGACTTACATATCTAGTTGCTTCGTGTTTCACTCTTGTCCACACTCCATCTAGCCTTTTCCAAATCTATGACATATGCATCTTGATCTTGTTCCTCCTACTCTGATTACATCTACTCTAATATCATCCATGTGCCCCTCTCACTCTCCCATCCTCCACTATCAAACGCTCTCTCTGTCCATATATTGTAGTTATCCGCTTCTTACTACCTATTCGTGTTGAAGCTCTCATATCCTCAAATATGTACCCTATCATTTGAAATTAATCCTAACTCTCTCCCACCATCATCCTCTCAATTAATATACCACCTCCTGTGACATTGCCCTAATGCATGTAATTGTCTCCCTGTCACTGTCCTAATATCTGTCATCTCGTGTGCCTACAACATGTCTGTCCTCCCCCCTACATCTCTCTCAGTTCTCAGACACTGTAGCCACTAACTAGTGTCAGTCCCTCCCTCCTACAACTGTATCCAATCTCTTACTAGTCTGTGTCTACTCTCTATCGTAATTGATAATGATACTTCTCCTACATTCATAAGCTTGGAAGAAATACACTCTCCGTAGACCCAAACCCCTTCCATCCCCTTGTGTTGCCTCATGCCATTTACTCATGCCTATCTCACACACAACATAGCTTAAACATACTCTCTTTTGAATTTCGCGCTAGTACCTCCATCTCGAGTGTCCGTATTTCATCTTCTCATCCGAGACAGTACGATGTGAGTCATTACACTCTCTGTAATATAATGACCTAGCATATTGTCTCTTGCCCTGTTGTCTCAAACAATAATCCCAATCGCATCCGTCCATCTTACGCTCATCCTCCAGTCATCATCCTTGTCTACGTCACTATATCAATTCTAAAGTATTTAACTGTCTCTCCAATGTACATAAAAATACTAACATAAGAAGGAGTTAGTATTCTACGACGAAAATAGTGAGAATAACTACACCTTGTGATCGCATTAAATGACACACCACTCACACAAGTGCTCCCACTGTAACATATCTGAACATAATCTGTGTCATACTTTGTCTGTCTCATGATATACAACTGAACGTTACTGTATCCTCAACCATCAAAAGCACATACTCTTGTAAATGTGATTCACCCTCTGCATACCTTTGTGTGTCCACCCACCTCCCTCCCATAATCCGCACTAATACCTACCCATCGTCACTACACACATGAATCTCGCATGTCTTCTGCTTGCATACTACATCTCTGTACATAAAGAGACAACTAGCTCTCAAATTCTACATCCTGTTCGATACTCTCATATCCACATGTTCCTTACTTAACAAATTACACAACTTAGGCAAGAGTGGAATCCGTCACTCTCAATCTGTGTTTGTCTGCACGTCATTACACGCCCGCAACCTAGATCACTCCTTGTAATGTGTATCGCTCATCCCGTCAGTTCTTCCTAGTCGCTCCTGTCATTATTTGCACAGTGAGTCTGTGTTCAGCGACGCTGTGTGCATGTTCTTGTCTGTGCTATACTCTGTTGTGTGTCACTTTTCTCCCATATCTAACCGCACTAATCTCCTTCCCATCAATTTGCTAATCCTCGATCTATAACATCTCCTCATCTCGATACATAATATCTCCGTCTCTGAAACCTGAGATCCCACCGCAATCTATTATTCTCTCATGGTGTCACTCGTCTATATATATGCAACACGTTCTGTATCCGCCATGTCACTCTGTGTGCAATTATAGTTCTGACTGAATTTACCATGTGACTAGTATACCAGGCTGATATACAAGGTTCTCAATATCTTTTGAGACTTATACTGTCTGTCTTCGACGACACATGATTGTACTAACACTTGTTTCTCAATCTGACACACACTACCCTCACTCAATCCTGTCATGAATCCCTAGATATACTTCATTTCTTTCTTGTGACGCTGCCACCGGCCGAGTGTGTCTCAACTTGCTATGGAATATTATGTGTGTCACACCATTATCACTTTTCTCTCCCGTATCAGTAGTCAACATTACTCGAAGCGCGCAGTCTTAGACTCTTGTGAGTATCTAATACTCAACCGCATAGTGTGAATAATAAAACGTGACTTGATGCGCTATACAGATATATCAGACAAGTCGCCATCTCATCGTAACTCGCATATGCTAAACTGTCAATAGCATATAAGTCTGAATTTCCTTATGACTCGATATGCATATGTAGACTCTGTCATCGATAAATGTGTCTCCCATTTTACGCTACTGTTGAGTTATCCTTTCTATATTTATATGTCCTGTGATCAATGTATTGTCGACAATAGCTTTCACTATTTGTGATACTATATGCATTTGATCCACTTCCTCAACTTTTTTTCGAGCCAACCCCTCTTCAAACTCTAGCCCCTGTTCTTCCTCCCACCACTGTTCCCCTCTCAAAAATCTTTTAGATATCTCTGTCATACCCAAGCAGACCTCACTGTAAATCAATGTCTGACTCTCCATTACCGCTACTTTCGCCTCATCACCTATTCTCTAGTGTGTTGAATATCACCTTCGCTCACCCTCTTGTGAAAATGCCCGCAACCTGTCATACACATTAGACTCCAACTCTTTCAATATTGTTAAAATCTGTCTGATGTGTCTTGTTGCTTGGACTTGTAATATTTACTTATTCTGACTGCCTCCGCACATATTTATTCGTTCCGAGTATCAATTCGTAATCAATGTCTACCTCACATGTGACTAGTCCGTGAGCTGCTCCACACAAATTGAATTGTTACACTCAGTGTACACCTAGTACTGTGTCTACTGTGCACAGGCATGAGATATACACTGTGTCGAGTACTTGTCATTCTCTGTGTTGTCACCTGGTCCTGCATCGTACCATCTACACCTACCAATAGCCCCAATGATGTTGCCACTTTCTAGTCTCAGTGAGATGTTGTTAGAATGAGTATTTAGTGTGTCTCTATTCTATCTAGTCATATCAATTGTTATTGTTTCTCCGTACACCACCTACACTACCTGTGCCTGCGTGTTGTTACACTCCTCCCTCTGTGTGCAGTGTCTATAGTTCATAGAACACACTATTCCAAATGAACCTATTGTCTACCTCATCACTATTAGTTAGTCAAGATACAATCATAAATATATCTACCACACTGCGTCTCAGTAAACACCACGCTATCCCATCTCATTTCGCTCCCTACCCTGATGCAACACTGATCTCTCATAAGTCTACTAATTGCTGCTAATATACTATCTTCAAAGCATTGTGACGTGTGACAATATATGTCCACGCAATGCACCATATCTATTTTGTGCATTTGCAATATCCATATCACTAACTCTATTAACGCAATATATTGTGTAGTTCAATGAAACTCACTTGAACATGACTTCATCATCTCTGAACGATCCAATCATTCTCACATTCTATACACATGCCCTTCACCATTAATCTTGTTGTGTTGCTTTACAATTCTTATCATATCTCTCTGTGCCATCAACCATACCCTTTATCCTATGATTGTGTTACACTCTCTCCTCGCTCTATACTCCACCATACTCGTTCTATCTACATAGTAGTCCAATATGACACCTCGTGTTTATCTCCTAACTAATTAATGCTGATCTATCATAAATACATGTGTAGTGTTTTCTCGACTCGCACACAGTTTTGTCATCCGTACAGCTGTCAACCTATGCTATCCAAGTCCATTTTTTGAAGAGCCAACTCAAGCTACTTAAACTCTGTATGAATACTCACACACCCTGATAACTTCTGTGTACTCTTCTCTGCACATCACAAAGGATCACTCTATACACCTACAATCAAAGTTTACCTATTTCTTCGCGTTTCCGCAAGCATGTCTCTCTATCCCTGTATGCAGATGTACTATCGATGAACTCTGATCAACTCTGATTTTCCATGTGCTATCGGCTCTCCATATCTTGTAGTGGTGAAGTCTCCACACTCTGCTCTCTCGTCCACAAACTGTAATATAGTTGTACATGTGTAATCCATTCTGTCTAACCATAACCAGTTTGCTAACAACTCATCCAACTCGCACTCGCGCGTGTCTCTGATGAATTGATATATCACTATCCTACTCCTTTGTGTTGTGATGTTCTATACATATGCAGCCTATGACACTGTGCTGTAGGCACCACTTTATCTGTGCATATAATAATCCACACCTATACGCACACTTGTCATCTCACTATGTGCACCTGTAAATATGTATACATTGATGTCCTTGAGTGTCAGCTCCCTATTTTGAAAATTTCAATAATAATCATCGCTAACCCATCTCAAACTACAGTATACTGATTTAGAAGTCTCCTAGTGAGTCATAATGTGCACACAAAAAACTATATATCCAATGTATTATTCTTGCTCTTATGTGTACTACTTCAGAAATCATGGAGTTGCTCTCATTGCACTCCTGAGTGTCTTCTGTGCTGTGTATCTCTCTCTACTCCATAGCGTGTGTCTCTGCCTACGCGTCATAAAATTGTTTGTGTCTGAGTCCGTACCTCATGCAATAAATCTCACACCATGATCAATACACTCAATAATCATTTTATTGTGGTAATGTTATCAAAGTATTTGAGACTATCGACACGTGCCTACAAATTCTCCAATTCCTGAGAGTCCTACTACGAGCTTCAGTATAATATGAGGTCTATTGGCTGTCTATATAGATTGATATACAGTATTCCGCCGACCGCTCTGACGCACAACATCAGTTCTATCTCGCTGTCGTTCAGATGCTCTGTGCCGTATCTCTTGCCACTCCAGCTCGCAAATGATACTCGATCCTCTCTGCCGAGACCACCATCTACATAATCTGTCACCAAAGGTAGGCAATCTCATTAATCACCCACATTTTGGCCATCCTCTCGCATATTTCTGTCCAATTTCGCAATCCTCGCTCGCCACCCTTGCTTGTAGTCATCTTGCTGTGTGTTGAATTCCTGCACGACCGGTCACTATCATATTCTCACATCTCGTGTCACTTGGCGCGGCTTTTCGCACGAATTCTCACGTACGTGGTCTCCTATATGTGCTCATAAAATACGTCTTCTGTATTTACGACTCTTCGATCCGCTTTGCCGCCGTTGCATCGTTATATCGCTCGCTCGTATCAGCACTTTGCGCGTATTCGTTCTCCTATCTATATTGTGACTTTGATCGTCTCTGTGGACGAAGATGTTTGAGAGTATGTGTAATGCAGTCTGAGCTATGTGCCGTGCGGTGACTCGCCGCATGCTCTTCATCAACACATGTTTCATGATGTCAGTTAGTGAAAATCTCATCTCATCAAGCACTCAGTGACCCGTTCTTGTAGAGTCTTCACTTGTGTGGTTCTATCTGTCGGCTTATGATTTGTACTCTGTACGCTGTACATGTTGATCCATTAAATATCTCTGTGCTGTCGTTCTTGTGCGCTATTGTCATCACACGTCATAGTTGCTGTGTCACTCTGTTGTATGCGCTCTGTGACCCTCAGACCTCTTCCATAACTTCATTATTTTTATAATTTATATTATGTTCATGTGTCTATGTATGGTTTCAGGCACGCTGAAATGTACTGCCAAAATATGTAGGTGTAAGTGCAAGCACCGACTCCTCTTTCTTCCTCAGCGAAAAAATACATTGCTCTGAACAGATTTAAGTGAACGCTGTCAGTGAGTTATCCGATGTATGCTATGTTTTTGATCGTATCGTGTCACGGTATCCAGTATGTTAGTTCTCTTTATCATCACGTTCAAATTATGTTCATATCATGTCTCTGTAGCCGGCTGACACGCTCTGACAGCTTAGTAGTAATTGTTGTTCGTTGATATCTCAACTCTGCAATGCATCTAGCGCAATGTTGATCTCGCACACTCTATGATAGATTGAATGATCCCATGTGTGTGTGTCTCTTCGCTCTTGCGTTGCTGTTTTTCTGACAGACTCTGGGTCCGAAGAGTGAGTTGTGGAGAGTCTCTTGATCCTCTATACGCAAACTCTTGCCTCGCCCATGTGAGCTAGACTCTCGCGTGCATTATTTAAGTCTATGAAACGCGCTCTACCCTGTAATCGCTGATTCCTGCAATATCTCTCTGAGCAGAGCAGAGTTGGCTGTGCTGTCGATGGAATGTTTCAGATTTGTGACGCATGTCTCAACGAGACTTGTACAGTCGATGCGGATGCGTGCATAAGATAGAGTACTCTTGTAGCTTCGCCACTCACATATATTTGCCATCTGTGTAATTGTCACTTATCTCTATATGAGTCTCGTACTTGCGCATGCCCTGGTCTCTATGTGTTTCCTAGCTTCTTGCTACTTGTGCTCTCTCTTACAGTCAGATCCTCGTGTAGTGAGTTTCTAATGTGATAGAGTCAGTTGTTGTCACTCTCACGCTGTAACTTCTAGTGGTCGAGATTACATGCTCATTGTGCACGCTCACAGTATCTGGAGTCGAGTGTCTCTCTTATGTGAGAGACTTACCTACTGGACGACGCGTTTCTATGATTGCTGGATTGAAGTCGATGTGAACTTTACGTCGAATAATAATCCAGTAGTCCCGTGGCCGCTGTCTTCCTCAGATCTATGTGTCAGTGTTATCGCTGTACTAATGTGTAGAACTTGTCGCATTGCTACTCGATGTTCTCTCCTCACAACTCGGATGTGCATGAGTCTGCTAGCCGCCAGAAGACACTGTTCACTACTTACACTCAGTGTTTTCCTGCTGTAAACTTCTGGTCTCGAAATAGATATCTTAGCTCTGCACTGTCCTGCTGCCATACTCGTCATCGTGACATTCTTCTGTCAGGATCTTTTTATATAGTGTCTGTATGTGTCTTTTAGATCAGATTTCTCTTGCTATGTAACACAGACTTCAGATGTCTGTAGATCTTCTTGTTTGTGATGTCAAGCACACCGCGCGCGCTCCGCTGATTTACTCTTGACTCTCGGTCTCTCACGTACATAGAGATTCATGGCGTATATCCTTCATTTCCTCTCTAGTGGCGTGATGTCGCGAGGGACGGCGCAATCACTTTAGTGAGAAAGAACAGTCTCGACTCACGCATGAGTCAGACTAATGTGTACTAGATGCTGGATAGTGCACGTGTTGTCGTGAAGACTAGTCCTTAGTGTTTGTCATTGTTGCTGGATAGTTGTATAAGTAGTCCCATCTGATCTCTGTCGAGCGATGTTCTTCTAACGAATCTGATATTGTGTAAGTATTCATGTCCCAGCGCTGCGCTCTGTCTCCGCTCTCGCTATTATACCTCTCTCTCTCTTCACTCATATAAAAATACGCCTCGCCTTCCCCACTACCTCACGCCTCGCCTAAGATCATTCATCTCATCAGAATTTTTGTAAACTCTGTTTTAGTATACATTTGTGAATATGAAATTTTGTCTCGCAGAAAGACTAATCACGCTAGTCTGATACGTGTAGTATCTGAGGCACGCGCTAGGACGAGAGCTAGAGCGTCTGTGACGAGTATCTCGATCGTCTCCGTCTCGTGAGACTCCTTCTGTATGTCCTCAGTATGAGTGTGTCGAGAGATGTGCGCGACGATGTTCTGCAGTTGATTGAATAAGTGTGTAAGTGTGTGTGTGCGAGCCCACCCTGTTGTGGTGTTTAATGACTTGTGTCACCGCAAATCTTGACCGACGAAGAAGCACAGAGCGGCGATATCAGCCTGCTCTCTACGCACTCTTCTGTATCCACAAATTGATAGAATGATGATGCCTCTCGCTAAATCTGATGTGTATAAGTGTCTAGTGGGATCTCTGTGGGTCCTCGTTGGTGCCTCGGCCAGGCTCACTTTGTGTGCGATTGGCTTCACTCTTAACGCAGATACTCATTACCTCTTATCGGGCATACCACTCTGAAGACTCGCTCGCTGCGGAACTGCTGGACTAATATCATAGACCGCTGTGCCTGTATGTGGCGTCGCGCGTGTTGTGTGTGTCTGTCTGAAGTCTGGGTCTGAATGATTGATAAGACAAACGTGAGTGCTCGAGAGTATTGGATCATGCAATTATCTCCTGCGTGCTAGAATTGGAGAGCTCGTTGAACAGAGATCATGTCTTCTCTGCTTTAAGTCGAGTAGTGATTCGGCCTTGCTCCAGGTCATCGAGGATTCTACAGAAGAAAGAGCTAGCGCGTGCTGGTCGTTGTTCACACGGAAGTAGAAGAGTATCACTCGACCTTACCTCGTGAAGATGTGTCCACAGTCAGCACATTGCCGATCGTCGCATTCCCGCGACAATGTTGAGATGGACTCGCACGAGATGGAACTGGTATCACCTGAAAGAGAAATCATTCTTTCATCTCTGTTCAAGTCTCAGTGTATTGTTACAACCTACCTTGACTCAACAACTCTAAACTTTCCTCGAGAAGGGAGGGCGTTGGTGATGAAGTTGATGCCTGAAATTGAGGAAGATGCTATTAGCTACACGTTTGAGGGAGATGAGAGAGGAAATTTTCAACTTACCATTTGAACGAAATTATGTTTAAGCTTGATACTTCAACAAGATAGAGACTTCACTCAAATTTGAAATTCACTAAAGAGCAGTTCACTTGTACGCCTCAAATACAGAATTCGTCAGAGAACAGTTCAATTATGCGTCTCAAAGACAGAGTGAAATGATACGGATATCACTTTGCTTATATACTTTCATTCTCTTCATTCATTGGATGTTCATTCTGATTGGCTGCTTGTGTATACTTAAGAATTAGAAAACATTTCAAAGTCATTATTCACAGTCAACATGACAAGCCCTCCAACAACACCAAATACCGCATTGGAGTTCTCCTCTCCATGCTCAACACCAAAGGCGCTCGTTACACCAAATGCACCAAGAAAGGCGAAGGTGGAGAAGGTGTACCGACTGGACAATATACGAAAGTTATCATTACCAGCGGACGAGGAAGAGGAGAGTGTATGTGAGAAGGAGTGTCCCGACTTAACAGGCGTGAGGTGGAAGTATCTCCAGTACGATACTGACGATGTGATGGAGATGACCAGCAAGTCGCAGTTGCATCAAATATGGGAGTGGTACACCCCTAACTCCCAACCGCGAACCGTGGCGGAGTGGGCGTACATTGACAACGTGAGGGACGCTGCAGAAGAACGTTTAAAGCAGCTCAACTGTTTTTGTGATCTATGTGAAGTCAGACTCTGGGACGATATTGACGATGAAGACCTTTTAAAATACATGCCATAATAAATGTTTATTTCGTATTATCTTTGCTTTCATACTGACTTACTTGAATGGGGCTTTAGTGAATAATTTAACCATGTATACTTTTTCATTTGGAAATAGTAGCACGCTTAGTCTAACTTGCAAATCTTATAACATTTCATATGGGTGATAATGGTAGATGAAATTGTGTCAAATAAAATTAAGATAGCTTACACTTCTGATACAGGGATAGCAATCGACTGCGATCCATGTGTAAAGAGCTTGTTAGACTACGGATGGGGTTAAGTGGATGATTTAACCATGTATACATTTTCATTGGGAAATAGTAGCACGCTTAGTCTAACTTGTAAATCTTAAAACATTTCATATGGAGATGATGATAGTTGAATGTGTCAAATAAAATTTTTAAAAAAAAAAAACAAAAAAGGGGGGGGGGGGATAGCTTACACTTTGATACCAGAGGATGCAATCGACTGCGATCCATGTGTAAAGAGCTTGTGTAGATACGGATGGGGTTTAGTGGCTGATTTAACCATGTAATACATTTTCATGGGAAATAGTAGCACGCTTAGTCTAACTTGTAAATCTTAAAACATTTCATATGGACGATGATGATAGATGAAATAGTGTAAAATAAAATTAAGATAGCTTACACTTCTGATACAGGGATAGCAATCGACTGCGATCCATGTGTAAAGAGCTTGTTAGACTACGGAAGAGAGAAGGGTGTATGTTGCGGGTATGGAGTGTTGGGCTGTGTGTGGTTCCTCCATTTCATTCCATTCATCAATCGTCTCAGTGATAGAGACAGGTAGAAATCATGGTTCTCATAACGTATGCAATGGAAAGTCTGTTATGGTAAACTTCGGACAGTGGGCTAAATCGTCGATCCCTGGCCCGGCGACATGTCATACTAACGTTGAGACAGCAGGCCAATCCACTTGCAAAAATCATGACGCAGAGAGGTTTAACAAGATTGACCATTCCGAATGTCCCTTGCGGTATACATAGCTACGGGTTTCACCGCCGCCAATTTAATACAGGATCGCCGTTACGAAAAGGAAGTAGTAACACCAGACGCAAACCAATAATTTGCAACGTTCAAGTTGACTGATAGCAGATTCAACTTAATGATAGTATTCGCCAGTCCGAAGACTGCCCAGGGCAAACCGCGTGGAGGTTCTATCATGTCTTGCCCATGGTGGCCCTTAAGAGAGCCGATGGTTCGAATCACGTAATATAACTGAAACTAGAAGGAAAAATAGATGAAATATAATCAAGGTGATAGAGATGATATTAACTTACCATAAGAGAAATTTAGCCGGTTTCGCGACCCCTGTCGATGGTGATGGTTGAGGTAAGTATTTGGCCGGCAGATTCCGCTTCGGTGGCGCAGCTACCTTTATTTCGCCATCATGCTTTTACTAGAGACATGGAGAAGCGGCATCTCCGCCATTGCTCCCCTCGTAGCACTCGAATGTGGATCGGAATCCAAGTCCTCAGCTCTCAAGGAAGATGCCGTCGACGATTCTGCTCTTGATGATGGGAATGTGGGCGGCGTTGTTCGTCTCTCTTCTTTCTTCTGACTCTCGTCAGGCTAGAACTTCTAATTGCTCAATTTTTAAATTTGATACCTCTTCTTCAGCTTTTAGATGATTTTATGTAAGTCGCCCTGCTCAGTAAGCGCGTAATTTTCGCTGGGCAAAGCGCCCTGTCGCGGAAAGATTCTTAAATTGGCATCACTTGTGTCCTTGAGGGCCCGAATCTCGGTATACCTGACCCTTCATGTGGAAATTGTCATCCCTAAGGGCCGAACATTCATTTTTGTAACGAGTGAGCTCATCTTATAATTTTGTGAGTGCATATTCCTGGATCACTTTTGCGATCTGGGTATCCTTATTCCAGCTGTTCGTCTGCTGCTTAATCCCCTACTTTACTGGGGAAGGTGCGATTACTTTCTTTTTCGGGGGACAGACTGATTTGTTGGTTTTCCTATCTCTTCCGTGTCCTTTAGTAATGGACGACCTCCCTCAGAATCGGAGGTCATCTTAGAGCTGTCCAAATCGCTTAGTGGGGCTTCTCTTCTGCTGTTGATGAGGTAGTGGCCGAAGCAGCACAGGCTCCAAAATCTGTTGCAATAGCCTCTCTGTAGTGCTGCGTCAAGATCGACTGTTTCTTCGTTGAAGAAGGGTGCGATCACTTTGCCGATGTCTGATGTTATGTAATTGATTGCCTTTTTGAGCGGACAGTCGGCGTGGGCGTGGGCGATGTAAAATTCTCATGCTCTTTGCCTTTCAAAAATTTCAGGCAATGTGTACAGCCGGAAATAACGGCTCTTTCACTCGTGGAAGTGAGGCGTATTCTTGTACTATATTACTTGTGACGTTTGCAGATCGCCACCCCTCTTGTATTTCTCGCAAGAGCACTTTTTAAATAAAAATTTTGAGTTGCCTCCCATTTTGTAACTTATGTAATCTGTAAAGGAAGGATGAAATATGGAAATTACTAACAGGCGCATTGGCAGTCATTCTGTATAATACATACAGCTAAATTGTGAGTATTGGTGGAAAGTGTCGAACCATTTGAATCCGTTACAGGATTAACTCAGAGGGGATCTTATCCTCAACTCCACTACAGGCCTCGGCCCCCCACAAATCCAACCACTCCCGCGGACATGAGCGTGCGTCATATCACTGTGTTGGTATCCGGACCCCGATTTTTGACATGAAAATCAGTGGATTGTAATACAAAGGTTGCAAATTCCAAGCCAGAAGCTTGCCTCCCACCAACTTAATAATGGTCTTACGTTTGAATTCAGAAGGTTTGAAAATCCCGAAAATTGCCAAAAAATAGCGAATTTTATAATTTTTCAATTTTTTAGCACTACTTATGATCCCAATTTTATATAGTTAGAGTTTATCACTTAGGGCCTGGGTACCAATAAGCGACCTAGAACCTTTTTTGAATCAAGTCAAACGGACTTCGCTAGCCAAGCAAAGTTACAAGCCTTTAAAGTTTTGGAGTCTTAAGTCCATTGGCCAATGAGAGACGAAGGCCAATCTCCTGGCTAACCTCTAAGGTCAATATAACGCACTTAGCTGATATCAGGCAATGAAATTTTTCTAAGTCGGTTTCTTACAGAAACTCGGGATTTGGAATGTCCGAAGCTATCATCGGAGCTCAGAGAGACGACTTACCGTTGTACCTATCTCTCGTATTGAATGACAAGTCTCTCTCGGTTCCCAGCTTATATAGTGTGTGGCGATCAGCTGATGACGTAACACCCATACATCCAAACACATCAAAAAAACCCGTCTATCTCCGGTTCTAGTGCTCCGATTGAGCTGGAAATACACCATTTCCATGTAGAATTTGACGCTGAATCCGAATCTGGCCTCCGTTTTCCCATCCGATGCTTCGTTTTGGCTCTACAGTAGGCAGCCAACGCAAAAATTCTAACTCGTTTTTCCGAAAAATGTTGAAAATTTTTCTCGCCGATTGACTTGAAACTCTCCGATTGACTTGAAACTCACCATACATATAAAGAATTTCACGCTGATTCCAAATCTGGCCTCCGTTTTCCAATCCGATGCTTCGTTTTGAAGCTAGAGCCCAAAACGTCCCAAATTCTAACTCTGTCGTTTTTCGCCAATGTCCCAAAATCTTAAATGGCGTCTCACATCTAAACGAAGACAGATAGGAACAAGCAGATTCTTTCACTGAATTTGTCTCACTCTTAGCTTTCAAACGAGCTATCGCACGACAAAATCCGTCCACTGGAAGCCAAAATCGAAGCAAGCTGTCCAGAGGGGGGGGGACGTCAGTGAAATTTCAAAATTTGATGAAAAATGTTTTGGTGACGGTCCCAGGTCGAAATTCCACACTTTGGAAAATTTTCAAAATTTTACCCATACAAAGTCACTCTGACACTTAGGATTTTTTCAGGTAAGCGAGCTCCGACCTAAAATCTTGTAACCGCTCTAACTTTTGAACGAAGACAGATAGGAACAAGCCGATTCTTTCACTGAATTTGTCTCACTCTTAGCTTTCAAACGAGCTATCGCACGACAAAATCCGTCCACTGGAAGCCAAAATCGAAGCAAGCTGTCCAGAGGGGGGGTGGACGTCAGTGAAAATTTTTTCTCTCCGATTTCGCTGGAAACATCCTTCCTAACCCAAAATTTCACGTAGATTCCGAATCTGGCCTCCGTTTTCTCATCCGATGCTTCGTTTGGGCGCTACACACCAAAACGTCCCAAATTCTAACTCTGTCGTTTTTTCGAAAAATGTTGAAAATTTTTTCTCTCCGATTGACTTGAAACTCTCCGATTGACATGAAACTCACCATACAGATAAAGAATTTCACGCTGATTCCAAATCTGGCCTCCGTTTTCCAATCCGATGCTTCGTTTTGAAGCTAGAGCCCAAAACGTCCCAAATTCTAACTCTGTCGTTTTTCGCCAATGTCCCAAAATCTTAAATGGCGTCTCACATCTAAACGAAGACAGATAGGAACAAGCCGATTCTTTCAGTGAATTTGTCTCACTCTTAGCTTTCAAACGAGCTATCGCACGACAAAATCCGTCCACTGGAAGCCAAAATCGAAGCAAGCTGTCCAGAGGGGGGGGGACGTCAGTGAAAATTCAAAAATTGATGAAAAATGTTTTGGTGACGGTCCCAGGTCGAAATTCCACACTTTGGAAAATTTTCAAATTTTTACCCATACAAAGTCACTCTGACACTTAGGATTTTTTCAGGTAAGCGAGCTCCGACCTAAAATCTTGTAACCGCTCTAACTTTTGAACGAAGACAGATAGGAACAAGCCGATTGTTTCACTGAATTTGTCTCACTCTTAGCTTTCAAACGAGCTATCGCACGACAAAATCCGTCCACTGGAAGCCAAATCGAAGCAAGCTGTCCAGAGGGGGGGGACGTCAGTGAAATTTCAAAATTTGATGAAAAATG
Source organism: Prostheceraeus crozeri (assembly GCA_907163375.1). Classification (NCBI taxonomy): domain Eukaryota; kingdom Metazoa; phylum Platyhelminthes; order Polycladida; family Euryleptidae; genus Prostheceraeus; species Prostheceraeus crozeri. The sequence goes on from CAJQUW010009686.1 coordinate 231,603, forward strand.
TTTTGGTGACGGTCCCAGGTCGAAATTTCACACTTTGGAAAATTTTCAAATTTTTACCCATACAAAGTCACTCTGACACTTAGGATTTTTTCAGGTAAGCGAGCTCCGACCTAAAATCTTGTAACCGCTCTAACTTTTGAACGAAGACAGATAGGAACAAGCCGATTGTTTCACTGAATTTGTCTCACTCTTAGCTTTCAAACGAGCTATCGCACGACAAAATCCGTCCACTGGAAGCCAAAATCGAAGCAAGCTGTCCAGAGGGGGGGGACGTCAGCCGAAAATTTTTTCTCTCCGATTTCGCTGGAAACATCCTTCCTAACCCAAAATTTCACGTAGATTCCGAATCTGGCCTCCGTTTTCTCATCCGATGCTTCGTTTGGGCGCTACACACCAAAACGTCCCAAATTCTAACTCTGTCGTTTTTTCGAAAAATGTTGAAAATTTTTTCTCTCCGATTGACTTGAAACTCTCCGATTGACTTGAAACTCACCATACATATAAAGAATTTCACGCTGATTCCAAATCTGGCCTCCGTTTTCCAATCCGATGCTTCGTTTTGAAGCTAGAGCCCAAAACGTCCCAAATTCTAACTCTGTCGTTTTTCACCAATGTCCCAAAATCTTAAATGGCGTCTCACATCTAAACGAAGACAGATAGGAACAAGCCGATTGTTTCACTGAATTTGTCTCACTCTTAGCTTTCAAACGAGCTATCGCACGACAAAATCCGTCCACTGGAAGCCAAAATCGGAGCAAGCTGTCTAGAGGGGGGGGGACGTCAGTGAAATTTCAAAATTTGATGAAAAATGTTTTGGTGACGGTCCCAGGTCGAAATTCCACACTTTGGAAAATTTTCAAATTTTTACCCATACAAAGTCACTCTGACACTTAGGATTTTTTCAGGTAAGCGAGCTCCGACCTAAAATCTTGTAACCGCTCTAACTTTTGAACGAAGACAGATAGGAACAAGCCGATTGTTTCACTGAATTTGTCTCACTCTTAGCTTTCAAACGAGCTATCGCACGACAAAATCCGTCCACTGGAAGCCAAAATCGAAGCAAGCTGTCCAGAGGGAGGGGGACGTCAGTGAAATTTCAAAATTTGATGAAAAATGTTTTGGTGACGGTCCCAGGTCGAAATTCCACACTTTGGAAAATTTTCAAATTTTTACCCATACAAAGTCACTCTGACACTTAGGATTTTTTCAGGTAAGCGAGCTCGACCTAAAATCTTGTAACCGCTCTAACTTTTGAACGAAGACAGATAGGAACAAGCCGATTGTTTCACTGAATTTGTCTCACTCTTAGCTTTCAAACGAGCTATCGCACGACAAAATCCGTCCACTGGAAGCCAAAATCGAAGCAAGCTGTCCAGAGGGGGGGGGGGACGTCAGCCGAAAATTTTTTCTCTCCGATTTCGCTGGAAACATCCTTCCTAACCCAAAATTTCACGTAGATTCCGAATCTGGCCTCCGTTTTCTCATCCGATGCTTCGTTTGGGCGCTACACACCAAAACATCCCAAATTCTAACTCTGTCGTTTTTTCGAAAAATGTTGAAAATTTTTTCTCTCCGATTGACTTGAAACTCACTATACAGATAAAGAATTTCACGCTGATTCCAAATCTGGCCTCCGTTTTCCAATCCGATGCTTCGTTTTGAAGCTACAGCCCAAAACGTCCCAAATTCTAACTCTGTCGTTTTTCACCAATGTCCCAAAATCTTAAATGGCGTCTCACATCTAAACGAAGACAGATAGGAACAAGCCGATTCTTTCACTGAATTTGTCTCACTCTTAGCTTTCAAACGAGCTATCGCACGACAAAATCCGTCCACTAGAAGCCAAAATCGAAGCAAGCTGTCCAGAGGGGGGGGGGGGGGACGTCAGCCGAAAATTTTTTCTCTCCGATTTCGCTGGAAACATCCTTCCTAACCCAAAATTTCACGTAGATTCCGAATCTGGCCTCCGTTTTCTCATCCGATGCTTCGTTTGGGCGTTACACACCAAAACGTCCCAAATTCTAACTCTGTTAAAATTTTGAAGAAAAATTTTTTCTCGCCAATTGCTTGAAAACTCACCCTACCGATGCAGAATTTTACGCTGAATCCGAATCTGGCAGCCATTTCACCATCCACGACAACCTAGACGGTCGCCCACGTCAACCTAGACGGTCGCCCACGTCAACCTAGGCGGTCGGCCACGTCAACCTAGGCGGTCGGTCACGTCAACCCATACGAGACCAACACATCCGAGTCTCACACTCTGTCGTTCCAGAGGGGGGGGGAGTCAGCGAACATGTTGTGAACCCACCTGGCCGGCACACCACGACAGACTCTGTCGTTCCAGAGGGGGGGGGGACTCAGACCCGAAGCACCACGGCGGCCGACCACGACACTCTGCCGTTCCAGAGGGGGGGGGCGCCGGTCGAGTGTTTGTCATTTGCTTACTACTCATAAGGAGTATAAAAGGCAGCACAAAAATATTTCATCTATTATGGTAGATATTAACGGTTCTAATAAAATGTAGTAGCCACTCATAAAAGTTATCCCTCAAAATATATTTCTATTCTATACTTTCGACTTCATTATGGTGTTTTGATAATGGGATCGGCCTTTAAGCCGAAGTATCTTGGCAATTTTATCTGTCATTAAATTGGTTGCTACAAATGCCTGTCTTTCACTAATATCATTACTGTGATCACAAGCATCCTTTCTCAACTAAATCGTGATCTGATGAAATCAGAAGACCAAAGTGTATCACAGTGATGATTTGGTCGAACACATAGGATAATATGCCACAGTGGATGCATGTCGATATCTAATAGCAAAAAGTGGCTTTTTTAAGAAACGCTCTGTTGCTACATTTTGCACCAGTTATCAAACTTGCGAAGGTCCGAAGATCAAGAGAAAATGTCACTTGGTATCATGGGTAGGATAAAGGGGACAGAAGCTGATCTAACCAGTCAGTAAAACACATACAAATGTGACAGTATCGATACAAAGACTGATCCCTGAGACAAACCACCTACAGCAGCTTCTTCATCAGAAAGTACAGTATTAATGAGGATTATACAGATAAGGATTTCATAAGAGCAGATGACTCCTGAAATGATAATTCTTGGAGAGTTTATGAAGAGCTAATTTGGAACAAAAGTGAAGTTACTGAATGATTTCTCAAGCAATTTGGATGACATGAAGTTCCTAACAATGGCACATCTTTATCTTAACAACAAGAAATTGAAATTAATGGATAATATACGGTCGTAATGCCTAGATGACATGATCGAAGAAAACAATCAAAGATGGGGAGTTGAGGAATTTTAAACAATTTTTAAAACATCGCAGACAGAGCTAACTAATACTCAACAGCAATAGATAAATTCGAAATAGGTCTACTAGAAGACTTAAGTCGAGAAATATTATTTTTGAGTGCAAAATGGCCGTCATTTTTTCTGTGCTGATTGAAAAAGGTTTGAGTAATTAAAATTCATAAAGGCATTTAAAGAAAACAAAGAAAGTAGGTCAATTAGTAGCCACTGAGGCTAATCACTGCCTTAGTTGTCGCATGCGATACGAAAAAAGAAATACAACTTAGCCGTGGTTAACATAATAGGCTAAATTCAATATCAAGCTTTACGAAGAATGATAGAAGCACATGTCCCCAGAGCCCATTAGGCCTACTACAGGCTACATTTATGATTGCAGTTTAGCTTAATAGACAGCAAAATATAACACTGATTGAAATTTCTACATTTTTTTATTGACGTCTTCGCCACTTCATCTGCAGAAAATTGACAGCTTTAGTTGCAAAAAACAGATATTTTAGATTTTTGAAAAAAGCGTTCATCTTGAGGAACCGCTAGAACAATTCCTAATTTGATGAAAATTTTCATGAGAACTAACAATGACATAGATAACAGGGACACAACGCGAGTGGATGGATAAAACGAAAGAGAGAGAATCTCTTCAAATAGTCATGGTAAACCTTTTTGGATAGTTTTGAGACCAGAAAGAAAATATTTTCAGACAGTCATCTACACTGATTATTTTATGGTGGGCAACGGTGAATGCAGTGGAATGTGTCTATCTTTGAATTCATTCAATTATTGTTACATTTTCCTAATGCATTTTAAATTTTGTTGTGTCAACTATGTTTGTACCCAACTTGAACAGTAAAACTTGAGTCTTTGGAAATAAAGTCTTGAGGGAGGGAGGGAGGGAGAGAGAGCCTGGCTCCACCAAAAATAAAAACTGTGATTTTCTAATAAACTCCTAAACTTCGAATTTTTCTTCAGTCTCGAAATTTTCTTCTGTGTTCGAAAGAAAGTGAAGTGGACTTTAAAAGTAACAGTGAGAATTATGTCAAAGTTGCACCTCAATTACTATTTCAGTCTTGCTGTGAATCAACGCCTCACACATGACTATATATTCATCTCCTGCCTTTCAACACTACCTGTATCAAAAAAGCAGTTATTGTAGCTCTTTGACATTTCATTGATAGCATCGGGTGACAGCAGTAACGGAAGCTTCTCACGCATTAGGTAAAGGATTTTGCTCTGATACAACTTCTCTTCCCCCAATTGCTGCTCCTATTCTGATGCTAGCGATCGTGGAACATCCCATTCAATTCAGACCACCATCACAACAGACAACCATTTCTTCAAACCTTAGTAATGGGAATTCATTGAAATTGACAGCAGGATCGCCTCTTCCGTTTTCCTCCTCATCATAGCAATCTTAAGTAAACCAATTGCCATTTAACTATCGCCATATTCTGGTCTAAGGTTCAACTATTTCCCATATTTTTGATATTACGTACAAGATATTGCGCATGAAATTAAAATATATTTCTCAGGTCATGTTTTTCAATCTTTAACTCGATACGCCCAAGACACTGAGACATAATAGAAGTGGGACATCCTTACTGCTCTAGCAATTCTGACAAAGTTTTGACTAACAATCCTTCAAGTGAGAGTTGACCTTCCCAGACGACCAGTGTCGAACTAGGGACCTTATAAAAAAGCTGACATCGTTGAGGTAGGTTTATCGACTGAGCTGCCGCATCACTCAAAGTTCCATCAAAGTGGACAAGTGTGTCCGCTAGTACATATTACGTTTAGCTTAACTTGTGTATATTTTCATATTCAATGCAAAGAAAATTTCTTGATAGTGTCATTGTCATATTTGACTGGATTTTTAGTCACTCACCATTACGTACACCGCAATCAACAATCTTGCGAAGAGCGATTTTATGATGTCCGTAATAATACCTTATTGTATTGATTAGAGGTGCACCAGATATCAAAAATCCGGCGAAAACTCTGCCGGATTTCTACTATATGAAAAGCTTATGTTTTGTGTGGCACTGTCGTTTACAGCTCTTCTATTGAGCATAGTAATGTTGCTAGCAGCAAGATTGAACTGATACATTTCATCCTTTGACCACAATCTGATGCTCCGACCGAATGCTATGAATTGCTAATATGCCTTTTGGACAAGCAGGTGACAGCGACATGCACGTCGTATAAATATGCAAACTGCTATCTCAGGGTAATTAATTGAGCAAATGAATCGATCTCATCACTTCAACATTTTTGTCAAAATTCTATAGTTACCAAATCAACATGTTTTCGACTTTGCAATTCGAATTACCGTCAGAAAAAAATGGTTGTTCGGCATAAGGTTCTTCAGGTGCCGAGGATGATTCTCAGATTAATGTACCTGTGTACACATATTCCTGCAGGCACTACGAACTGGTTCTAGGCTACAGAGAGGTTTATCACGAAATTTCTCAATCGAAATTTTTGCATACTCAAACTTCCGAATTTTTATTTTTCACAACAAGAATTGTGCGTATAATTCATACTATGACATGCATGTATATCTATCATATATGAAAAAGGCAAATAGATACAAGAACATGGGGTTTAATGGCTGGTAAAAGTAAGTTTGATAAGAAGAATTCAAAATGAGCCATATTAATCCGAAACGTTATACGTTTCAGTAGCAAAGTGGCTATTGTACATTACGCTGTGCTAAAGCGGACTCAGCATGAAAGTAACATTGATTTTGAAAATAGACGAACCAGTAGTTTAAAATATACACTCTCGAGATTTCGCTGTATTCCCACCTTGTGCATTATGATTTCGCAAGTGCGAAAGAATGTAGTCTGATTAACATGGATCTCATCAGGTTGCATGGATAGATTGCCAGTGTTCATTGGCTTACCGTGAAGCTGAGAAAAGTGGGAAATGATGAGTTAGTTACGGCTTAGGCATCGCTAAATGAAAGTCAATTCCGATGGCACCAGTACTTAATAAAGCCGCTCATTGTTTAACAGAAATATACAGCAACGTTTCTGCAGCATGTAGCCCTAATTGGCTTTACGAATTTAAATGTGGCTGCGGTCGGATTTCAAATTTTTCAAATTCGGTGATCCTTAGTCTTGATAAATCGAAAATTCTGTAGCAGGAAATTTGAACACAACGCTCTCAGAAATATCTGTGTGACTTATTCAGGAAAATGAAGGTATATCTACAGAAATCTATTGGGAATGAATAACCTACATCCTATAGCGACACTTCCAATGAATCTGTAGCTGCAGATGGACACAAGCCGAAATTTTCGGGCCGGCCCGGCGGTCGGCAATCTTCAGGCAGGACGCCAGAAGCAGACCGACCATGATCCCACCTCAGGTCGGTTTCAAACCAATATCAATTCATAAAGTAAAAATGCTGATGAGGCTAATCTTTCAAAATTATTAATCATAGACCTACAGGATCTTATAAAAATTATTTAGGCCTAATTGCTTGTGTCAAATCTTCTGCATGGAATAGCATTTTTCATTTGTAGGCTTCCCAAGCGCGTTCCTCAAGGGTGAGAAGTCAGTGATGATGTTTATGAGTAAACTCTTTGTTGGCTCTTGTAGTCCTGATTTTTTGGCCTCCTTCCGCAAATTAGGGTGCGATTAAGTTATACGGTGTACGGTTAGCCAAATTCACCACAACGCTAATTGCAAAAGCAATCTCGAATACCCGATATATTGCAATTTTGCTGAAAAAGCTTTTTATTAGTCTCAAACAGAGAATTATCACGAGTAGTAATCCAAATCTTAGACAATTTATAGGAAAAGCTCGAGAGAAAGCCCGTTTATGTATTTTTTCAAAATTTTGATGTTGATGATATTCTGTGCGAACATGTATCTTCGTCTAAATTTCTCATTGCTTGAAGTAATAAATACGGTGACCGGTTGCACCGCGTGGGCAATCTCTGACCGTGATAGCTGCTATTCACATGTCTAACAATATCATTGTTGAGTAAACTAGCCTTCCGCTGATCATGAGAAATACGCCACTCGTTTAATTATCAAGACATATTTGATCAGGGAAAAAGTTTCATGAAGCACGCACAAAAATGTGTGAGCGACTGACTTGGATGGATTGTGAACACATGCACTTCTTGAAGAAGGCAGTTAGGTGAGCAACTTTCAGTATTACATTATGGTTTATACCACAAAAATCGGTTCCTCCGTCTGGGGATAGACGAGTAGTCTCTTTATCAGTACGTTTGTGAAGTGTTAGATTCTCTGCATTTCTCCTAACAGAGAAGTTTCTTCTGTCTCATCAGGATGATGAGGACAAAAATTTACTCGTTCAAACCCGAGTTGTTTCTTGCACACCTTAAAATTCACGAAAGGAGAGTAGTCTTACTTCCTGAAGTACACGCACGATTTACAACTGAAGCAATTATATGAACTCTGTGGTTGAACTATTATTCGCTTAACTTTCAGTCTTAAAATGATTTTCATTCCACCCTTCTTGTGTGTTACAGTGCATCATTTGAGACCCATTGAAGAGGCAGGAGG